>JAZDUA010000029.1:4200000-4712500 GCA_038098605.1 Gryllus longicercus
CATAGCTAATAAATTGCATAAATACCAACAAAACTACAACATGTGGTATTATAGCATAACATACGATTTCTTTCTTAATTATCCGTGCTTGTTAATATTAATTTTCGTGTAAGCAGAACAACAACAATTTCATAAGTTATTCAAGCATTGTTCAAACATATTCTAGTCACCTAAGACAATATAGGTGCTACAGAATGGCACGGACTTTCCCGTATTACTTTTCTATATCCTTTAGTCTCCGCTAGCTATTCGGACTAGCCACATATTCTTGCCAGCTGCCATCTATCGCCGCCCAATGTACAGATTTTTGAAATTTTCTGTATCCTAATAATAGAACAGAACTATTATTTTAAAAATATTAAAGAACAGTAAAACCTCGTATTAAATGGCAATTTTCTTTGAAATGATTGGAGCCATTTTTAAGAAAACGGCGTTTAAGCTCTACTGTAAATTTGATATTCGTAGCTCTTTGCACAGAAAATTTTTGAGTTTTCGAAAAACTTTATTTGAAGTCATTTGCAGCACTTTTACTCACAACTACAATACTGTTTACAAATAGCTGAAAACGTGCATATACACTTTTTTCAAAAAAGTTACATTTGTATAATTTTTAATAAAAAATATCCCGAATTGGACTTTACATGAAAGACTTTAAATGAACTTTAATTGACTTTAATAGTCATATTAAACAGTGCAATTAGCGCTATCCTTTCGAAAAGTTTGAAGAAAAAACTTGGAGCCTTTTTTGAAAAAATGGCGCTTGAGTGTTTCTGAAAATGCGACCTGAACTTTTTGTGGAGAACAAATTTTATTTCAAGGAAAAATTTCTATCTTTAATTTTATAGTAGGTGGAAACGGCCAAAAATTTTCAAAATTTTGAAGTGTTCGAAAATTTAGATTTAACCCTGAAAGTCGGACATATGCTATCTTTTATAAGTAAGTATACTTTTACTGTATTCTTAAAATATATTTAAAGAAAAAATTTGGAACTGTTTTGAAAAAAAATTAAAATGTCTGCGGGGCTTCTTGTAAAGTACCCCCAAATTTTGAAGAAAGTTTTTCAAAATCCCAGCGCCTCGAGTCGAACCAGATACCAGGGATAAAAAAATCCTACGTATGGTTTAGGCGCTAGTAGTGTTCAAAGACGAACAGACAGACGATTTGTTTGAAAAAACATTTTTTCGTATCAGGGATCCCCAAAACATGTATTTCCGTTGAAACCAATATTGATTTTTAGCAGCATTAGATAACGTTCCCTGCACTACGTATATCTCTCATATATCATATATACATATCTATACGGTATAGTAAAAATCGGAATAAAGCATATTTGTAGAATTATTTGATTAGGAAAAAACATTGTTTTGCACTCTAGTTATTTATACTTTGTACTTTTTAAAATAAAAAAAATTAAACTTTTTCTATGAATTGCATTGTAAATATATTCTTTATAATATCCTTTTCTACAACATCAAAAATCGAAATTTCCAAAACTACTTATTTAAAAAAAATTAGTTTATATTTTACTATAAACGTTTGAGGTGTATAACAGTCTGCAAATACGCAACGTTCCACTGCTTTGTGATCTGTGTGTTTCGATGTCCAGAGCAAAAGAATTTGCTACAACTTCAACATCATTATTCACGGTGTTAAAATCATTATACCTGTCATATTGTTTTCCAATTAAATCTCCGCCGCTTTCCATGTTTGCTCACACTCCTCCAAGTGAAGAGCGGTATGCTAAGTGTAATTCGCGTTGCCCATGTCATGTGCTTGGGAGCCGAGGCGTTCATTTGCCCCGCAGCCCCCTCCCGAAGCCATTTCCTCTGTCGCTGAGTGACATCCGCCCCCTCGCACACAACGCACCTCGCGGGCGGAGATTCTCCGCTCGCGCACCGGATCCTCCCGGGAAGCCCCTGAGTTGAGAAGGCCTGCTCTACAGCGACCAACGACTGGACTCCCTCGAATACAATAAGAACGCTGTCAGCACATGCACGTTGTACAACAATTAAACATTTTTAATAATTTTATTTGTGTAATACTTACAACTTATGATGATGAAAGTTAGAAGAAGTTGGTGATGCTGAATAAGATTGGAGAAAATTTGTGAGTGAAAGAAGGATGCATAGGTGAGACAATTGCTGGCAAAAGTGGTGCGCACGCAATTATTTCTGCATAGGTTGAAAATTTAAAAAAATATCAAAGTTTCGTGACAGTTAAGTAATACCTCCTTATCCCAATGTAACGCAGCATTGCGCTGCCTCAAACCCACTACCCCTCTTCTGCGCCAAGTAATGAAGGGATGACCCCTAAGTACATCAAGAATATACCCAAATGTCCCGAGTTACATGTTTATTTCTGTTCATTAGTACCATATTCGAGTGGTGACAAATTTTCTACCACTCGTCACGAATGTACCAGTGCATGCAAGAAAAATACAGAATGTCGCAGGTTCTGTGTTTCGACTCCCGCACTGACTTGTACTCCTGATAACAGATGACAAAAACTTGACACCAGGCGAAAAGTCTTTCCCCGGACACATTCACCAAGTACTTCAAACCCGCAGAGTTTGAAAAATGATAAAACTGTGAGGGGTGGATGAGGCTCTTGATTTTGCGAGGAATGGCCCTCGGCGCGGGACTACTCCGCGAAGCGCAGGCGTCCGACGATGGCGGCCTGGAACTGCAGCAGGACGATGAGGTGCCCGACGGCGGTGGCGCAGGCGTCGCTTAGCAGCGCCAACCCCAGGCGCCGGCCGGTGGCCAGCCGCAGCACCACGCCGCTCGCCGCCGCCTGCGCCGCCAGCCGCTCCAGCTCCTGCGCGTACGACGCCCCCGCGCCCGCGCACTCGCACGCCTCCTGCGCACAGGCAGTTAATCAGGAGTTAATTCACTGACTGATTTTCTGGGCACGTCATCAGCTATACCGGGAGGGATGGCTCAGGGCATCAACTGATGTCACTGCAGTCCCTCTGACCAGGAGGTCCTAGTTTCGAGTCCTGACGGTGGGAGCACGATTTTCGACACTAGCTTGTCAGCTTGGTCGAATTCAGTCGCTGCCTGGAATTCTAGAGGTCGGCTGCTCTGATCAGGTAGTTTTCTGTGGTTTCTCCGATCAACACCAGGCGAATGCGGAGCAATACCCTACCAAACCGGCCACGGGCCGCGCTTGATCTTCCCTACCTCTTCCTTGTCCTATCATCTCCCTTTGCACACACACTTACAGTAATGCGCACTACACAAGTACACATGCCGGGAGACCGGTCGGGAGCTTGTCCGAGTTGGGGTGGTTCTCCGTTGTTGGGACATACCTGTTTGGAGAGAACCTCGCTAGCCGTCGGTAGGTCGGCGCCGGATCTCGCCATACAGCGAGGAATTGAACATCGCCATCTCCCGAGCAAAAATATGCAATACACTTACGGAACGAATGACCCTCATATGCCTGGACGTGCCTAGAATCACTAAAACAATCAATCAATCAAAAGCATGGTCATTATTTCCGTTCGTGTAGTCAATGTTTCATCCAGGGCGGTAGGGACGTTCTCCGTCCGCTGGACGGTGAGATTCGGTGCCGATTTACATGTCGGCTTGCGTGGGGGTCCCTCTTTTAGGTATTTCACTCGGTGGGGCACCGCCCCGCTGTAAGCTCCAGACTGGTCTCCTGACATGTGTTGTAGTGCAACTGAAGTGTAAGTATAGTTGTGTGAAAGGGGAAATAATCGTAAAGGAGCGAGGAAGGAAAAATCGCGCGCGGTCCGATCAGAACCGCCAACCGCTAAATTCTCCTTCAGTCCTTCAGACAGAGACTGAAGTGAACTTAGCTCTAGAGGTAGTGACGCCTTCGACGGAATTCGTTCCCTAGGACCTCTGTTCAGCGACGCTGTAAAGCTGGTTCTGAACTAAACTAACCCGTTTTTGTTATTTGTTAGTCTTTTTTAGTAATTTTTAAAAGATAATAATAAATTAAAAAGTTTTCTGTTGTTTTTTTCCGAACACATCTGACAAGACCTAATTGTTGCTCAATTCATGTAGCTAGTTCTTAAATATATATATATATATATTCAATTATTTTGCAATTTATTCTGCGGTCCGGTGTTTACTGCCTCCTCAATTGGCGCTCTTTCAATGCACCAGTTAACGTCCGAATAAAATATGAATGTGGTTGACAGTTGTGTTTTGAGAGGAATGGCGTCGGCGCGTATAAGCGCTCTATGACGTGACGATACGGCAGTCAGGATATGACACGGGAGTAGCAGGAACAATTAAACTAACGGCACTCGCTTCTCACAATACTCTATCAAACAACTTATTTTAACTCAATTTAATCGTTTATTTCTGAAATCCGTGAAACGCCAAATTGCTCATTTCGAGAAAACTAAGAATAACTCTCCCAATTTTTCAGATTTCAAAATATTTTTTTATTAAAGGAGTTGATAAATAAATATTTTTCGTATAAATATGCCCTAAACGATGTGTCTATCCTCCAGGAACAATAATCTGTCGCTAAAGCGTGTTTTATATTTTGGAGTATGACGGGTTTCTGAAATGAACGATTCAATTCATCTCACTCTCGACATATGTAATTAAGCTCAGATGTTCAACTGAGATACTCGAGCCATGCGAATAATTTGTTTTATAATTTGTGTAAGTGTCGTTTGTAATAAGTGTCAGTTCTGAGTAAATGCCTAAAAAATGTTAGTTTCGAGAAACTTTCCCATTACTGAGTGCAATATTGATAGTTTTTAAAGCAAATGTAACTTGTATTGTTGCCATGGAATTTGTTCTGTACAATTCATTAGTTATTTATTGTTAATATATTTTCAGAAATGTGCAAACGACTTTTTCTCAAAAAACAACTTCAAATTATTCATTGAAAATTCGAATGTAGAACCAGATTTAACTCTGCTGTGATATTGGATAAGTCATATTTCCATTCTGTTTCACGACCCCAAAACAGATTTAAACGTGGTCCTACATTTGAAGTTTCAATGAACAATTTTGAGCTGTTTTTTTTTTTTTTTTTTTTTTTTGAGAAAAAGTCGTTTGCACAATTCTGAAACTATATTGACAATAAATAAATAATGAATTGAAGAGAACAAATTTCATTTGAAGAAAACATCTCCCTATTCAACAATGAACAGTAGTCGTACGAAGGTTACAAAGTATTCTCAACTTTTGCAATTTTCGAACATGCAAAGGTAACTGTGAAAATCGGATCTCGGCATTCTTTATCACTCTTTCCTACAATGATTTTTTAAATAGCCATTTTTTAGAAAATTTTGAAAATGTGTAGGTGTCTAATGTGAAGTATCCCCGAAATTCGAAAAATTCGTTTCAAATTCGCACAGCCTCGAGTCACGTAAGAATAATGGAGGAATATTAATTTTGGAATACATCGGGTTAATGGCTTGGCGTAAGTGTTGTTCACAGACGGAGACAGAAAGGTGGGCAAACAAAAGGCTGAAAACGCTGTACAATTTAGCGTTACTAACCGATAGAAGTGTACTCTGAATCTGCATTGTCATACGTCGTGTCTCGAATATCAGAAATTCTCCTGCCATAGTCATTCCCATTACGCTTGCGAAAGGTGGCAATAAACAGTATGACGTTAAAAGAATCTTCCAATAATATTTGTTGGTATCGGTGGATCCATTCTCTGTATACTCAATTATCGTAAAAGAAAGAGTTGTCAAACTAAATTGGAAACTCTGGACCATGCAGCTGGTGTATGGTCCAAACAAAATGTTCATTTTCTCCGCTGCGTTTGACAGAGAGAGTAATACTTTCTGCATATCTCGTGCTAACTTCTTCAAAGTTCTAAGTTTATAATAACTTTCAACCTGATTTTCAAGCTGTAGGAACCTGAAGTGATGTTTATTACTACTGCCTGGCCGACCTGATGAATTCAACAGGTCCCAACTTGGAAAACAAGACATTAATAATAAGTTAATTTTTGCTATAAAAAAGCTCAATAATAAAGCACAATTTACGTACAATGTCATTGACACCCAAGACGTAACATAAATTATTGCACAAAAAATTAAAGTCAACGCGTGTGGTAAGTCACAGAAGTACTTAAACCCGTTTCCAGAAAGAAGTATTCCCGAAAAGCCTACTAGTATTCCAAAAAACTCAATCCAGCACAAGAGGTACGCAATTTTCAGCCCACACGTGTCACATCCAAACAGCAAACTATGCGCATCTTCCAAAATCTGCAGCAACTCCGCTATTTTCTCGGGATGGAGAACGTTAACGCTCCCCAAAACGACGCATCCCACGCCAAAGATCCCGACGACAGTCATCTTGTGCAAGCTGTAAGAGAGCAAGCCAGTGGCGCCGGAGGTGAGCAGTGGCGGAGTGGCGAAGGTGAAGCCCAGGGCGACCACTTGCAGCAGAAGCAGGACGCGTCCGTAAACGACAAAGCGGCCGTCAAGGCGCACACTTCGGCCACCGGCACGAGGAGCGCTGCAGTCGTCGCCGCTCACGTTGCAGTCGGTGCCGGTGGTCAAGGAAATCGGCGCCAAGCCTAGCAGCCGGGCGAGACGCAACACCGGCGCCGACGCCGCCACTATGCTTTCCGGCGCCATGCCTCCGAAGACGCTCTCCTGCATCTTTCTCGTCGCCTCCAGGATCCTGACAGGAAAAGAAAATTATTGGTTGATGTTTCCAGGACCGTCAACTGCTATGGTCATTATTCCGTAGTCCCGGAACAAAGTATGCATTACGTGTTTTATAGAGAGGTTATTATACGCTTTGACAGCTACTGTTTGGCCACTGCTGGAAATACGTATGGCTGCAAATCACGTCCAAGTATTAATTTTGTTAGTGCGTTCCTTTCCGGTTAGCTCATATGTAAATGGCTTAATTAGTACCTCTTAAAATGATGTCTCCCAGTATGACGTTCATTTGTTTCCAGACTAGTCGAAGTGGACCCTTCATAGAATATCTTCTCTGCACCCCGGGAGATGGTAGTGATTCCGTCCCTATTTGATGTCGAGAGCCAACGACCACTTACACATTGGTTTGTGGGGGATATTTACCTTTAGGTATCTCCCCAGACGTGACACCGCCCCAGTCGGGACGTATTCTTGGATCCCAACTGACCTCCCGAGAGATATATCAGTGTAGTGCGCATAAATGTGTGTAAGGAGAGGTGATAGGACAAGAAAGTGGAAAGATCGTGTCTGGTCATGATCCGTTTGTTAGGGCACAGCTACGGCATTTGCATCTGGTATTGATCAGAAAAATCACAAAAACTACCGAATAAGAACTCCCTGTGCACACCTGATCTTCCAATTATCCCTAAAGTAGAAGTTACTTAGGCTTACATCAGTTGGTCTGATAAGTCACAACCCTCGATCGTCATTTCTTAAGAAATTGTGTAGGGCAAATTTATATAAAAGGAATGTGTCTCAACCTTCCAAAATTTCATCATCCTCGCGCAGATAGGACGCCCTCGGGGCACAAGGTTATAGGGATAACGGCTTCTAGAATTGCATGGCCACCCCAAAGTACGTGTGCCGGGATGCGCAGTTCTCGGCCAGCCTGCGCTGTGGATGTGCTGCGATACATTCGGTGAAAAATATACTCTCCGAAGTCCATAACACGGTAAATAAATTACAGTTTGTTGAACTTGTGGTTCAAAATCGTCTCAACGCATCAAGTAAAATTTAGTTATTTTTTTATTGTCTGAAAAATAAATATATCTACGAAACTTCATTAAAATTGGTCTTCTAGGTTTGGGAGATTTGGCAAAACGTAACGAAAAGAGTTCTATATGGTTTCCGGAGTTTTTTGTTTTTATAGACGTATTAAGGAAATATGAGCTGTGTTGAGACACCGTTGCCTCTGATATGACATTTAATGACACGCCTATTATGTAACATTTTCAATATCCACATTTTTGCATGAAATAGAAAACTGAATAAAAATCTGACAAATCGTTCAAAAGTAGAATCGTTCAGAAGTAGCGATTCATCTATATAGTCCTGATAATAAATGTTCATAAATATTTTGTCTCTTGTGATCATCGATTTGAAAGTATTGAGAGAATGTTTCGACACCACTAAACATCAGATCTCATCCGTCTTCCAAGGCGGACACCCCCGACCAACCGTTTCCTGATGGCATGGTGGGCGGTCGAGAGGGAGGACCCGTAGGTGAGCTATGGCAGGCAGAGCCTTTCGCAAGCCCAAATGTTTTAAGACACTGAAACATCCCTGCGAGTTAATAATGTAACTTAAATATTTGTCACGAAGTGACCCCTGTTGCGGAAATACCATGTAATCAGCGAGAGGTTTTGTGAAAAAAACACCTTCAAAACAAGCTGCTTGGAAGTAAAGATATGCGTTGCGCAATTCAAGGCAGTATACAAAGCATTAATCAAAAATTCCTACGTCGTAAAGAACAATACTTCTTAGCATACGTGAAGCCAAAAGTGTTCTTTTCACAACTTCAAAATATGATTAACAAAATTAATAACAAAAAAAATATTGTTTGGAATCTTACCTGAATCTCATACCGCCGTAAAACTGAACATTTTTGACAAAACGTCGCTTTTAATAATACAATTATTCCTGAAATTATCAGTTGTATTAATGTTTCAACATTGTAAACGTCGATGTAAAACATGCTAATATTTATTGAGTATAATTTTCTTCTCATTTGACGATAAATTGTTTTTTTTAAATGACCTTGTCTTTTGAGTGATAACGCTCATACGACGTGGTTATTTAAGAAGTCATATAAGTCTTAGTAATGTGTTTACCTCGCATTTCCCTGCCAGAGGTAAATACTACGACAGACATTTGTATGATAAATATACTTTGTTCTTTGTTTCTAAGAAGCTTTTAAAATTGTACAAATTTTAAGGTGTTTTCCTTCAAATGTATCATTTTATTGATGCAAAGTCTTCCATTACTTCTAAATGAATATTAAAAGAAAACGCTATTTGTGGGACGCTCATGATCTGCTTCTCCTCTAAACCTCCGTAAATGTATTATGTTAAGAATATTACAAAGGAAAATATAACAATACATTTTGAATTTTATGAAATAATATTTAAACATTTTTATCTACCTCAATCAGCAATGCAATGTCTAAATACTGTTTTTAAAATTTTAAATAATGTATTTAATATTTACTCAGCAAAAAATGGTTTTCAAGAAAGTTCGTACTAACATTAAAAAGAAACACTCTTGGTACAGACCAATTATTATCCTTCATGAATAGGGTTACATTTGAGCAGCTGAAGTCAAACTATCGATCGAAATGAAATAGTGGCAGCTGTGCAGAAGCGACCGTATACACAATTGGTTTGTAATTGTACATTAAAATATCAGCGATAGAAAAAGTATGTAATCAAATTGGTGGAGATGAAGTTAAACAGAGTAGTGGACTGTTTGTTATACACCACTTACCTTGATAGCTTTACTATCTAATCTAATAAAGTTACTAACTAATTTAACGAAAAAGTACTGGCAGTTGAGAACGACCAGACACCAGCATGAATACCTACTCTAAAATAGTTTCCTGAAAGCAAGCTTGGGACCCCTATGAAAAGAAATTCAGTACACAAAAAAATCACATTTATCTTAAATATAATTGAAATACATAATTGACAGATTATGATTGAATGTTGTGATTGGTCACAACAATCAGTAGTTACTGAATTACAATATGAATAATATTTTAAAGCTTAGCAATTTTTTAAGGTTGCGCTGAACATTTTATGTATGCAGTAGCATATTAAGATTTGTTTTGACATAAATTCATGAGCACTCGGAGAGCAACTGTTGAAGCAATAGACTAATATAATAGTATATTTGTCTGTCATGTTGAAATAAATTTAAGACCAAATGTAAAAGAAAACAAATTCTCATTTATTAAAATTCTTGATACTACTCGACGTTTCGACCCTACGTATTGGGGTCTTCTTCAGGAAATATAAAATATGATAAAACCTAAGGAAAAATAATGGTACAGAATGAAACTAATTATGTGCACACATATAAATTCAGTCTTACCAAAATGTGGCAGGCAAGAAACATGTTCGAAAAGAAATTGTCAAAGAATCATCAACCAAATTAATTGATGATGTTCCACAAGTTAATTGGTGTGGATGTCACTAAACTTCTCAGATGCGTCATATTATACCATATTTTTAATATAGCAATGTTCTTATCCCAATCAATCACATGGTCGTAGTCAATTCTATGCTTGGCAATAACATGTTTGTCAATGGATAATTTAATGTTATTTTTATGTTATTGAATTCGTTGGTTAAGAGGACGCTTGGTTGTGCCAATATAACTAGAATTACACCCCGTTGTTTCACAATTAATTTTATATATGACATTATTTCAGCTCAATAGATATGGGATATTTACCCTTTGTGATAGAACGACTTAATTTATTATCAGTTTTGAAAACAATTCTTATTCCAAATTTATTCAAAAATGTTCTGATTTTTTTATCAATAGTAGGGTAAAAAGGTAACATGATACAGGGTTTCCCTTCATTAGAAAATTATCCAATGTGTGATATGGGCTCCAAATTTAATTTTTCTTTGTTACTTCTCTTTCAAATATATTTGTGGATGAAGTCCCTTGGGTATTAATTATGACTTCAGATGTTCTAGACAGTTTTTAAGTTCTTATCAGAACATCACGTCAAAACGTCGTGTAGTATCAAAAATTTTCATAAACGTGAACTTAAATATCTGTTACGTTTGGCCTTAAAACAGACTAATAGTTGCATTAATTTGGATAACACAAACTAAATTAATTAACAATGACAAAGAATGACTTATAATGTAGTAATCACATTTGAATTCTATCGTCAGTGTAGAATTACAGGTCACAGAACAACGACATTCAAGAACACATTAATAACTGCTTGAATTAAAAGAGAATGAATCAGATTGGTCAGTGCTGATAGATTACACACCATAACACGAGTAAATTGAATGTGATTCTGCTTTCAACTTGAATTTATAATAAAATTAGTCACAAGGGCAATTGATAACATAGAAGCATTACAGCTAGTTGATGTGGTGGCAAGATGCTTTGCATGCCGCTTGGCTTTTGCATAGGGTAGCATTGCAACACTCGCGAAATAGTCACAGTTCACTTCCCACCAATAAATAGTTTGTAAAAGAGCTGATGTTGCCAGTGCACAACCATATTAAGGCAATTAAAAAGCTGATAAGCAGTTATAATGAACGTAAGTACTGTGCGAATGCCCCATGCACTAACAGTCTCATTGACCATGATTAAATAATTAGTAGAAATTTGCTGATTATACAATGAGCACGTTATGACTTACGGTTTGTTGATAAAATCTTGATCAAAATTCAGATTTCACAAGGCCATTACTAGAGACACTTACTAGTTCACTGAATTTAAAACAGTCGAAGAGATGTACAAATTACATGTTAATACTGCCTTACTTACTTTACCTGCCGGGTAGTTCAAGCAATGGTTACCTGCAATTGAGTGAGAGGGATGGGCGTTGTTGTTTAAGAATGATAGAAATTATTGAATGAGGTAAAATTTAAAGTTTAATGACTCAAAATAAACATGCATGGCAAGAAGTGAGTTTCTACCTTAGCTCAGTTTCTCCCAAAAACAAAACGTATTCTAGTTAAAATCTAACACACACGAAAATCTTAAGACTACGCTTACAGAAAATTGGTCTGCCATTGGACTTTATTCTAGCCAATGCGCGGCTGAGAATCGTTGCCTGAATTACACAAAAAATTATTTTAGCACGAGTACAGTTTTTAAACATTGCCTAAAGGGCCGAACTGGAGCCATTGCCAGGCTCTGCGATGACATCACCCATGTTTGTTGTTGTGGAGATCATTCGCCCCCAACCAGCTTGCGCCCTTTCACTGTGCAGCCCGATCGTGTGAAAAGACAGGCAGAGGCCACGGCCTCTCTGGGGCTGGGGCGAAGGTTCTACGGCAGGAAGCGGGAGGCCGACTGGCTGACTCGAGACCCACACCACAGTTTATCGCAGACACCTCCCCAAATATCTTCCTCAGCTCTCACTTTCAGATGCAATGCAGCAGGCTTTCATAATTCAGTTCATTTTGGTAACGGTGACAAATTTTTCGCAATGCTCTTCCGAACTTTACGGAATTGTGGAGTTCCGGGAACCGTGTAGCATAATTTTGAAAACGCAATAAGTGTCCTAAAAATTTTCAAATTGCGCAAGGGAATGTGGGTGAAACTTTACCACACATTGCTTTTAAAGGGCGGTTCGACAAAAAGTAAAGCTGAAAACGCATATTACACCGTTCTGAAATGAAGTCAAGTGCCCGGCGGCTTAACAAGAAATGTGTGGGTGCGGGCGGTGGTCTGATAAGAAGTGCCTGGCGGTTGTCTGACAAGAAATCTCCGCCGTCTCGGTTATCCCCTCCATTCACTCCCAAAAGTTCTAGAAGATTCCAAGATTTTTGATAAAACCGCTGCTCATTGGCTTTAAGGTTATTGCAGTGAGGAGGAATTACGGCCAATCGCCGGCCGCGTGTTAAGCGACCCAAATTGAAAGTTACAGTATCTCCTTCTTTGTCACTCTTTTTGTTTATAAAATGGCACGTGCAGTGCAGTGTTTCGCTTCGTCGGTGGCCCGAGATTTCCCATAACTTAATGATTAGTTAAAAGTTAATGATTAGTAGGTCGATGGGTGGGCGAGTTCGAGAGGGTGGGGCGGCGTTTTCCCGGCTTTTCCTGGCAAGCACTTATAGATCATAATCAAGAAGTAGGAATCCCCAAAGCGTCTCTTCCAGCTGCAGTCGTGAACAAAGAAATGATTCAGCGGAGAGTGTGACCAATAAAGACCTCTTGGCGCTGAACGTGACCAGACACCCGAATCTGTCGGTTCTATGTCGCATTTTGTAAGAAACAAGTAGGAAGTTTAATAATTATTTCATTATAAAAATTTGGTGACATCATTATACGAAGCTGAAAGGCATGAGGCTTTGCTTTCCAGACTGAATGCTGTCGATAACCGCCGTTGGACTCCGTGCACTCGCCATCAATATCATTACGTTTTCTTTTTCAACATTTTGTGGATTTCTAGTTCTATTTATGTGTTCTAATGTGTATTGTATATTCATCTCGGTAATGCCATGTCAATTACTCTTCATTCAGTAATACTTTCAATGTACTTTCTAACATATATTCAGTTATGGCACTTAACATCAATTCCAATTTTAACTATGCCTACGAATTATTTCAATCTGCGTACGGTATATATCTCAGTGATCATGCTAACAGTTTTTCAAAATCAGATGATTTAAATAACTTTTCCAAGGTACCTACCCTTTAAGTCATTAATATCTAATTATGTAATAATTTAGTGTAATTATATATCCCTATAGAATAGTTTGTTCTTCGAAACTTAGAAGTTATTTCATATGTTATTTAAGAAACATCGCGGCGAGTATGTTCGCTTATGAACATCCTAGTTCATCGAAAGCTATCAATAAAGTGGTGGAGTGAGCACCTTGTATGCTTATGAACCTAATGGTCTTTCGAAAGCTATCGATATTAGTGGACTGCGCTCGAGAATTTTGCAATTTTTCGATAGAATGAAGAGAAACACAAATTATTTTTAGGCATTGTGGTATTTCTTTCAATGTATTTTATACATTGTTGAATTGCTAGTAGAGAGACTCGTGTACGTTTGTCTATATAACTGCGCAAATATTCGAACAAAAATTGGTATAGTGATGATTGCTTTTCCGTTTTTCAAGAAAAACATGACATGCCTTAATTTATTTCAGTCACATCGTATTTGCTAATATGTGTACAATTATTAATACATTTCTTCGTTACTTTTGTTAAATATGTATTTACGAATGAAAAAGTGAGAAAAATCTAATATATTTTGCCTGAGGATTTTCCATTATTGGAAAAAAATGGAATAATCCTGAAATATATTTCGGCATTTCGAGTTCTTGTTGATTAGCTTTGTTGAATTCATTAACATTTGAATTGTTGTACACATCCGTTCTGTATTTTTGAGTTTGTATGAAGAAGAATGTTAAAATATATTCAATAATTCTAACATAGTCTAGCTGATATTTTGCCATTACTTCCAAAGCATGAATGGAAATGAGCTAAGAAAATTTTTGAGAAACTATCGTAATCTGCTGAATCTGAGTTTCGAAATTTTGTAAAGTTGCCCAAAGATTCATACAATTCTGTTGTTTTGAACGTGCAAGCTTTTTTGAGTTTTGAGTAAGTCGGGGTTCTAACTGTACAACCCCATTTTTAAAACCTTCATTTCAGGAGGTGGTGGGGTAGCAAAAAAATATTAGTCGCATGAAAGAGACCAAAATTAGTTCAAAATATTGGTGCTTGATTTTTTTAGTTTTGATATGTTGGGGTAATTTTAACCTATTGTTTTCGTACTTAGAGGTGAGTTTCGAAATTTTAAAAAGTGACCCACAGGAGCCCAAATTCAATTTTTCGACGGTGCAAAAGAAATTGAATTTTGGGTGAGTGAGGGCGCTAGCTTTACCAGCCGCAATTTGATATCTTAATTTCGTTGTTTTGAGAGGTAGGTAAACATTTTTGGAGAGGGGCTGAAATTAGCCAAAAATTATGACGCACGAATTTTTTAGTTTTTTTGAAAGTACGGGTGCTAGCAGACGTATCTAAAATTCCACAACGCGTGGTAGGTTTTGTTCTGTCTGAAGATGGAAATCAAACCGTAGCACTTTACTCCGATGAAAATATAGGGTGGTTCCGGTAGTGCAACGGTTGGCTTATTGAACAGATCTATCTAAATTTATGCTGTCTCAAATCCGATTGACACCGTCAATTTTTAAGGGTGAAAAAATTCTTATTGCGTCTTCTTTGGGATAGAAAGTAAAGCCGGCTGTCTTATAGTGTAGGTTTACTGCATGTAAAAGATCCTCAATTCTTAAAGACACATCTGAGATAAACTCTAGTCGCGTTTCGTTCCCCTCTGATAGTTGGCGAAAGAGTCATGGCGGCATTTGCATGGTGAGCAAGAGTGCGGGCCTCTTGGCTTGGGCCTTGACGCGTAAAATAAGACATAATTGAACTGAATAGGGCGAAATGATAGAAACCATCAAGTGGTTATGAATGGGAGTTCGTGTTACAACTAATTTTTTATTTTGAAGTTCCCAATTGAACAACTGCGCCCCAGATGATCAAACGTCAATTTTTCTACGTTTTAATCGGAGAATAATAGATTTCTATCTTGATGTCATGTGTGTCGGCTTGGTTCCAGACCTTACCAATCTTTTTCTAGTATGTTGCCATAAAAGAAGTCAGATTTGCACAGACTAAAGTTTGTTTTAAAAAGGCTGCAGCCCAGAGCCACGTCGCCAAATAGGAAATGCGCGAGCGATAGCGAGTCTACTTGGTCCTCAAAGTATCAGCATTACGAATTTTCATTGAGAGCAGAAATTGAAAGGGAACCAGTGCCGTAGGATCAAGGGATGCAAGTGATGTGTCGCATTCCCAAGATTTTTGGCCCGTTTAAAACTTTTGTTAAAAGTTTATTATAGTCCTCAGGTATATCTTTTTGTTCCGTTTGTACATTTTGTGTTTTCCCAATGCGTTTCCCGGTAGGCGCCTGTGACCGTGGAAGTGACAGGACGAAAAACGACCCTTCGACGGATTCGCTGCGTTACCGAGGTAATTGAACTCTCACCATGTGCTGTGTGGACGAAGCGAGCTTTAAGCCGACGGTGATGCGACGCTGGCTGTCGCATCTCGGACTTCTCATTGGCGCTCTGAATCCCCCCATCCAAAGCTTCCCCATCGCCCCCATTGAGCACCACTATGCTTTTGGTAGAACTGGGAACCCCCAGTCACGTGCTAATGACTGGGGAGTCCATTGTGGGTTGGTGCCGCCATCTTGATCACACTCATACGCATGCGTACTCATGTTTGCCAACTGTCCTGATTCAGTACGTGTTTTTGGCTGATGGGTTGTCAGTACTAACACAAACAACCGCTCGCGGCTGATTCAAAAAATGCTAATATTTTATTCCGTTATACTGCGTATTCTCATACTGAGCGTACCAATTGAATTTGCATGCTTACTGTGTCACTGCTTACGTTACAGCTGATGTTATGCGATAGCAAGGCAAAATAGAAGTTATGGAACAAAAGTTTTTTTTGATATTCTGGGTATGTTATACTGTGTATACTTATATTGCACCATTTGTGAAGACGCTGTGACTGTGAACCATATTATTGGTATTTGTTTGGAATCATTTTCGTTTCGCTGCTGCATGACTCTATCGTGACATCAGAATTAGATGATGGGTAGATCTGCCACAAATTCAAATTAAGCGTCGTAACATGTCTGAAATGATAAGTGACTTGTAACGCATTGGTGTACATCGTATATATCTATATCGAGAACTATGTAAAATTCGTGAGTGTTTTAGAATAGGTTGTAAATTTTGTCATAGTCCTTTTATTACAAAGAAGCACCCAGCGCCGCCTGGAACTGCAGCATTGCGATGAGGAAGGTCGCGGCGGAGGAGGAGGCGGCGCCCAGAAGGCGGAGCCCCACGGCGCATCCGCCCACACTGCGCAGGCGCAGCTCTGCCTCCAACGCCCGCAGGTCATCCGCCAGCGCCGCCAGCGCCCCCTCCAGCCCAGCCCCGCCAGCGCCGCCGTCAACCTGCGGACAGCGGTCCTCACTACGCTGGAAAGACGAAACTGGACAGGTTAAAAGTGGGTGAGTATGAAAGCATTAACTATTATGCCAATAGTCCCGTAAGTGTAGTGCATGCCAAATCCTAATTGATTCATTGATGTGCCCGTAAGCTTCCGCAACTCGAGTTTCATGACTTCTTGGTTGTCCGGGTGGCGCTGCGTCGTTGGCTGAGATGACGTTTCGTCTATCATATCGCAGGGTAATGAGGGCGTCACCTGGACAGCCAAGAAGTCTTGATTCATTGTTTTCGGGCAATTCAACAGATATCATTAGTTAGGGAATGTTTTATTCCGGGAGGTGGCGGTAATTTCTTCCCCGCTGCGTAGTGAGATCCGGGACCGAGCTAAACTTAGCTCTCGAGGCATTCACCCTCCAGGTATCTGCCTCAGAGAGGCACTGCAGGCATCCATCCATAAATACAAAACTGATTTTCGGATACATAATTACATGTATCTCGTGTGCATCAGCACCCATCTTATTCGTCTTTAGATCATAACTAATAGACCTTAATATTGATAAATATTGATGTGTGTGGGAAGTTACTGTTGAAAGGAACCTTAAACACGGATTTAAGACCGATATACAAGATCGTATAGTTGAGGTAATTCTATTACTTTTTCTCCCTGTACTACACTAGAGGGAGTGAATTTAAGTAGTAATCTTAGCAGTTCATGCCATTATTATCACAATTTAATTTTTTTCTATGTGATAGGTATTATTTCTTATTATAATATATTTTGGACTAGCTTGTCAATACAGGTTCAAAAAATAAAATTTAATTTGTATTAAACTACAAAATTCAATCAAAATTCATTCAAAGTAAGTAAGGAAAATCCAAGAAGGTGAAAAACCATCTTCTTGGGTTTCGCGTTTCACTTTGTGCGAGAAAAGATGCCTTGCAAAAACTCGATTCGTACAAACAGTTTGTCATCAGTCCGCAAGAGGGAAGCACCTACCTCAAGCAAAGCGCGCTGCACTAGCGTAGCTGTGTAACGACTTTCGGCAGCACACAGCTCTCCAGCTATGGCCATTCCTGACATCTTCCAGGTGGGCGCCACAAACACAAATATTAATGCATTAGCCGCTGCCCCAGAGTGCTGACCGTCTAAGAAAGCGGATAGCCACAGAATATATGCTGCTATAAATACTTGGAAATACGTAGTTTCCATACTGACCTGCAAACCAAATACACTATTGATATTTTTAATAATGCTACTCAATAATAAATTGAATTTTCTAAGGCTTTGTACAACGAGTTCATCACATGACTTACTCCCAATATTAAGAATTTGATTATTGAGTACAGAAAGGACTACTGGAATATTCAACTGTCTGTTACTTTCCTCGCAAGGTTTAGTAGTCTCGCAAATCAACGTAAGTGTGTTATTTATTTTCTTAAAGTAAAACTTAAGCAGAATTATTAAATTGATGTATATAGTTATAGCAATCCAGTTAGATGTGTATGCACACGCGAATAATATATACGGAATGCAAAGTTTAGCAGAAAGTAAATATTCAAAAGTGTTTTCAGATGTTAAAATGTATATTATTTGTGCCGCAATAATCAGAATGAGTTGCACCCAACTAACGAGATATATAACTTTATACGATTTCTTATCGTTTCCAAACATCAATCGATGAATATCGCAGAGCTCTTGAAGCAGGGCAACCATTTTTTGGGGAAGCAACAAATTCACCACCAATAAAAAGGACGACGCGATGCCAAATATCGTGACGATATTCGCGTGTATCAAGGAGAAGGTGACGATGTCCAGCGAGGAGAACTTGACGACGGTGCGGTCGATGAGGGCGAAAGCGAGTGACGCCACGTGCAGCATGATGAGGGCGCAGCCGTACCCGCGTCTGCGCGCGCAGAGCCGCACGCGGCGGCGGCGGCCGGCCGGGCACACGGCGCAGCAGCGCTCCGCGCAGCGGAACGGCCCGAAGCCCAACACCTGCGCGTGCGCAGAGCAAACGGCCCCTCAAGGTCGGTGCATCGCAGCGAGATAGTCTTCGATTTTTCTGTAGTGGCCGATGACATTAGATCATTGTTCCAGGTCCTGCGTTACAAAATGAATATTTTTAATTAATTCGAGAGCGACCTTCTCAATTTTGGGTTCGCGGCCTCAGAAATGTGCTTTTCACTGTTAAAGGGATTCATTTTATAAGGCAGGAGGTGTAACGATGATGTAATGCCATTGGACACTACAAAAAATTGAAGTGTAGAGACGCTGATCCTGGTTTCAGCGCTCTTGGTGGTGGCTGGCCGAACTAGAGGACGCTCGCGATGTTTTTTTCAGTCAAAACATAGAGGTGCCTGATAGTAGTGTGATTTATTTATTTAGTCAAAAAATAGTAAAAACTGTATGTGAAGTATGGGGAGAAGATCATCTTTGCAAGTTTTCTCCAGTTTCAGAATCCCGTTCCATTATTTTAACTATAAATAGTTGAAGAACGAGTAAAAGTTGAAGATAAATAAATAAAAATAAAATTTAAAAAACGTGGAATCAACAATATTTGAAAAAAAGACATTTTCACTCCCGAGTTATGGCAACAATAACCGAACTGAAAGTTTGATTTTTCTGCATTGATAACAAAATAGTAACTCATCCTTACCTCTACTCCCACTACTACAAGCAAAAGGAGAGTTCCACAAAACGTACGCATAGTGAAGCTACATTTGTGTCCAGAAGCTAAACAAGGGGCCATCTCAGCATTTGCTCAATGGATCAGAGAAACTTCACAAAAACCTAATCGAGATGGGAGTCATTAACCCGGAAGCTGAAGTACATTACTTGTCACAAGCATATTAAGTCTTTTTAAAATGTATACATTACAAATGTAAACTAATTCATTATATATCACTGTTTTGTTACAATAAACATTATTTTTTCTTTTTGATGTTCAGTATAGTCTCTAATTGAATAGAAACAGTTATGCAGCAGAAAATACTTTACATTTAACTATTCTAGCTTGTTGATGCGAAACAAACCATACTCATAGCTCATGATCAGTAAATCTGCTTAAACTCGAAAGCTTAAGCGTTTAGATAAAAGTGAGAATCTTTGAGCTGGTGGTTGAAATGTAGGTATCATCATTTTTAATGCATCAGAAGCATTTCTCCGGACTCATCACTTGGCCACTTCTTAGTCATACCATCTAACCGGCAAACTCTAGTCGTATACATAGTTTAGTTATCATTGCAGATGAAATTTTTATTTGCTACTAGGAATATCGTAAGAACAGACAATTGCATAGGACATATCATATTGTGAGGTATCTCATTTTCAGAGGTCTCAAGAAAATTTCAAATCATCCTTTGTCATCCTCAGCACACCATATACAGGATGAGTCATGTAACTTTAGCACCTTCTGTAGCTTTTGAACGGTTGAAATCATTGAAGTTCCTGTAAAAATTGGGCTAATTGATACGTGTGTTTATTTATATTTTATCACTTGTATTTTATAAGGTATTTGAGGTAACTTAGTTCTTTTCAAATGGAACAAAACTATTTTTTCGGTTCATCATGATGAGCGTAAAAAGACAAATCCAATGACATACATATTTTCATCCGTAGATAAGCAGTTTTTTAGTAATTTTGATTTTTCTGCGACTAGTGTTTAATGGATATTTTGAATGTAACAGTCCAACACTCAAGGTCACGCAGCGCTCGCCTTGCTATCGTGTGCTCGGGAATCTTATACTGCGATTCATGTATCTCTGCCCCTGGCAGGTATCAGCTGTTAACGGTTTCATCCAATCCCGATTGGATGAAACTGTCAACAGCTGATACCTGCCAGGGGCAGAAGTGGCGAAAATCACAGTATAGTATTTAAAGATACGAAACGTATTCCAAATATTCACGAAGTTGTTGCAATTTCTTCCTGAATTCTGCTTTCCATTCTTCCCCATTTTCATATTTTTTGTATTACTTAAGAATTGAAAATACGGATTTGTCATAAGTAGTATGTATTGAAATAAGATTGTTTGTTATTTCATCTTCATTTAAAAGGTGCCTTCATACAGGATATTAAGGGGGATTTTGAAACTTAACACACTGCAAAAATTTTGTGAACATTTGGAATATGTTTGTTTTGTATCTTCAAATACAAAATTTCTTCCCATCCTCGAGCCTGCACTAGCAGGAGGGGGGCGTGACCTGGTGGACTTTTACATTAAAAATGTTCGTTAAACATTAGTCGCAAAAAATCAAAATTACTCAAAAAATGCTCATCTAACATAATAATATGTTATCATCGGTTTCGTTTTTTTGCGCTCGTCATGATAATCTGAAAAAATATGTATAGTTCCGTTTGAAAAAAACAACATTACTTCAAATGACTCGTAAAATACAAGTGATAAAATAGAAATGAATATACGTATCAAGTAGCCCCATTTCCTCATGCACTCCTGTGAGAACTGCGTTGCAATAACTTCAACTGTTCGAAAGTTATAGGAGGTTATAAAGTTACATCCACGTTAGTTTACAACACACTTCCAGATGATATTAAATTCGGTTCACAAATTTAAGTTAAAAGTAAAATATTTTCTGCTGCATAACTGTTTCTATACAATTAGAGACTATACTGATTATCGAAAAGAAAAATAATGTTTATTTTAACAAAACAGTTATATATAATGAATTAATTTACATTTGCATTGTATATTTTTTTAAATACTTAATATGTTTGTAACAAGTAATGTACTTCAGCTTCCGGCTCAATGACCCCCATCTCTATCAGGTTTTTGTCCAGTTTCCCTGATACATTGAGCAAATGCTGAGATGGCCCCTTGTTTTGCTTCTGGACGTAAATGTAAATGTAGCTTCACTATGCGCACGTTTTGTTGAACTCACCTTTTGCTTGTAATGGTATAAGTAGAGGTAAGGGCGAGTTGCTATTTTGTTAGCAATGCAGATAAATCATACTTGCAATTCGTGTACCGATGCTAATAGGTTTTCTATAACTCAGAAACGAAAATTACTATTTTTCAAATAATGCTAATCTTGCGATTTTTAAAATTTATTTTTATTTATTCAAATTAAACTTTTACTCATATTTCAACTATCCATAGTTAAAAAGACGGGAAGGGATTCTGGAACTCAAGAAAACGTGCGCAGATAATCTTTTCCCCCTACGTCACATATAGTTTTTACTGTTTGTATTTTTTTGACTGAATAAATCTAAATCTACATGACTCAATCTGTATATTGAAAGCAAAGTAGAATTTAAGGGTTTTGAACAGTAACATAATAAGCCAAGCAAACCACCGCAAGGCTCCTGCTATTTTTAAATGTCAACATTCCGATTTTAAAAGATGTGTGACTTATTTTTTTACCATGTATATCTTTTTGATATGTATAAAGGATTGGGAAAGTAACATGATGAGAAACACATCAGTTATTAACATTTACAAATATCGGCTCTGTCGGGTATGGCTTATTTCGTCGCTGTTGCCCCTCAATCGCATAGAAACGAGCGTTGCGATTGACGACAACTGCACCTGCGCTGCCCGCAGCAGAGGCGCCGCCGCCTGCGTCAGGTCCCATGTCGCCATGGCAGCGACGTCGCTCCCCTCGGCCACCTGGAAGAATACGCTCAGGAGGACGGACTCTCCAAGAGGCTGCAGTGCTTATTATTAACTCTGTGCCTGAATGAAGATGACGAGTACTGTGGCTGCCCATTGCGTCGCGTCCGATTGTTTATATTTTTTTCTGATCAATTGATTGGTTAGAGCGTCCGGATGCATCAACTATCTAAGTCACTAGATCCGTAAGGGTAGTACATGTATTTAACTCAGCGGGTGGTAGTGATCTCCTCTCACTGGACAGCTAGATTCGGCGCCGATTTACCGTTGGCTTTCTGGAAGTTTCCCCAAACAGGTCTCTCCCACCAATGGGGTACCGGCTCAGCCGTAACAAGCTGTAAGCTCCCGACATGTGTAGAAGTGTAGTGCACGTAAGTGTGTGTGTGTTAGTGTAAGTTAGAGGTGAGGATAGCACAACAAAGAGGAAAGAAATATCGCGCATGGCCCTTGGCCCGTTTGTTAGGGTACTTCCCCAGCATTCGCGAGGTGTTGATCGGAGAAATCACGGAAAATCGGCCGGCCTCCAGAATTCTCCTCCGTCAGCGACTGAACTCAACCCACCTATTTATCTATCTAGTGTCGAAAATCCTGTCACCCTCGGGACCCGAAACTAGGACCTCCCGATCAGAGGCACTGTAGTGACATATGCAGTTGATGCCCTGACTCACTTATCCCAGCATAAGGGAGGCGGAGTTTATTAGTTACGGTGAAGGGAATACGTCATTTTCGCCCCGTATCCCTCTTTCCCCGTCTCCAAAAGAATGGAAGTTAGGTAAATTAACCCCAGACATGGAGACCGTTAGCTAAGACGATCGACCCAAAATGCCAAATACAAATAAGGAAGCTTCTTCATTGTGATTATGACAGTCTTGAAAACAACATTCACATTCGGGTGTTGCTTGTCTTTTTATTATATGCTAAATCCCAAACACATAAGTTTTATGTACATTATTTATTTATCAACAAGTGATTTAAGTTGGTTTTTATGAACTGAAAAGAGTAGCAAAATAATATCTGGAATCCTCCTCCCCCCCCACACACACACCTCGTGCAATCAAGCTCGGGGTTCAACATTTCTCTCCCGTGAATATGATGATAAAATCATTTGAAAAATATTTTATTATCAAGAAATATTTGAATAAGTTTATCGTTTACATATATTTTTATATTGAGGTGAACAGTCACTGAGTGATGATTATGTCCATCAGCTTCAGAAAGTATGCAAGAAATTCGTTTATTTCATTTAAGAAATATTTAGAGAATTTGAAAACAAGTACTGTAAGTTATACTGCGTCCTGCAGTCCGCCAACTAATATAACTGCTATAGCGCCACCGCACGCCCACTCATACCGTGCAATGCGCCTGTCCACGGTAAGCGCTGGGGGCAGGTAACGAGTCAGCTGAATGTTGAGGTCAGCACTTTGGTATCAAAATCGCACTTCCGTACGCTACCAGCGTCAGACTCGCAACCAGCTGACCTGCTCAACTACTCCACTACACACTATTGCCAAGTGGTGCTCACGCCCAGCATCACCAACTGTTCACGCCCAACTATGCTTCGCCATCGACGTATTTGTTTCGTGTTATTTCTAGTTGAACAAAATCTGTGGTATAATCTCCCCTGGCAACATTTAATTACAAATTAAATTCTTCGATACTTTGACTCGTCTAATCTGTACACTAATATGGTCCACTAGAAGGGGTTCTTTCTGAGAAGCCTGATCTGCGGCCTACTTGTTGTTAAATATAATTGTATTTGTACCGAAGGTATGTAGAGTAAGATTTAAAAATTGTATAATAAATTGTGTTGTGACTTATCACTAAATTATATCATAAAGGAAAAGTAATAAAAATAGTAATAATAATAATAATAATAATAATAATAATAAGCATAATTTCTCAAATAATTTTTTGAATGTCTCCCATCTATCATTCACAGGAAAATGTGCTATTTTAAGACACAAAAAAGCTAATAATTTCATATAAAGATTAATGCATAAAAACATTTACCTGATATGAAGGACTTTTTACGAGCTAAAGGCAGTATTAAATCTCCCTGAGAAACTCTTTCGTAACTATCGGGAAATAATTGAACGCAAAACCTGGTAAAAAGGATTAATTAAACAACGTCCACTATATAAGTCTGGCGACAGGTCCAGAGACGCGAAAGCGAATATTGATTTTCCATTAGCGTGGAGGAACTTGCACGCAACTTACTCATGAATTTTCTCCTTATTTTAAGCTTAACATTCAAACACACATTTCAATATTTTAAGTAGCCAGCCATATATTTTTGTACCATCCATTGACACAAAAGTCTCAATAAATAATGTTTCGTCTGTCAATCATTTTAATTTCCTTTTTGTTAAAAACAACAAACGATATCGACACAAACTAAAAATCGTGTGCCCTTATTTACACAACTACGTAAATGTAAACACAACAGGTTAAGTTAGAGCTTGAGAACACAGCTTTTAGAGAAATACATAAAGAATTCTGAAAATGGTCATGGTTTGACCTACATTTATACAAGTGGGTAAATTAATCAGCCAATCATCAATTGCTTAAAAAGTAATAAACTCGTCCACCCCAAAGACCGGAAAAGATGACTTAGAGCATTGGCTGATGTCACTGCAGTGCATCTGATCGGGAGGTATTAGATTCGAGTCCCGACGGTGGCAGAATATTAATAATAATAATAATAATAATAATAATAATAATAATAATAATAATGTCTTTATTAATGGCGAGGCTCAGGCCATAGGGCCTGCTCTTCCGCCTAACCACTGAATTTACATACATTTAGAGTAGTAACATTTTAAGAGGGGAGGACAAGCTGTACATTTACGTCTGGAAGAACAAATCTAGGGACCATCCCGGCGTACGCCTTAAGCGATTGAGTAAACCCAGAAAAATCTCAATCAGGATGGCGGCTTAGGGCCGAACATTAATAGAACTGAGTATGTTATACTGAGTAGTGAAAGGGAAGTTTCGTGAAAGAGAAAAGAAAAGACGTACAGGGGAAGGGGTCAGAAAGTATAAATGATGAAGTTTGTGAGGGAGAGGGAAGAGAAAAAAAAGAAGGAAAGGACGAAGAAGAAGTAGGCGAAAAAAGTGAAGTTATTTGAGGAACGTTACAGAAAGCTACGTTTAGTTTACAGTAGCACTTTACGTAAATATACAATAATTTTTACACCAGAGAAGCACAATACACTATAAGCTAATAACAACAGTAATTTTAAACACAATACTGGCAGTATTAAGGAACAATACAAAGAGTGCGGGTATCTTAACATCAATTTTGTTTATGCCAATATATTGTAGTGAATATCCTGATGATGGTACAAAGATAGCTACAAGTATATTTTATCTGGAACGTCACTAATACTTTTGTATATTTTATTAACAATTTCATTAGGGTACACAGAAAAATAATAATGCTCATAATTTAGGTGTGAGAGGGAATGGAAGATGAGGATAGAGCAATGAGGTATGGGGTAGAATATTGAGAATAAAGAGGGGGAAATAGAGGGTGTTTAACGGGGGCGGTGACCGGGCGCTTGGAAGTGGGAGAAGTCTGGAGATTGAAGAAGACGTTAACGCCGTTCTATATGTCGTTATTCCTTACCCATGTGGTTAATTCAGCTTTGAATTTGCCGAAAGTATTTAAATGTTTTAGTCTCGCTGGTAATTTATTCCAGGCTCGGATAGCTGTAATGGTGAATAATTTACTGAATGAAGTCGTGTTGTGACGTGGTACACAAAGCAGGGCTGATTCACGAGCTCGATTTAGTTTCAGAGGATTGAAGTTACTTATGAGGCGTGTTGCATGAGAACCGGTTAAAACTTTATAAAGAAGTAGTAAAGAGTGGAGTAACCGTCTTTTGTCTAGAGTAAGCATACGAATTCTGTCAAAAAATTCGGATACATGGTCGTATTTTCTTAGATCAAAAATAAAACGTACGCATGCGTTCTGGGCTACTTGAAGTTTACGTTGTAATTTGAATGTCATGTTGGTCAGAAGAAAGTCGCAATAGTCGAAATGTGGCATGATAAGGGATTTGATGAGAGTATCACGTGTGCTACCTGGTAAAAGTGCTCGCAGGCGTTTCAGTGAGTGCATTGAAGCAAAAACTTTACGGCAGGTTGAATCTACGTGTGAGTTCCAGCTGAGCGTGTTGTCGATAACTACACCTAGGTTCTTGACTTCAGAACACCAAGATAAAATGGTGTCATTTATAAAAATATTAGGCAAAGGAGAAGAAGAGATTTTATTCATAGTGCATTTCGAGCTGATAACCATGCACTGTGATTTGTTTGGGTTTAATTGTAAGCCTAAAGACGCTGCCCAGTTGTTTATCGCTATCAAATCTTCATTAATTTTTTGTACGAGTGAAACGAGGTGAGACGGGTGACCACTTAGATATATCTGGAGATCATCCGCATACATTTGATGACTGCAATATTTAAGTGCATTTCCCACGTCATTTACATAGATTAAGAAGGCCAGTGGCCCTAACACAGTGCCTTGAGCAACTCCGCGGTTAAGCTTCAAGTCCCTTGAGCTACGGCTACCGGACACCACTCTTTGGGTTCTGGAAGTTAAATAATTAAGAAACCATTTACACGTGGGCTGTGCAAATCCCATGATCTTTAGTTTGGCGAGCAGGATGTCGTGATCTACTGAATCGAATGCTTTGCTGAAATCCAGAAGAACCAAAATAGTTATATTACTGTAATCTATTGCTGTTCTCGCGTCTTCAATGACGTTTAGTAGTGCGGTTCCAGTATTTCTGCCGGAACGGAAACCTGATTGCTGATCGTTTAAAAGTGATTTTGTTCGAAGATACTGTTCAGTTTGCTTCCGGACGACTTTTTCGAGTACTTTAGAGATAGTTGGGAGGATGCTAATTGGGCGGTATTCAATAGGGTTTTTGGTTGATGTTGTCTTGGGAATAGGATGCACGAGCGCAGTCTTCCAGGATAAGGGATATTGCCCGCTCATTAGTGAGAAATTTACGATTTCGGTGATAATTGGGTACGTCACATCTAAGCTATTTTTTAGCAGCTTGGCATTTATACCATCGGAACCTGAAGCATTTGATTTGAGACTTTGAACGATTTTGATTATGTCCTGATGTTCAACGGACGAAAAGAAAAATTTATCGTTGGGTTTTATTTCTGCGTTTTGGAGAAACAAAAGAGATTGCTTTTTCAAGTTACTGTCAAATGAAGGAACGTTGTTTATGAAACTGTGATTTAGTGATTCTAAGGGTATATTCTCTTCAATTTGGGGAGGACCTTTGCCTATTCCTATATATTCGACACTAGCTTGTCAGCTAGGTTCTGTTCAGTCGTCTGGAGGAGATTTCTAGTTTCCGGTTGCTCTGACCGGTAATTTTCCGTGGTTTCTCCAATCAACACTAGGCGAATGCCAGAAAAGTGCCCTAACAAACGGACAACGGACCTCGCGCGATCTTTCCTACCTCTTCCCTGTCCTATCCTCTCCCCTTGCATGCATACTTACTCTAACAGGCACTACACAAGCACAAATGCCGGGAGACCGATCGGGAGCTTAGAGCTTGTCCCGACTGGGCGATGCCTCGCTGGTGGAAGATACCTGGTTGGGGAAAACCCTGCTAGGCGCCGGTAGGTTGGTGCCAGATTTCGCCATACTGCGAGGGAAAGATCACCACCATTTCTTGAGCAAAAGCATGACCTACACTTACGGGACAATAATGATCCTGGTACTCGACGTGCCCGCAATCACTAAAACAAACAAACGAACGAAGGGCACACATTGACGAGGGATCTAAACGGAACTAGGGGCAATACGGAATTGGGGAAAGCCCCATTATTCCTAATTTTTGAGGATGTTTTAGGCATGAAACCTGAAGCAGAAGAAGTGTTTTCCGAAACTGTTGAATTTCGGCCAAAAGCAGTGTCGAATAAACATTCCCGAGTAAATGCTGAATGAAGGCATCAACAAGGTCTCAAACTGGTCATAATTTGTGAAGAAACACGGATGTAAGGATGTGACTTCGACACGAAGGCTCAATTGTTCAAATAGAAGCTCCCTCAAGTGCCAAGACACAAGGAGCATTCTAAATTCGATCGAATTTAAGGTTTTGCTTACCGTTTTAATGGATTTCAACGAGGTAGAGCATCACGAGTTCATACCGCCCCAGGTCGTAGAGTTAATACGGTGTACGTACTTTTTTTACAGCTTTATTTGCTATCTGTTCAATCCACTGATTTTACAGAGATTAGCATAACTTAATACTAGAACTAGATTAGGGCATACACAGGAAGGGAGTCCATTTAGTCTAAATTTCCTCTCACCTGTTACATTTCTCTTAATTTGGATCTTATTCTTTTAAATTTGTTTTAAATTTTTTGACATTCTATTTTTTAATGATATGTTTGTATGTTGAATATATTTTTTGTATTCAATTTGCTTTCATAATGAATGAAGTGAGAGATACCTTGAAATAATTTTAATGTCTTCTGCTGAACGTCCTAGATTAAAGTTTTTAACCCATTTTTCTTTTGGTAGTTCCTCAAAACATTTTACTGATAGACTCTGATGTAAGTATTCAAATTTTCTTCTTTTAAATTCGTTTCTAGTTTGACTATTTGACACGTTCCATAGTGCTTTAATTACGCGTCTTAAAATTTATTTTCAACTACTTGGATTTTATCTAGGTTGCTTTTTGCGGCTCAAGCCCAGACAGGGCAATGCAACAGCCCAGACAGGGCAAGCGTAAGTATGTGATGGCCTAATAATGGATTTCAATAGAGGTATCCCACATTCTATGATTACTCTGAAGTGGCTATTTAGATGTGGATATAGTTTTGCCATTTTCACGTATGTTTTATAGGTTATTTATTTAAGGGGGTTGATATACCTTAAAACTAAAAAAAATTGATTTTGAGACATTTTTTCAATGCATTAATTATTTAGAAATGTTTTGGTAAAAACATATTTCGATATCTGCAATAGTTTTCTAGTTATGATTTAAAAGTTATATTGCTGCATTATGCATCTAGTAGAGTAGTAAGTCAAGAAAAACTAATTAATCAAATTTCGTCGCGTGTTTTCCAGAATTACAGTTTTTATGATCCGTTTCCCTCATAACTCAAAAACTAATCATGTTAAAGCTTTGACATTTGTAAGATGTATGTATTATCTACAGAACCATGCTAAATCATACACTTCTGCCCAATGGTTTTATTATAAAAATTATAAAACTGAAAAAAACATTAATAATTAATATATTAATTTGAAACCAAATTAAAAATATCATTTATTCAGAGATATAAATGAAAGAGCTTGGCTTGGTAGATCTGAGTATTTATAACTAACTTAAAAAATTGGTAAACATCTTCAAAATTATTTGAGTTATCAAGTAAAACCTAAGTCAGTGCATTAAAAACTGTATAAATTTTGATTTAAAAAAAAGAATATTTGAAGTTAAAAGAAAATTTCCTTGCAGAAGATAACTATGTCTGTCAGTTCATTTTCACTGCTGTGGAATATGATTTTCATAGAGAACCAAATGGGGAAACATAATAAAATTTTAACTGCTGTAAGCTGTAGCTTTCCCCTTCATGTGATATTTTCACGTTAAGTTTTTGATCTAGCAGTACTCCTAAATACCTCAATGGTTGATCTTTTTTCATCCATTTTAAATTTATATTTTTAATTATTAGTGGGTTGAGAATTTTGAGTGATATAGCCCAGTTCCTTAATATCTTGGGTTGTGATTTAGTAGGGTTTCTTTTTATATGCCATTTTGAGCATCAATTTATAAATGAATCTAATGATTTTTGTAAAATTTATTTAACTTCATCCACATTTTTGTTTGTTGTGAACATCACTGTGTCATCAGCAAACCATGCAATTTCTATCCTTTCCATTTGTGGGTAGTCTGCAACGTAAATGTAAAAGAGTGCGGCGCCCCTTGCGGTAATCCTACTTGCGGATTTTTTGGTCTGGTAAGGTATTATTCACATTCACCGTGAAGGAACCATTTTGTAGGAAACATTTCATTATTTCATGAAGATAATGGGGTATTCCAAAATTTCTCATTTTATGCAATAGCCCTGCATGCCATATTTTGTCGAAGGTGTTTTCTACATCAAGGAAAATAGCTAATGAGTAATTATGCTGGTGAAATGAGTTTGCTATGTTTTCAGTTAGTCTTATAAGCTACAGAGTGGTAGAGTAATGTTCGTGAAATCCGAATTGTTCTTGTGAAAATATATAGTTTTCTTTTAGGAAACTATTTAAACTTTTATAGAATCATTTTTCAAACACCTGTCCTACATTAGGTAGTAAACGTATTGGTCTGTAATTTGTAGGCAAACTGTTGTCCTTAGCAGGTTTGCTTATTGGTATTATTTTAGCTTGGTTCCATGTATCCGGGAAGTAATTAAGTCTTTGCGCTGAATTATATATTTCTGTAAGTCCTGCTATTGTTGTCATAGGAGCTCCTTCAGATTCTGTGAGTTTATTTGATCATTGCCTGTGATTTCTTTTGTTTAAATTTAAATTGTGTGTTTCATATGGAGACATGAATTTTATTTTTTGAGGGTTTGTAGCGAAAGGGAAAGCTAAACACTTTTCAGTTTGGCTATTTTGATTCATAATTACCAGTTTATTTGGGGTAAATGTCGTTTCGAAGTTAGTGGCTAAAGCCAACGCTGGGTGTATTACCTTCTTTAGTTAATTTTTTAATTGTGCTCCGTAGTTGTCTAGATCCTTTTGCTACTTGAGCAATGCCTTATGGAGTACTACTTCGCACCGTTTGCGTGAAGCACCTTGAAGGAAACACCCGGATTTGTGGCGAAACACTGCATAGAGGTTCCATCACGATAAACAACCTGCTCACTTCTTCATCGTGAATTTTTAGCCAACAACTGAATGATTAAAAGAAAAATAACTTAGTTTATCTGATTATGTACATTTCATGGAATAAGGTTAATAGCCAGGCTGATGACTGCGGAAGAGTCCCATAATGTTACAAAATATTATATTGAAACTCCCTGCAAAACATAAATGTTGAACAGGAAGAATATATATTTGAAAAAAAGACACCGTTACGGTGTCTCAGCCTTTGTATTCACCGGATACTTTGCCCAGTAACTTCTTCCTATCCCCAAAGCTTACGAAAACCTTTAAAGTAAGAGCGTTTTCCAACAATAAAAGAAATAAAAGCATAATCTCTGAAGAAACTACAACCTCCTGGTCAGACTCGCAGCAGACAGCGGTAGTGTTACAATTGATTGCATGTGTGCTGAATGGCGAGGTCACCTTACCACTCAAGGGTTGTTGTGTTGCAAGATCGAAGAGCGGAGAGGGAAGAGCGAACAAATTCTCTAATGCCTAGTCAGGTTGTGCAATTGCGTCCATACAGACTGTCCAAAAACGTTTCCGAACAAAATGGTGTTTTTTCCACTTCGATGATATTGAAGAGTATGCTGAGCGATTTGACTCCCTATCAGCACACGTTTTCTAGCGTTATTATAGAATAAAAAAATACGTCGAGGAGCTGTATGTAGGAACGACGCTTTTCTCAGCACAAGGGTGAAAGAAGCAATTTTTCATCTCATTGAACAGCTGTCAGTGGTGTCCTTTACTCCTGATACAGCTCAGTCTAATGCCTACAAGTATTTAAACTATACTACAAGTAATACTGTAAGTAGGGATCTGGAAATATTAATCTATAAATTTCGAGTTCGTTGTAAATATGTGATATATGCATCTTTTAGAATAATTAAAATAATTTTACATGTACTCGATATACAACCGTCTTTAGACGCACGACTGAGATATGAAACTATTGCCACTGAATAAACCAATTTAAAATAATAGAAAGAAGGATTATTCATATCTTCTTTAGAAAATATATTAATGTTGCTTTTATACAAATCCAAGTAGCGTTCATGCTAATAACCACATGTCCATTAAATCATATTTTTCAGAAACAGCGAAAAAACTTATTATTGGCCAGTTATCGTCTTTTCAAACAATTAAATATGTGCTGTACTCCTTACCAGTATAGTTACAATAGTCTACGTAAGCTGCTATTAAAACAGTTACTCATAAACATGATATTTCACGTTAAAAGTTGGACATGTTTGCTTTTGCATAAAATAAGGCTTCTATTATCGTCACATTTGATTGGGCTAAAATATTTTACTGCAGTGTGTACACAAGTATTTTTTAACCAGACAAAACTATTACAATAATTTCTGTAGCTAATGCAACCATTTTAAGTCTCTAAAGAAATAAAAGAACTGAAAAGAAATTAAAATATATATGAACCATTCATTATCATCTTCTAAACAATTACAATTATCTTTCAGTTCTTGACTATCCATTTCAGTTTGATTTTCAGCTATTGGTCTATCAAGAACGTTTTTTTCCGACTCTGTTTTTGCATGAACGCTCCTCAACAAGTTAATTAGTGTGGCAGATATTAAAAAAAATTATACATCTACTAAGCAATTCATTTTCATGGCTTCTTGGAGACCTTACGTAGTTTACCTACTCACATTTCTAGTGAAAGTGAACATCATTCGTTACTTCTTCACCCTTTTACTTTTTGAAGTCTGGTGTATACTTCTTTTCTTGCAATAACGTGTATCAGTGTGTCTCTCGTTCGCTGAGTAAACAAAGGAAATATAATGTCTTTTTCATGAAGACACGTCTGAAAATTAATTGTATTTCATATGAAATATTGCTCTAGATAGCAGTATTTCATCTGGTCATCGTAAAGACATAATCAATATTTTGATTTTCTTGAGTGCCCATAATATGATGAAATGTTGTTAGCAAATTGAAATGGCAAATAATCAAATAGTTTTGATCAATTATGGCATCTAAAATGAATACCTGCTAAAACACTGAAGTACTTGTATTATCATTCAGTATATTGACAATATTAAGAAACACAGAAATCTTGGTCTTTACAAAGTGGAGTTTAATATTATTGAGAAATATTAAGGAAAGTGAAAATGAAGAAAAATGTTGACGTACATTTACTTATATCTAAGATGAGACCAATATTTTTGCTTTCAGGGTTTCTTGGTGTTGCTCCATTTAATTTTGCTTTTAATATTTCTTGCAAAAATAAACGTCTTTGCAGGATGATCAGTGTCTACTTCACTATTATCTGGATGATTGTTATTCTTTTTGTGATTAAAGATTATTCCGAAACGATCATTTATGTAAATTCTACTACATTCTTTGACAACAAGCATTTAATAGTATGTCTATTTTGGTACATAATAAGTGTTTCTTTTTTCGTTGCTATATTTGGTGAGCTGGCTTTTTATTTGTTTCCTTCAATGTGGATATTTAGCATAGAAAAAGTTTTGCACAATTTATCTCGAGTAGATAATATATTATTTATAAATAAAGCACAACACTATCGGAAAATGTATTATTTAATTATTATCCAGACATGTACGATTGTTGGGTACTCCTTTTTTGGCATGCGTGAAGGAATTACTTTTATTGGGACAGCTCATAAATATTTATTTACAAACATGGCAAAATGTTTGATTTATTTGGGATCTATTTGCATTTTCATGCAATACATCAACTTTACTATTATGGTGAAAAATCGATTTTGGATAATAAATTCAAAATTAGCAAGTATCGCACGAAATTTGAATAAAAACTATTATATAAGTATAAAACGTGTGATTAAGCAAAGAGGACAAATAAGTTTACTCTTTCCAGAGGCAGATGGTCATTATTTAGCTAAAAAACTGTACTCTCTACGCAAATGCCATTATTATCTTTGTGAAACCGCATCACTTCTGAATGTTGCGTACGGTTATCAATTATTTTTGGAACTTTTAACAATCACCATCAGAAACATTTGTTGTGGTGTATTATGCATATATTTTGTTTTATGGCATATGGGGGATGCGATAATACACAAATTCTTCGGAGAAGACTTTATTTACTTCGTAATAGGGACATTTCTTATGATAGTGCTGGAAATCTTTCTTATCACCGCCCTGAGCCACAGAGCGCGCGCAGAAGCGTGCAAGGTGTCGGAGCGCGTGTCGTGCGTGCTGCTGCGCCTGCCGGAGGGGCCTGCTGCGCGCGAGGCGCAGCTGCTGCGCATGCACGCCGCCGGCTGCCCGCTGCGCTTCTCCGCTCTCTGTTTCACGAGCGTCGACCTGACTCTGGTGGTGGCCATGGTCGGCAGCGTCGTCTCGTGGTGCGTCGTGCTCACCAACATTTGATCAACTTTTCGAACATGACAGAGAGACAGGGAAATGTAATTATTTCTTAAAAACAATTTTAGAGTCAAATTCCGTGGTGGAAAACAACTACTGCACTCATCTCAATAATTTACTTTCATTGCGTAACTGTGAAAAATAAACTAAATTAGTCTCATAAGATATTGGAAATTTAAAACATAACTGCCGACGCCGTCATTCTAACGGCTACATCATGTTGAGTGCGAAAAATGATGGCACAGGGCACCAAGAATTTGTGACTTTCAATGTGTTTATCAAGAGGAGACTACATGAAATGTTCGAGAATGTTCACCAAACTGAAGAGTGTTTTATTACTCATTATACCGTAACCGCCCAAAAGCATTTCTGCTCTGCATTTCTAGGCCAGTCTTCTTACATTATCTCATTGCTGATATATTATTGTCGGTATTTCACGCATGTTGTCTTCTATTTAAAAAATGCATTAAAGTTCTAGTCTGAAATATTGAAACCAAAGCAGCGACAAAAGCATCAGCGCAATTATCTAGTGATGTTATATAACAGAAGAGTGGGAAGCTTTCCGTACATCCTCTCACGTATCTTTTATTTGCATTGAGTTATATTTTTTTAAATTCAGTGATGTTCCGTTATTCCGTGATTCAGAAATCTGGGTCTGACTCGCGTCGGATAAATCCTTGGTTATTTTTGCAACATCTTCGATGATGATTAGGAAGAAATATATGATTGAAAATGAAGATCTCCAGATATCACACTGACACAACAAATATTGTTATTTTCAACATGCAAGAAAAAGCCCATGAATTTGTACACTAGGAATAGGCTTATGAAACAATTGTATATTACAATACAAAATTCACTGTAAATATCCTTGAGAAGACGATTTCACTAAATGGAGTAAAGTGTTGTTGTATCAATGCAATTGTTATTGGATTTTGAAATAATAAATTGAGTTATTATTGAACTCACCCTAGAAAAGTTAACAGATTTTGTTTCGAACGGCATTTTATACTCAATTTAATTTGTTAATTAAAATAATTAGTTAACAGCATAGGTTATACCGCAGCCAACTTTTAAAGTGTTTTACTTATAATTATGTTGTTTACTTATAACAATGCCTTTAATTTTGTGTGTTTTGTGTGTCATTGAGCACTTTTGAACTCATATCTTCTACAATCCAGAACTGTCAACAACTGAGGAGCTCATGCCGGAGGACATGATTCCATTATAAATTCAACCACACTGCAATTGCACCGCACGACGATTGACCTGATGACTTGAGTCATAACAATATTAATTTGACAGTGCCTGCCAAACGTCAAGTAGGGGGAATTGGAGTTGAAGTAGCAAATTTTTGCCTGGGAAAAAATCGGTTCTAAAACACCCCTCTTTAAAAAAAAATCATGTTCAATGTTTTAAAATAAACAAATAGTTTTTTGCCTAACTTTTGCTTGAAATTAATGAAAAATTCTAAAAATCACATTTTCTGAAAAAGCATTTTCATTTTTTCTTTAATTTTTTTTTCACACTAAAACAAGGAATGCTTAAAAGAAGGGCCCAAGTGTCATTTCCGTTGATTTCTTTGAAGTTTTAAAAATGACTGATTATGCGAGAACGTTCCAGCACCACTAGTTACTTGCTTATGTACAGGGTAGGTATGTACATGTAGGTATGTACAGAGTAGTATAAAAAAGTATACGGAGTGTAGAGAAAGTTATGTAATGCCTCAGAAAATCTATTCCAGATTGGGGCGAAAATACACGTTTGTTCTCTGAGACAGAAAATATATGGTTTTCTTTTTCAAAACATCCGTTCAAATGTCTGTCCTTCAGTCCCTCCGTCCGTAAACAGTACTATTGTTTAAACTCTTTAAATTGTTTTTTCCATGACTTTTCCCGGTCAATTTGGCACGACTCAAAACTCCATGTTAATATTTACATTAGTGGCAATTTGTTTACATTATCATATTTATGAGTACATGTGCTTTAAATAATGTCAGATAATGTTTCTGGAAAACTCAATTGTTTTCTCTTAAAACTGGCTCAAATTTCCGTATTTTCAGAAACGCTCAAATGCTATATTCTTGATAACGGCTCAAATATTTTTCAATTTTTTCGAACTGATAGTGATATTGCATTGTTTAATATGACGGAAAGCCTGTTTGAAGTTTTTTTAATTACACAAATTTAATTTTTTTCAATGATGTCTCACACCGGTAACATGCACATTTCCAGAAATTTGTAAACCCTGTTGTGTTTGTGAGTTAAAGTGCTTCAAACGACGTCTAATGAAGTTTTTTGAAAGCTCAAAAATTTTCTGTGAAAAAGAACCTCAATTATCGATTTTACAGTAGCTTTTAAATGACATTTTCTAAAAAACGGCTTCGACTTTTTCGATTAAAATTGCCATTCAGAACGAGGTTTTTCTGATCTTTAATATTCTTACAGTATTATTTCTATTCTACTGTAGGATACCGAAAAATTGAGAAAATTTCAAAAACAAATTGGGTGACGATAGATGGCAGCTGATACGTGGCAAGTCTGAATAACTAGCCGAATCCAAAGCAAATACAAAACTAATATTGAAATTCTGTGTCAAATCCGTAGCACCACTAGTTAAACCTGATACAGCTCAGTCTTACGTCCTACAAGTATTCTAAATACTGTAACCAGAAATCTGGAAATATTAATCTATTAATTTCGAATTCGGTTGAAATATGTGATATAAACGTCTTTCAGAATAAATAAAATAATATTACATGTATAGGGTCACCAGGTCTACTTCCAAGTAGCGGACATGCGGAGGGGGGTTATAATAAAATTTAATACGTTTTTAAAAATGTACAATTAAATTAATATTTAATGTTTTCTTTTTCTTACAGACACTTGAACACGTATTAAAACAATAACTTCAAAACTGTAAAACGATTCCGACTTTTATCTTGAAGATAAGGAGTCTCAAATACTTGTATAGGCAGACAATACGTTGTAAAACTTAATTTATCTTTTCTCCTTCAACAAATTTGCAACGCGTTTCAGGGATAGGTTGTCCCCATCATCAGGCTAATTTTGAAATCCAAATGACTTTATTTTTCCTATTTAAAAAATTCACATATTAATTGTTTTTTAAATAAAAACAAAAAGTAAATATTTGATGTTCAGATCGTGTTTAACTAAGATATCAAAGCCCACAAAACTGTTTGTGAAGTTTTAGTAAAAATCCATATCAGTCACTGTAGTCACATTAATGTAGGTAAATAAAATAACAGTAAATAAAATATTTCCCAATTTTTCTAAATGGTTGAATTTTACAGAAAGTACTTTTATTTTGTATGCAGAGAAAGTTATTATATTGTTTGAAATAAAAACTGAAAAAAAGATGGTATGTTTCAATACAACACAATTCAACGTAAGGTAAAACACAGTAAGTTTGATTTAAGTGTTTGAGATAGGTGTGAAGTAATTCTATTTCACAAAAACGTTATACCGAAATGCAGGAAGCATCTTTTTGTTCTCCAGAGCAGTGGCAGTAACGCTTCCTGTATCTGTACTCGCAATTTCTACAAAAACCTGCACCTATAAAACGCAACCGACCATCGACCGCCCAACCGACGAGGCTCAGTTTATTAAACCGGCGACGGGAAAGCGCTTCATCATGATTGGCAGAATAGGACTAATCATCTTCTTCGTAAGTTTCTACGGTATTTCATCTTAATATTTTTATATTTAAACTGCCTAGTCGGAATTCACGTTTGTGGGGTCTTGATACCGAAAAATTGATTGGCAGAAAACAGTTCTGCCCGTCCATCTGTCTGTTCATCCGCCCGTCCTCCCGTCCGTTCGTCGGACTGTCTACCCGTGTGTCTGCCTATTTGAGGTCAACACAACAGCCTGAACCGTTGATTTTCACCAAATTGACGCTCTGCAATTGACCTAACCCAACTCAATGTCCAGCGAATTAGAGACGTACATTTTAATTTTTGGAGAGTACAGTAATCCCTTAACACTCGTGAGAGTTAAATTCTCAATACGCATCACGAATTTCAAAATAGCGAATGTTAATATTATCTTGTAATGAAGAAAGGTGGGTTATATTCCAGGTTTTCGAAAAACTACTTAAAAAAGGAAAAAATTTGACAAACAATTGTAGAACTGAGTTAGTGCTACTTCAATCAGAATTCATATTTAGCATCCCAAAGAGAAGAAATGAAGCAATATTTGAATCATTATTTCAAAGTTGAAAGTGATTGTTATAGGATTTCGTTATTTTTTTGTTTCATCACCTTCCTTGTTCTAATATCCAAATATGGAAGAGTTACTACGTCTATTTCTCTTAAATGTAGATATTATTTCCATATTCGGATCACATTTGAATGCCCTTTCCACCAGAGCTTGTGGAAGTTTTAGAACGCCATTAAAAGTTTTGACATTGAAGTTGCCCCAGGACGCATTTTCGCTCCCGTTACTTCATCAATATTTTCGAGAAGGTTTTCTTCACAGATGATTTTCCGAAGCTCCACTTCAGTGAGGTCATTATACGGTATTGAGAGTTGCACAGATTCTGAATGTTCAAATGGCCAAAACCCTTTCCTCCAATTTGATGCAACTGAATTGAATTATTTTACATTTCTGTTATTCTATTAATGTGAATTAACATAGCAAATTTGACATATTTAAAGAATGTAGTACTTTAAACTCCATTGTCTACAGAGTTCGTTTTCCAGATGTTCGTAAAAGAAATGAAATGTACTCTCTTTTTTTTAAAAAAAAAAGTTTACGCAAATGTTGCAATCGCGTATCGCACTCGCGAATGTTGAAATCACGAATGTTAAAACCGGTAGCATTTCTCTAATTGCGAATGTCAGAACTCGCTTATAGCCAATTCGCGAAAGTCGAGAGATTACTTAACTTTATTATAAATTATCTGAAACCTCATATTTTTTGTTTTTTTATATACAAAGCATACTTTGCTTATATATGTTTCAGTTCTCATTTTCGATAATGTTTCCATATTTTCTAAAATTACAAAATTTAGAAATTTTGAGAGAAAGCATCTACTGTTGCAGAACGAGATATTTCTTGCTCAAATATATGAAAGTGCGTTTATAAATATTTATTGAAAGTTTTTTTCTAAAATGCAAAAGTATACCACTTATAGCAATACTTTGAGTCAGTCTGCAGAGGAGATCTAGTAACTCACTCGGTTACGACAGCTCCTGCGGCCTTAAGTACCCGGGTTCGCGTTTCGTCCCATCTCATTAATGCTAAATATTTTGAAAACAGTTTATTTTATTTATTTAATGTGAGAAAACAATATCAAAACTATGTGACGTACTATGGAGGGAAGTGTATTCGTTGCAGTACTAGGGTAGTGTATGCGTTTAAATTCTGGGAGCTTTACCATTAACACAGTACAAGTTGAATTATGAATACAGCTAGAAACGAGCGTTTTGGCAAAAATTGTTAAAAATTAAAAGTTCCCGCGTTATAAAATTTATTTGCACAGGAAAAATACTATATTTTTACTTTCTTTCTACAGAGTAGTAGAAGGTATGTAATACTACGCGAAAAACAGTGAATTTGCAGAAGAAAAACACTTATAACAGGGCCCTAATAACGAAAACGTGGATAAATCCAGTAAGTAAATTTACAAAAAGTCTTAACACGTGGTGTAGTCAGAATTTATGTTTTGAGAGTCCTTGATACCAAAACCTCAATTGACGGTAAAACGTCTGTGAACAACGCTAGCGGCTAAACCGTTCAGTCAATTGTCCCCAATCGATATTCTACAATCGATCTGGCTGATGTCGCGGTCTCTTGTTTTAGCACCACAAGTTTGGTAAATACTCCTGCTCTTCGTGAATGAATCGACTTAATGACGCGAGAACATGACGAAAGTTAATTAGAATAACTATAATCCCTAGTGAACGTGTGCGGGTTGAAGTGATATTCAAATATTACGTATCAGTTACAAATATGAAAGAGTATATGTTGTAGACTCTTCTGTAGATGGTTTTCATATAAATAATATCTAAATGTCATGTTCAATTACAGATCAATTTCTGCTTCAATGTTTATCTTACATCATATAAAAAAATAGCATGTTATAGGCAAGCTCTGTGAGTTATAAAATGCCAAAACCTATCATATTTCCCTAGCGTATGATATACAATACAAATGTAAATTATATATCTTTAAAAAGTGATAATTACTAACTAAATTTAATTGTCGAACACTAATTGTCGAGGTGCTACAAATAGCACAGACTTTCTCGTGCTAGTTTCGACGGGGGTTTATTCAGTTTACGAAAACATTTACGTACGGTTTAGGCGATAGTGTTGTTTACAGACGATAGCCAGACGGACAAACAGACAGATAGACGGAGGTTTGAAAATAACACTTTTTCGGTATTAGGGAACCCAAAAATATGAATATTCGTTGAAATCTCGAAATAGATTTTCCGCAGCATTACATAACTTTCTTTATACCACGTGTATTATTCCATATAAATGTACGTATACGAAAAAATAGTGTGCCCTTGGTGACTTTTGGTTAGAGTGCTCGCTTTCCACCGCGCAACCCCGGGTTCGATTCCTTGTCGGAGCAAAAATTACTTTTGCGCTTTTCTTGTAATACACCAGTGTCTGTTGTGACGATGAGAAAGCAATCGTAGGGATGGGTATGTGCTAACCACACGTACCCCTTAATCCATAGCCGCAGTGCCGGGACGCTGCTGAAAGGCCTTAGCTCGAAAAGAGCTGTTGTGCCAAAGCACATTCATTCATAAGAGAAAATAACTAGTGGTGCTTCAGAATGGCACGCCCTTTCTCGTACTAGTTTTTGATTGTCTTTGGTCTGAGTTAGCTTTTGGGTTTTGCCCCCATTCCTCTTATCATCTGCTAAAATTGCCACCAAAAGTTAATTTTTTTGACATTTTCGGTTTTTTTGTGATGTAATTGTGGAACCGAAATATTACTTTAACCCTCTATGATATGACCATATCGTGTTTAACATCTGGTGACAGAATTCATAATTATGCTCAAATTTCTTCGCAGGTATCTCTTCTCGCTTTGATAGCAATGACCTCCCAAAGCGAAGCAGAAGAAATGGACACTGGAAACGTCGACAACGATCCTAACACCGTGAACGAACCTCCTTTTGGGAAGGGGAATAACGGCAACGGGAACGGCAACAAGAAAAACAAGGGCCGCGGCCCGCCGCCCGGGAAAGGCAACGGCCGCGGCAGAGGCCGCCCCGAGAACTTCGGCGTCACGGCCGCCAGGGGGAGACGCGGCGTGCGAGAGGCCGAGAACTCAACCACGCACTGGACTGGCACCCTCATGACCGCGGCGACCAACGCGGCCAAGAAGGTCGCCGACACGGCAAGGAAATTCGCAACGCATGCTAGCGAGGCTACTAAATCCGCCATGGCTGCCATGAAGGAGTTTTTCTCAGGGCAGAAAGACATCATAGGAAATGCCACTGAAACATTCCGTAATACTCTACGACAAGGTTTGGAATCGAGGAAAAATAACAGCAATCACTCTTCTGATGACTCCAACACGATTGAGAAATTAGTGGACTAAAACGGGTAATTACGCTGGTGTAGGGTATTTTCTGAGTTGTCTGAACATAATATATTTAAATAAATGGTACGGTTTTTATCCTAAAAATCACAATTTCCCTCCTCCTTCCAATAAAAATTATTCCACAACACAAACTTTGAAGCAGTGATTTACGATGGCATTAAGACGTTTTGAATTAATATAATTAAATAACTAGTTTTTGCTAACATCTCTATTTTTCATGATTTCACAATCTACCAATAATACGTAATCATTTAAAACTTGAATTTGTGTGTGATATTTTACCACAAGGCATATGTAGACCACAAAACATATATAGATTCATTAGCACACAATCTTAATTTGTCTACAGGTTTCTTTACCGTTTTACGATTTGATCACATTATTATATTGATGACTATAAGTGCTTTAAATAATATAATATAAAGTTTCTCGAAAACACAACCGTTTTCTGTGAAAACTAGCTCAAAGTTCTACATTTTCAGAACCGCTCAAACATCATTTTCTCAAAAACGGCTCCAAATTGTTTTTTCAAATAATGCTTATTTTCGTACAAATAGTGCTCATTCCACTGTTCAACATGACATAAAGTTCATTTTTGTTTTTATTTTTTCAAAAATTACACAAATGTAATTGTTTTGGAAGATCTTTCATGCCATTAATACGCACATTTCCAACAATTTGTAAACACTATTGTATTTGTGAGTTAAAGTGCTTGAAATTACTTCATAATAAGTAAAAGTTTTCTGTGAAAAAGAGCTCCAAATTTTGCATTTACAGGAAATGTCGTTTTCATAAAAATGGCTCCAATTTTTTAAAATAAAATTGTCATTTAATTCGACGTTTTACTACCCTTCAATATTCTTAAAATAATATATCGGTTATACTACTAGAAAACCAAAAAAAAAAATTCGTCAGATTATTGTGATATATTGAGCAAATGCCCAGATGGATCCGCGCTTTTTTCTTGACGTAAATGTTACCTCTCCTTTGAACACATTTTCTTAACCTCTGTGGGGAAAGTAGGGAAGAATTTGTTTATTTCGTCATCACAACTTTCAAATAATCGTGCTTCATCTTCTCGCAGTATTGAGTCGATTTCTTCAAGTGAGGCACGATAAGGGTTAAGAGCAAAAAATTGTTACTTATTTTCCAAGCAAATTATACTTTACACCTATCTGTGTCCATATATGTATTGTGACGTTCAATAATAGTACATTGTGAAACGATGACGTAATAATGGGTTTTAATACACGAGTGTGATATCACGATTCGAGCGAGTACCTAATCTTTCCATGAGTATATTAATACCCATTACACAGTTTCATACGGTAGTTTTCTAAGACCCATGTTATCTGCAATAAGTTAAACTTTTACATTAAATCATTTCGTGGCAGTTGTCATGCAGGATTCAGCCATGGCCACTTAGCTCCTGCGAGAGAGTACTGCGCTAGTCAAATAAGATCAAACTCAAATTACGATCCCGTTTGTTTTAATAGTATTCCACGATAATAATAATAATAATAATAATAATAATAATAATAATAATAATAATAATAATAATAATAATAATAATAATAATAGAAATTTAAAGTGACAAGGACCCGTCAATGAACTTGTTTAGGCCGAAAATCCGAAGTTTTTCGTGCATCAATACATAACTTTTTCTATACTATGTATATTGCTCCGTATATACGTATGTACGGGAAAGTAAGAACATTTATCTTTCTCGGAAAAATAACAATATTGTAAAATTGGGTCATGTGTCTGCGCCGCACTGGTGGCACCGATGCAAAGCAGTTTCGAAGCGTTTATTTTTTGTAACTTCGCTTAGATATTTCTCTGCACATTCGACGTGTCCTTTGAAATGTACTCTCTTAGCTTATAATTTATTACAAATAAAGGTTATAATTGTTTCTATGTGAGATTAGGCGCTAAATATGACTTATGTGTAAACAACGCCCTCTTCTATATATTAATATAGATTTGTCTGTCACTTTGCACTTGTGATTATTCATGCTGGCCATCAATTATGTTTTTTCAATTTGTTTACTTTGTTTTCTTTATAATTTTTAATGGTTTTTGGAAGTATATTTTATTTGCATAGGTAGAGTTTTTATAACTGTCATTACTAACAAAAGTTTTCAAATATATATATATATATATATATATATATATATATATATATATATATATATATATATAACTCCCTTCATGTTTTTGTTATTGCTACCTCCAAATCAAAGAGAAATGTTATGTAATTTGAAGAAAAACAATTAGCGCTAGATTTTTTCATAGCTGTCATGTGTGCGTGATGAAACTGACGTGAAAAGTGTCGGCTCAGCCGTGAAATATTTTCATAATTTCTGTGAACCTGTGACCATGCAGGGCAGATACGAGAACTTTCGTAACACCAGAATAGAGGACGCGCTCTTTTTACAGAGTAGTTGGCGTGAATTCCCAAGTTGCTGAAATATACATTTCAGTAAATGTCACGCGAAGTAATATGCCATTCCCTCATCGGCCGTCAATGTACGTAGTCGGAGATCTCGACTGCTCTTAATACGGTGTATACGTCATATTGAATTCAAAATGGAAAACTCTTGATAATCAAATCATGTCACAGAAGTACTATGCAGTTTTAGAGTTAACATCAGTTTTAGTGTTAACATCATCAAAATATCTCTTTGAAACTCCCGAAGCCTTGAGCTCATTTAGGTCGATCGAGGAGAAATTCGGCTCAACGGTTTAGGCGCTAGCGTCGACCACAGGTGCAGTCAGTCAGTCAAACGATTTTTCGGTACCTAGTATCCTCAAAACATGGAATGTGGATACACCATGTGTTAGAAGAAGAAATTTACTATATGTAGAAACAGGATTTATCCATTTTTCTTTATCAGGGCCCTACAATAAGAGTTTTTCAAACGAAATTTTGCCGTTTTGCGGCGGACGAAGAAAACGCTTTCTCTTCTTACATTCGTGAGGGCAAGAAAGTAAGAATAGCCGATCTGGTGGCCGAGATTGTTAAGGCAGTAGTGCTGTAGCGATCTCGGACCGAAGGATCGCGGGTTCGAGTTCCGCCTCGGGCAGGGTTGTATTGTGTTCGTCCTTTCACCCCTATCATCGCGATATCATGTCATCTCCATAGTTACCACAACGTTCAAAGCAATATTGGTCGCTTATGACCTATATGTTGATGCAACCTTACAGCAGAAAAAATATAAGAATACTTTTTCGGTATCGGGAGACCCGAAAACATGTATTTCTGTTAAAATTTTGAAATCCATTAACTGCAGCATTGCATAACTTCGTCTACTTGGTGTATTAGAGGTAATCCGTATGAGAAAGTAGAATGATTAGTTTCCCACCACCAGATCTAGTATTAATTGCAAAACTTTTCTCGAACGATGGCCTTGCTTTCTCCTCTCCGGCACAATAAACAGTAGAAGGCAAAAACTCAAAGCGAGGACTGTTGACAGGATTCCAAACACATCTTCATTGCGTGAAATAGAAACTATTTTGTGTTGAAGACGAGAACTTCTTTCCGTGATTTTCTCCCAAAAATCTAAAGAAATGACCAAAGCAAGTGAAGATCCATCACATGGGATACCTCGAACTCCTTAAAAAGTTAGAACGCAAATCATTGAGGAAGTTGCCAAGGCATGACTGATTCTTCAGAGATTGGCATTGCTTCATAAAATCTAGTGGCCAATTTCATAATTAATACTCCCACTCTACCGCATTACTTCAATCCATCGTTCAAGAAAAGTTGCGCAATATATAGCGTCGACTCACATCTCATATGTCGTAAGCCTGAAGGGAGATGATGGTAAGCAAGAGATGTGACTGAAGATCAAATAGGTTAGTCGATGGGAGGGGTGGTTTTATTTAAACTATCTTTCTTTCGGTCTGTCGCCGACGTTTCTTCGATTTCTCATTTAATTAAACGATAATTAAATTCAAAATTGTAATAATTTCTATTACTAAAATGCAGGAAGTTGGCAACTCTATAAGGACGAAGATATTGAGACAGGTTCTGGCAAAAATCTACATTTTTCAAAGAAAGCGAAGGTGTTACAGCATAAGGATTCAAATAGAGCTTATGTGAGGATTTTAAAGGGTACAATAATAAAACGAACTTTAAAATGTAATGTGGTTTCCACTGCGGGCTTAAATAACTTAAACTGTTGTATTGATATTCTAGTTAGTTTTTGACGTTTTTAAATTTAAGTTGTTACTTCTATTGAAATGTTTTCCATCAGATGCGAGGCTTTCCGTAATTGCTGATTATGCCTCCTTCCCCCAAACATGTAGATATTGAGAAATACACGACATAAATACCTTCATGTGAAGGAGTCATATCCTCTTGCGTGAAGGTGTGACTTTCTCTCAACGTGTCAACGACCAATGAATGACTCATGGGGGAACTAGCATGCTGCCTTTGCGTTGGAGGATGCTCCTCAAACATTTTGGGAAATATTTCGAATCCTGGAATATAATCCTTCTATAATATTAGCACAAGCTATGTTCCGGATATTCCGGAACTTTGATATCGCTAGTATGTTTTCTTTTGGTTGGGTGATTAAGGTTGCAACGTGCTATATATTCGCTGACTAGTTTTAGTATCAAAGAAGTTTTGGTTCCTTTCAAGCATTATCAGTTTGCTGCAATTGTTCGAATTCCTGCTATTTTCTTTGATCGTACAGGGCGATTGTAAAATTTAAATCGTTCATTATTATACACATTAATGGCTTGTCGGCAGTTGGTTTTGTTGCACGTTTTCCTAACTAGCTGCTTCTTTACGCAAGCGTGGTATCATCCTCTTGGCTTTAATATTTTTCCTAAAATGAAGACAGACTCTTCAACTGTTGGGAATGTTTTGGAAATTTCTGTTACTGAAGCCGACCCGCATATGGAGGTGCTTTCAAGCACCGAAGATGACGCTAACACTCCGTATTTGTTGTCAGTTGAATCAGAGAGCATGTTGCTTGGTTTTTCAATGCGTTGTGCGGACCCATCTGTACCCAGCGTAATCGAATGGTCTTATAAGGTAAGTTACCCATCTCATTTCAATTTATGTAGTGTTACTTTATTGACTAAATCGTTATCTTACCTTTAAGTATACTTGTATACTGCATAGAGAGATTGGTAAATAATTATAACAAAATATATTGTATTAAGAAACGAATTGTACGATATTGGTATTTTTATTGAATCTAGTAAAACATACTATTTTATGTATGAGGCTTGTTTTTCAATTACTGGGCATTGAAACTGGTTTCGTTTTTGTGATAAACAACTAATTTGAAATGAGATGTAAATTTATTGCACGAAAAATCGAATATACATTGGCATCACGAGAAATAAGAAGCGAGAATGTTTATTGTGGATTTGAAGCGAGAATCTGAACGCCTTAACTCAGCATCAGAAAAACACTCCCGAAAATATAAAATACAGCAGTGAACATATTACAAAACATGTGAAAATCTTTTTTGATATTTTCTTTCTTCCTTAAAAACATAAAATTTGCCGAAAGTTTTGAAGTTTACGTCATGTGTAATATGTTTGAAAATTGCGTTGAAAAGTAAATTTGATTTAGATTCATCTTCATGCACTACAATGCTCAATAAAATCAAGTTAAATGAAAAGGAAATATATCAAACCAAGATTATGTTAATACATTGTCATATTCTTGGGTCAATCCGCAAATAAACTTTATAAATATCAAGTCGATGCAACCCGAAGTACTCTTCATATTTTCCACAGTATTCTTTTAGACAGGAAAAGGAAAACTTCGATCTAATGCTTAAAATGGAAGTAAATTATTTTACTTGTACATGTCCTCGACGTCTCACGTACATCCACCACCTTCCACCGTCCCTGTGTACTTTCCTCGCAAAACGCTGCCCATAATCCTGCTTCTCGTCCCCTCTTCTCGCCCATCCCTGGCCCTCCTGTCTGCCTTTTAATATGGTTCAATTCGGTCCTGCAAACTTTGAAAATGTACGTAAAGTTAGGCTTTAGCGCTACATTCAATTATACGCAATTCGAGAAAACTGTCAAGAACGTATCCCATTATATTGTTTATTTTATTACACAGAATGTTTTAAGCATTGAAATAATTATCACTTAAACCAGTTATTTGGATAATTTTCTCCTGAAACTCATAATGCTGAAATACGAGAAGTTTAATTTTTACTTTATTGTAATTTATAATTTATTGCAAATATAATCAGATAATTTTAGAGAAATAAATTAATAAATTACATTCTTATAAAGATTGTTAATGATTGATAAGGATGTAGAATGATTGAAAGGAACATTTTTTAAAATGGTTACCAGAGTACTGCATTTTATAACTGCCTAGGTCCTTCAATAATACATTTCATGCGTACATTCAACAGTGCAAACTGGAGATGAAAAAACACTTTATACATTTTTTCCCAGTAAATGTCTTTCAGAATAATTACATATGGGTATTTTTCCGTGAAATCTTCATCTACACTGTCCCTGTTCAGATGTATAATACATTTATTGTTTTCACAATTTATCTCATCCTTCATACTCATCTCTCTATATTCCTCCATAATTTTCTCAGCACGCTCCACTACATTTTTCCCATTTGTAGATGGTACCTTGAAGTGCAAGTAACGCATTCATAACACTTTATTAAATTTAATATATTGTATCTCATTTTCCTTGTGTTAAATTTGTCAATGAACTTCGATATTTACGATACCTGCTCCAAAACCTGCTTTTAAACATTTCTAGCATTTTGCATTCCCTGCCAAGATCACGCATGGAAATTCTTATTGAAGTATCCCTTTGCCTGAGACCCCACATATTCAGTTGGATTGAACACGCTATGACAGGGAGTAAGCCTTGAATCAGTATGCCCTTCAGCTTCCAACATTTCATCAATTTCACACCTGTGGATAATTTCTTTTAACACTTGAAACAAAATTAATTTATACAATAACTACTTAAAATATTTTAATATAATATATGAAGGTGAATATTAAAAGATGAAAATTAAAATGCAATAATAATAATAATAATAATAATAATAATAATAATAATAGTATACTACATTTACCATATATTCTGACAATAAATATGTATTTTTAAAATGTTCACATTTTGCACAATATGTTAGCAGTTTTATTTTATTTTACTTATAATACCTACATTTTAGATGTTCTTGGACTTTCTGACCAGACTTAATAATAAATCTTTGTTCTCATTGTGAACTACATACACTCCTTTTTGGGTCAGCCATGATTGAAAAATATCAACAATTTTCGAAACTTTTCTGGAGTCAAGCACTACGAACACAGGACATTGAAAATTAAAACAAAATTAGCTGATCCAGTAATCGTTGACAGACTTGAATTTTGTAAACATATCTTCAAATAATTTCTAGTTCTTTCATTGTCATATCAATAAATAGTTGAAAGAATTATATTTCTAAAAAAGAGAACTTCTAAAAGTAAATCCAAAAGTTATAAAAATCTAACTATAATGTACAAATATGCAATAAAATTATTAACATGAGTATTCAAAAACACTCAGTCAAAAGAGGTCATACTATATGGGTACCCATATAATAAGTTTCCAGAAATTTAAAAGAACATTAACATTATAAAAACTAGTTATGCTACAACTGCACATACTTTCTCGCGTTTTGGAAACAGCTATGTAATATTGAAAAATTGCATTTTCTGCGCCACTAACACCTTAGCTGTTATTGAAAACGTCGACCAATTCAAACAAAGCGCCTGTGATGCATATCTGCATTCATTTAGATAGTCAGGTGCAGGTTTTTTTACTTGGACAAACGAAACAAACAATAATACATTTGAATGTAAGTTACTACATAGTAGTGAACAAATTAATCCGAACACACGCTGTCTTTTAGAACATTTTATTTCCACACTGGAAAAACATACCAAAAGTAAATTTTTCTTGTACTTAACAATTTATGTCCTCCTTTATTTTTCACTTCGTTTATTCTCTTAGGCATTGACTCTACTAAAGTTAAATTGTTATCTAAATTCTTCGCCACGAATCGTAACACTGATAAGTGAATTAAGGTTTATTTTTGCATTGTTCTTTTTGAAAAAATGTAAAGCTTTCTTTAATGTGGGACACGAAACGAAGACCTGTTGGAACATCAACGCCTTGTTCTTTTCAACTAATGATACGATTCTTCTTTCCAATATTGATCAGTTTTCATCATTCACTCCAACAATGAAGATAGCGCAACAATGAGTCGTTGAAATTTCATAAGACAGAACCAAAAGAGAATTACCAATAATGAAATCATTCTCTCTGTTCGGATTAATTTCTTCTCTACTGTAATTTTCTTTTATGAGCGTCTTTATATTTTTCTTTAAAATATTTGTAATTATAAGACACTGGAACTTCACCACTGAAAAAGTTAAAAATATTCATGCAAACTTTGCTCTTAAAATAATCTATTTATCGCACCTCCAATTGAAAAGTGGTACAAGTGCGAATTTCTGATTTCTCAGAAATTGCAACTTCACGTTTCGTAGTTCTGTAAAACTCGTTATAGATTGTACCAAATATTCACCTTTTGGCAGGCAGTAATTGAACTAATTCAAAATCAACTTCAGAATAGTAGCAGTACGTCTTGGTAACGTCTTATTAGCTTTTATCTGAAAAAAAATGACGATTTCGCACTTGTGTCACTTATCTACTGGAGGTGCGATGTATGCTTAAGACTAAGAAAATGCTTGAAACAAAAATGTATTTAGCAACAGTTAACATTTCTTTATAAGTAATCATTTTACACTGTAGTACAAAACAGTTCTTGCGCTCGAATAAAGTTGTATGAAGAATATCGATTCAAGTGAAAACAATTGTTCAGACGATATCGGAAATATGATGTTGGTATTGTAGCATTATCATGGATTAATTTACATTTCTTTTGAAAGGGAAATATGCTATAAATAATTTCTAAAATATTAATGTGTAAATGTATAAGAAAAGGTCGAATATAAGAAACGAACAAAGAAATATGAAGTAATAATCAACTTCTAACGCAATAAATTTGCATCTGCTATTTCATTTTGTCGCTACATTACACAAAAAATACATTAATTTATAAAAAATTGATATTTACTTAGCGACAAAAACCATGAGTACAAACAAGTTATACAGGTTCTTTCATAATTTATGGGGATGCCATCTTTCTGGGGGAATACCATTACAACCTGGCAACAGTGATATCAAGACAGATTAAAATTACATAGAAATTATTTAAAACCTATTTGTAATATGTGAAATAAAAATGGTCAATAACATTAAAAAATATGACTAACTCTAACAAATGGAATTTCCTTTTCAAACGACTGATTTTTTAAACAAATCATCAGACAATACACCCCTAGTTGCCGAATGCACTATAAAACGTACAAAGGAAAATAGTCATGCAATGTAGTGTTATAACGAATAAACGCTTTATTTATTCTTCCTCTTCTTCTGCGTCTGTATTTGAAGTATTTTAATACTCCTTTTTTTAATACACCTATAAAATATGCGCAAGAAGAACTTCAAAATTCAGTTTTTTACAATTTTTAAAGTTATATACAAAATGTATCTAAACTATATATTTCAAATACAGGTATTTAAATACTGCACAGCTCTGCTCTTTACAAATCGTATAACATTAGGTGCAAAATCTAAATGCACTCGTGTACTATACACGAATACTATACTCGTGTACTATACACAAATACTATACTACATTGAAAATACAAATTGTAGAAGTAAGTGAAGTAAAAGTACAAGGTAGCAACAGCGGAATTAATATTAGCATTTTCAATACTAAATTATAACTAAAATTAAATTAACTATTTTTCATAGCATTCAACTTTTCTCGTGACCCTAGTTGCTAGGAAACTTGTATACACTTCATTAATATCTCCAATTTTGATGTTTTAATTTTTTTTTTCCGAATTTCGAAAAATCGGTGATGACAACGAAAACGAGACCTGCACCATTCTCTTAAAGACCTTTTGCACAAATTAACAACAAAATGTAATCAAAACATTTGAGCCATTTTTTTGAAAATTTGGAAAATATCCCAGTGGCTTCATGTAATGTACCCCCAAAAATTAAAATACCGGTTTCAAATTCTAGGGTCCGTAACATCAGCTAGAACGTTTGTGGAATATAAATTTTGGAGAAAATCGGCTGAACGTTTTATCTCTAGCGTTGTGGAGAGACGGACAGGCCGGCGTACCGCGGACGGACAGACAGACGTTTTGCCGTCAAACGATTTTTCGGTATAAAGGACGCAAAAATCATGGATTCTGGTTACACCACGTATACGAGGAATTGTTTTCTATATTTAGCAACTGGATTTATCCACTTTTTCTTTATCAAGGTTCGGCAATAAAGGGTTTTTTTGCGGAAAATTCGCCGTTTTCCGGCGCAAGATTACAATACTTTCTCTTCTTACGTTAGTAAGTGCAAGAAAGTTAAAATTGAATGAACAAATATAGATTTATCCTAAATCTTAAAGTAAAATAGGTATTTAAAAATGTAAAATAGGCGTTTAAATTGGCACTATAATTTTTTCTTGTTCTTATTTCTGTACTTGTTTAGCAAGTTTCTGAAGGTAATATAATATAGGTACATTCATGGAATGTTTCCTTTCCAAATTCTTTTCTGACAAATTCTCATGGAAATCATTTCTAGCATTGTCAGGGAAATTCGTATCCTAAGGGCGTAATCGTAATAGCGACCCTTTAGCTGTTTCCTAACTGCATGCTGATACTTAAATGCTACACATATTTAGGGGTAAATGTCCCGTCACTAGTACAATTTGTAGCCACCACGTGGCAGCACCAAAATAAGTAAAATTTACTTTACTGATAACGTCTGAACCAAGGGTTCAATTTTCTATCTGTAAACGGCATTTGACGCTTTTTTAAAAATAGAATTTACGCTACGAAGCCCTTTTTCCAAAAATCTAGCAAAAATGCTAATTTGAAATTAGTTCTCAAATTTTCGAGAAAAAATTAAAAAATGTGGGCTTGTAGCGCGATGGCGACATGCTTCCTGAATTCAACGCCGTGACAATCATGCAAATCGGACGAATAGGAGTGTCGTAAAGTGAAATTTAGGAAAACACCTCGTCCCCTTCCACTTCTGCGCCGTTGCGTCTCCCTCCAGATTGTGGGCCATCTGTCGGCACGGTGGCACGGCTAGGCCAGCCCCGGCGGAGCAGGCGGGACTTGCGGGATACGCAAGCCAGACAGTTTATGCTTTCGTCACTTTGCATCACTATCTATTTTTTCACAGATACCAAACTAGAGATGCTACGCTATTATTACAGACCGAGGTAAACGGTCTGTAATAGTATTACATAACTATCTTTTTCACATATTTCCGTCTTCCTTCGAATACTATCTTAAAATTGGCTCATACTTTCTCATATTTTCTATTTCCTATGGTCTCGGCTAGCTTTACGAACATGCCACATACTCTTGACAGCTGCCTTCTACTATGATGTCTACTGCCTATGAATTTTATAAAAATTTTGTTAATTTTTCGATTTTCTAGTAGTAGAACGGAAATATTAATTTAAGAATATAACAGAACAGTAAAAATTGTCATAATTGGCAATTTTCTTTGAAAAATTTGGAGCCGTTTTTAAAAACATATCGCGCCCTAATGTGGATTTCAAAATTGAAGTTCTTTTTCACAGAAACGTTTAGAGTTTTCTAAAAACTATGAGAATTGATATTAGATGTCAAATGACAATGTAAACTTCACTCAAATTACATTATATGTTATTTGAAGCATTTTCATTCACATATACAATGGTGTTTACAAATTGCTTGAAATGTACATGTTAACGGAGTGCGAGATATTTCAAATAAATTACATTTGAGTATTTTTTTTAATACCCTGAAATGAGCTTGACGTCATATTAAAGAGTGCAATTACCACTATTATTTCGAAAAGTTTGAAGAAAAAAATTTGGAGCCATTTACGAGAAAATGACGTTTGAGCTTTTCTGAAAATGCGCAATTTCAGCTAATTTTCAATGAAAATAGTTAGAGTTTTCGAGAAACTTAACTGACAATATTTAAGGGGGGATGTCATCGAATTCTGTCAAAAAATCGATTTTTTTATTTCATCATTTTTCGATAGTCTGGTTCATGGTGTGTATGTCTGCAACATTTTAAATCGATCTGACGACGCTAAGTCATTTAAAATTCAAAAAACCTTTCGGGCGGTGCAGCCTAGCCATGAGAGTGCCACGCCCACTTCTGAAGTGCATTTACTTCTCTCGTTATTTGTAATGATATACAGCAAGTAATATTCCTGCTGAACTTCTCATCCTTGCAAAGTTTGTACGACTATATTCTCATAGTCTCAAAACACCGTAGATGGCAGCACTCTGCAGGCACTGGAAAGAAATGTAAACAATAAACAGAAGAGCAACTGAGAGTTGGCTGTGAGTCGTTTGCTGTTTTCCTCGTTGTGAGTACTTCCACGTTGTGTTCTGCGAAGTTATTCTATTGAAACAGTATTTTTATTCATACTGAAATATGGGTAGAACAAAACCTGCATTCAAAAAGCGACGACTCTGTGGCAATCAACACATTCGCCATGAAAAAAGAAAAAGTGATGAATTGGAAGAATCACGGCTTTCGTCTCGTGCGTCGGTAAAACTTAGTGTGGATGTTGACATGAACTTGCCTGAGGAAAATTCATCAGGTTTCCGAATTATCGATTTGGAATTACTTTCCCAGGCTGTAAATATGACATGTTCATGCTCAAATTATGGAGGTAAAAATGTGCTTTCTATAAAGGAAAGTGTTGCACAACGTGTTGGTGTGGCATGCATGTTACAAATAATTTGCCAAGAGAGTGGAATAATATATGATTTTCCAACATCAAAGAAAACTGGTTATTTCCATGAATCGAATGTGAGATTGGTGTATGGTATGCGATGTATTGGAAATGGAAGGGAAGGGGCTTTGACTTTCAGTGCACTGATGAACATGCCACCTCCCCCTGTCAGGTTTGAAAAACTTCAATTCAAACACAATTCAAACTTGTGCAATGCCCTCAATGAAGTGTGTGAGAACAATATGAGAGAAGCTGTTTCTGAAGTTGTGAGTGAATTGGAAGATCAGAAGGACATATGTGTAAGTGTTGATGGAACATGGATGAAACGTGGACACACATCTCTTCATGGATTATCATCCGTTATAAGTATTGACACAGGAAAGGTCATTGATGTTCAGTGTATGGCAAAATATTGCCATGAATGTTCAACAAGGACAGTGAAAGATGATGTCGATGAAGAAAATATTTGGCAGGAATCCCATAGACTGAAATGCTGCAAGAATTATTCTAGTGCAAGTGGTGGAATGGAGAGTGTAGCAGTGAAAATGATGTTCGCTCGTTCATTGTCACAGTATGGAGTGCGATTCACAAAGTATCTTGGAGATGGAGATTCTTCATCCTTCAAAAGTGTTATTGACAGTCAACCATATGGTACTGATTGTGCTATTGAAAAATTAGAATGTGTTGGGCACATTCAGAAGAGAATGGGTGGTCGATTGAGAAGACTATTGAAAGACATGAAAAATAAATATTTGTCAGATGGGAAAACACTTGGGGGAAAAGGACGTTTGACAGGAAAAACAATTGACTCTTTGCAAGTGTATTATGAAAAAGCCATTAGAGAAAATTGTGACAGTGTGGAAAAAATGAAAAGAGCAGTGTGGGCATTTTTTTTCCACAAAATCTCCACTAATGCAAATCCTATTAATTCGTTGTGTCCTGAAAGGAATGTATCATGGTGTGGGTATAGGAGACAAGAAGCTACAGATGAAAGTTACAATCATAAGAATTCCCTACCAGTTCCTGTGATGAATGCAATAAAACCAATTTTTAAGTCCTTGCAGATCCTGAACTCCTCAAAAAGTGTGTCCATGGTAAAACTCAAAATCCCAATGAGAGTTTTAATAGTTTGGTGTGGCGTCGATGCAGAAAAACTCAATTTGTTGGCTCTACTGTAATTAAAATAGCCACATATGATGCAGTTTTGTGTTTTAATTCAGGGAACTCTACCAGAAATTCTGTTATAGAAAAAATGAACATTGGGCCAGGGTTTTACATGAAGACCATACTCAATGGCATAGACAGAAAGAGAGTTCAAAAAGCAGAAAATGCCATTGATAAACTAATCAAAGAAAAAAGAACAAAAAAGAGGGCCTTGAACAAAGAAGAAGATGAAAATAAAGCATTTTATGGATATGGAGAACATTAATTATGTATTTCATGCAAAATATTTGTAATAAAACTTTGTTGTCCATTTCCCGAAAACTACATTTTTAACTACAGAGTGACATTTTCCTAAGAAACTACTTATCCTATTACCACAAAACTTGGCAGGTATGTACAAATATGTGTTATGAAAGTACTGAACCAGAAGATTTCCTGTAACTTAAATATTTTTTTGTTGGTATGCAAATAAGGGCCATATTTTTACCCCATATTTTGAGTACAAAATTAAAATATTAATAAAAAATCAACGAAGTGGTAAAAATAATTAATGCTGGTTCAGTAAGTAGTTTATTGTGTTGCTATGTAACTGTCTCAATTTCAAAATGGTTGAATTAAAAATTTATGAAATAAGTGTACTTTCAACAATTGAAAAGTTGATAAATATTTTTATTAATAATTTGCTAAATATTCATTAGGGAGCTTTGAATTTTTGTTTATATGCACATTAACTTGTGTGACAACAGTGTGCCAAATTTCAAAATTGTACTGCCAACAGTTTATGAGAAAAAAATATTTTAAATTAGTTATGCAAATTCGTTGACATCCCTTAAAGCACATGTACACATAAATATAATGATGAGAACAAATTACCGCTATTATAAATATAAACGACGTGAGGGACAAGAAAAAAAATTAATTTAAAAAAAACATAAGAACAGAGCAATATGGCGTTTATATCATCTTACAGAGTGCATTTAGCACTACTCGTACGAAAATTTTCAGAAAAAATTGAGGAATTTTTGAGAAAATCTTGTTTTTGTATTTTTTTAAATTTCACATACTGCTCGCAATATTACTAAACTTTTTAAAAATGTACATTACCCTAATGAAAGAACTCACTATGAACAACAAATTTTATATGAACCTGACCTATGATATGACCTCTGCCTTCAATTTTGTAGTTGTAGGGAAACACGGGGAAAATTCAAACTTTTGACATTTTCGAAAATTTACATATAGCCGGGAAAGTCGTGCCCATACCACATTTATGAGTATTTTACGTTATTCTTACAAGAAATTTAAAGAATAAATTTGGAGCCATTTCTGAGAAATTCTTGAAAATGTCCGGGTTTTCCATGTAAGGATCCACCAAATTTTGAAGAAAGTTTTTCAAAGTTGCCTCGAGTGGAGCCATATCGACCGAGGAATATCCATTTTTGAAAAAATATTACATATAGTTAAGGCGCTAGTGGTGTTCACAGACTGAGACGGACGGACGGACAGACAGACAGACGGGTAAACGTTTTGAAAAAAACCTTTTTTGGTATCAGGGGACCTATTTCCGTTGAAATCTCGAAATAGATTTTCAGGAGCATTATATAACTTTCTCTATAATACGTATATTACTCCGTATATACGTGCGTATGCGGGAAAGTAAAAATTCGAACTTAAAAATAACTCCACCGCCCCGTAATTTTTCATGTATTGCAACACGAAATACCTGAGCTATAGTGGCAGTAAAACGAAACAGATTTATTGATATATGTTCTATTTCTCTGTTCTCTGCAGGATAAAAACGAGAAAACGTCCAATTTTGAAATTTTTGATTACGAATAATTGAATTTTGATCAATAAATACAAAAATAGGCAGTATTTATGTGTTTAAACCCCAAATACGCATTTGTTAGAGAAATAGACATTTATAGGCACTATAAAATTCGCGTATAGGTCTCATAATGCGTCAAAATGAATAAGTAACATAAAATAGCGTTTTCCATTGAAGGAAAAATAGACAACTAAACCAAAATCCGTAGCTTATGTATGGTGAACACATAAAGAATAAATGAAATGAAAGATGAATAAATGACATAATTTTCAAAGATATATTTTTTTAGAAATTCTAAATAACAAAGGATATAATAAATTGCCAAAAAATAATATAATTTAAAGTTTATAATAATAATAATAATAATAATAATAATAATAATAATAATAATACAAATAGAAGAGATATCAAAAATGTTTGTGTTTCTATTCAGTATTATTAAAGGCAGTGGTATCCTCTTATTTTAAAGTCAATAAAATCAATTCATATATAAAACAATTATTTATTGGCAATATGCACTAATTCCAACGTTTTGCAACCAAATTTGTCGCATCATCAGGTTTTCTGCAATATAGCCAGTTTCAAATTTGGAATAACATTATAAACAAAGCAAAAAATAAAAATAGAATTACAATTGAAATTTTAAGTTCATTATCGAAGTAAAAAAAACAAGAATTGTTGTATCAAAATTTCTGATGGTATAAAATTTTAAATATATCAGTACGAAACACATGTCTCACCTGACATAAAATTGTGTATTTTGTCTCAGGTAAGACTTTTGTTTGTATGTATGGTAATATAATGTAATGAAAAGCAGGGAATAGTTATAATTTTTGGCAAACATTATCGTATTAATATTACATGTTTAATTTTAGAGACCAAATTTTAGGGTCAAATATTTTATAATTTAGGTGCTAAAATAGGTGCCAAAAATATTAAAAATAGATGCATATTTAGGTGCAAAATAAAAATTGGTCCAAATATAAATACTTGATTTTATATCATAAGATGACTAATGTACATGAAATGTTGAGGAAAAATAGGTAAGTTACATACAAACTGTATTTTCTTTAAACATGTTCACATCATCAATGATATCACTGTTCTCTGTGCCGTAAAAAAAAATCTCATTGAATTGCATCCCAATGTTAAGGATATCGAAATTTAAAGAATTGTTTGTCAGAAAGTTTGGATGGGAAGGAAAGATTTTTCTACCTCCTCTGACACTAGTGGAAGCAATCCTAACAGTTTTGGGGCAATATATTATTCTAATGTTATATCATCAGCGCTTGTAACCTTTAAAATGCCTGAAATTTTGGCCAAACATTGCCCCAAATTCAGAAGATCAAATTCTTCTATACTCATGTTTGTGTCTGTGAAAATTCGCCACAGTTCAATGGCAGGCAGTTGCCCTTCTGTAGTTGGTTGATAGGTGCACACAGGAATTTTAAGGAGTGAACACACAAGAATTCTCTTTCCAAAGTGGTATTTTGCAAAAGCTTTTTCAGCTTTTCCTATGTAATAAATCGATCTTCGTCAATGTTACTAACAAAATTCATTATTATTATATTTTGAAGTTTTGAGCATAAAACACACAATGGTTTATCTACGTGCCCCCAGCAAGTAACGATGATGTAAGTAAACGGAGATCGGTAGAGCTTTCTTTGTGTACGAGAACATTTGAAGGACATTTAGTAGGCACTTTCTTTGCCAACAATATTATTTCATTGGCGACGTTTTATTCTCTACGTACTGTTTGTGATACTCTATGCAATCCAATTCAACAACACTATGCAGTGTGATGGGATATAGAATTTGTTTCAAAGATGTCCTCGAGTTACCGATGCTACTGAGCTCGTAGTTGATGCATTTGTTGAGAAAACATCAGATTTGCCATCAGAAGTGCGACTTAAAATAGTAACATACTAAGAATATCATAACTTCATGATGCTCGTATTGAAGCACCTTTGGCTTCCGCAAGATATCCGGTAAAAACGACTGCTCTGCCCCGATAACTGGTAATAAACGAGTTTTGATAAACTAAAGGTCCGTAAATTTAAAGACATATGTTTATATTGTTTATATTTAAAAAACCTCTAATACGTACTAAGAATTTTTAGATTCACAAATAAATACTCAACTTTTATTATAAGTGCAGCACAACGTTTCCCCAAGTATAGCAGTAGTCATCTTCATGCACAAATATTGTTAATTTTTCAAAAACACACATTATTCACAACTGGTGGTAATGAACGGCAATGGAACTCCTTTGCTTTTGTTCTCCGGAGGTTAGAAATAGAGACAGGTTACTTTGGAGCAAAGTGAAGAAAAAGCGCATGACTTGTACAAATATTTCTTGAATTAACTTTAAACAGTATGTGTTCATGTAATATGCACATTCAAATAAGATTTGTTTGCGGTAGTTGAGAAATAGGGGTATAAGTTCTGTTTTGGTGCGGTGGGTTGATTTAGGTGCAAGGCAAGTCTTTGATAATGTTTCTATTGGGTAACATGACAAGTTAGAAGTAAAAGATGAAAGCTCCAAATGAGCTTTGTCTCTAGGTGCATCGCCTAAAAATCTGGTCCTTATTTATAAAACAATTCGAAACCGTCATGAGGTATAATCGCTTTGAGGAAACTCACGCCTGCACACAATCACGTTAAATTATTAACTTATTTTAGTTTCGGGGTAGAGAACACTTCAGGAATCGGAATAACAGTGAAATTTGATTGAGTAGCTCTTCGAAAGAAGTATGTGGCTATCTGTAACCCCCTACAAAGGACCGCAACTACAGAAAATATACACAATAATTTTTTATTCTGGACGATAAGTAGACATTTTATCTACCAGAAGAATGTAGTATCTTACTAGCGACGAGAGAATAGAGTATGTTATCTTGAGCAGATAAATATCTTTATTATCGTATTTTATATTTGTTTTTATTTTATTTCATTAGTTTTAATAAATACGATTTGAAAAATACATTATAAATTTTATGTACCTAGTGAAGTAGAAAAGGGTCAGTAATACAAAGTCTGTTAGGAGACCCAATTCCGCTGTTGAATGCATAGTAGGGGACGAAAAACGTCATCAGTTAATCGTAACCACTTAGGTTTAGTGACGTTACGAATGAAAGAACGACTCTCGATAAAATTTTGTTCATGAATTTTACAATTTGTCCGATTTCATTGAAACACATGATAATTACACACATCTGGAAAACCGTGCATGGCATCATTTAAAGATTTAATTTTCAAGAATAGATTTCATTGAGAAATGAAATGTCATTGAGAACAAAATGCCTACCGTTCATAATGTTGTTTCAAGAGAACGTTCAAACTCTCTTAAACGTTCATAAATTTACAAAGATTCAAAAGTGCTTACTGGATCAGCGCCATTATTCGCGCATGAAACTAGTCTGTTTGTGCAGTTCTTGTGACAGGCTGCACATTATTTGCGGGCATCTCATAAAATATAAATCAGATTTTGTTACTTTATTACGATTTTACGCAACTTAATACAAACGCATAGCTTCTTTGTGAGCTAAGAGTGCACCTGTCAATCTCGAGAGAAGCCCCCTTTCGACTCCTCAGGACCACGACCGTCGCTCGCCCGCCCGCTGCCTCGACCGATGCGGGTCTGTTTATGAGCCAACGGCATAGACCTCCCTAAACCCTCTCTCCTCCCAGCCCGCACCTCCCGTCCCCCTGACTAGGGTGTGTATGTTATTACGACGAAGGGAAGCACGGACTGCGGCAGGTAAAATATTATTACCTTAAATAATTGTATAAGCCCACCCGCGTTGATTCAGACTTGCAACTTCAAGTTTGCCGCTGGCATCAGCAATATGATTAAGAAAGAAGGTAATTTTCAGAATATTCGAGAACTTGTCTGGCATTGACTGAGAAAATATTACTGGGCAATTAATTTCAGCCACTCGCAGTGCGTAATTTCTAGGGTGGGGAGAACAAGGGATTGTAGAAGCCTAGAGAGAGAGAGTTGACCAGGAGACTGACTACAGAGAGGATTTTTGGCTACTGAGCCGAACGGATCACGAAGCCAGTGACTGCGTCAGTGGGCGGTAATTTCTTTCACTTTACCGAACTTGTGAAAATAATTATATATGAGCGCTGAGTTAGTGATCGCGTTCGTACACAGCAATTAGTTTCGTTTTGCCGAAACTGTCGCGGATAGGTGAGAGCGATGAAGGCTGCGGAACCGGAGACTGAAGTATTGAATTAATGCCTTATTTTACGTGGCGAGACTCGGGCCATCGGGACCGCTCTTCCGTCTGACCACACACATTTCGCTACGCTCTTTTCACCAACTAGCACAGAAAGGAGGTATTTCGTGGGCGAGAAACAGGCGATTTGAATTTAGCTCAGAGGCGTCATTTAGGCTTGAGGATCTTTTACAACTTGATTGCAAGTAAATCAACTAACATGGGACAGCCGGCTTTACTTCCCCTCCGAAGGAAGGCGTACGAAGGATTTTTTCGTCCAAAAAAACCACGGCTTCGATCGGGTTTAAACCCACCAACTTGGGTGTAACAGTCCGATACGCTAACCGTTACACCATCGTCGTACGCAAAGTTGGAGATCGCGTGCTACTACGTGACAAACCGAGTGGACATAATGAATTGGGTAGCCAAGCGCTCGAGTTGTGCGTACGCACCCAAATGTGGAACTTTGTGAGATGCGTCATATTATGTCACCATCAGAGAGTTCCGTGAATTTTCAAAGTCTGTCATACACGGTTATGGACAGATTATTGGAAAGTGGAAGTACGATCCTGGCGAGCCGTACGAAAGCGCGTGGCCCTGGAGTCAGCTGTGTACCGCAGCTCGCGGTGAATGATATGCGCCCGCCCAGCCTCCCCGATCTTGTGAGTCGGGAAAGGATGCCGAGCCCTTGACTTTCCCCCTACTTTCCTGGTGGGAACCAACTGATCGAACGAAGGACGCCTGAACGAGCTTCCATGAAACGCGCTGCAAAGAAGAACGCGGTGTCGTCGCATTTCAAACCAAGATAAAGTTTAAACAAAATCTTCTTTAAGAAAATCACAGAAATAAAAGACTCTTAAATGATCCTGAGTGAACAGGAAAATTTGTAACAATAACTTCCGTACGACATGGCGTGGCCACGCATTGGCCCTTTAAACTCTTTAATCATGTAATTTAACATAGTTATACGATGCTAATCTATGGTAGTGAACTCACAATAAGTGGATAATTTTTGTGACTCAAATTCAGTAGATTAAAGTTTTTGTTAGTTATAACCGAAATAAATGTCTTTCTTTCCTATTCTAATAATTCACGTTTCCTTCCATTCAACCGAAACTGGATATCCCGTCAAAATTATGAGCCAGCCGGAGTCCGAACATCACAAACAGCTTTCGCAGGTGAGGGGTGATTAAAAATAAATTAATCCACACGTTTACAATCACAACTGTCACGTGATTCAGCCATGTGAAACGGGCTCGGGGCAGATGATCCGAAATTCAAGGACACTAAGGTTGTGGGTTTCAATTCCACGTAAGACAGAACAAAAAGACGTTTTCAACAAGTGTTTGAAGCGTGTGGGACATTCCCAATATTTTACCAGATCATTGTAACAAGACACCGAGGTGGAGCTAAGAAATACTACCAATGCCAAATATGTAAGGGGTAGAGGACCAAAATAGGTCTATCCTATGTGCGGAGTGTCCAAAGGTGCTCTTCACCACTACACCTTCAAGTGCAACAGCACATTCCGCAAAAGGACCTGGTGGTATTTCAGGTGGCGAAGAGAACAGGAAGGTATCTAGTATAAAACGTCTGTGCCATTCTGTAGAACAACTAGCTTTTCTTTTCCTTTACAGATTACAGCCTTTTTTAAGAGCGTATGAACTGTAGGAAACAGTCTTGGAATTACCGTTTTGCTTCTTAATTACAACATATTTTCAGGGAGAAGACGACCTTGTATGGATGAGGAAAACTGAGCCTGTACGTTTGCAAGATGGTGAATGTATTTCTACCGTGAAATTATGCAAATTAACTCCAAACACAGTGTACATAATAAGAGCTAATCCAGTCGGGAAGAATAAAATTGGCTCGTCAACAAATATAACATTTCCGCCTGAAATAAGGTTTCGTACCAACTCGAGTAAGAATTTTCTTTAAAATTCATGATTTATTTATCATACCAATGTTTAATTTATTTGTGTATTTCCAACGAGCAGCACCCGACAGGTGTCCTGCTCTCTCTCTCCATTCCTCGCCTCCCGCATCTCTATTTCGTGTTGCAGTGTCATCTAATGGAGTTACAATAAAATTAACAGCATCAAAACCTTGTCCATGAAAAATACTTAGATGTGTCAACTTTTATGGAGTTCAGTCAAAGAGTGTCGGAGTAGATCCATCTCGAAGATATCAACATTCCCTTTCACGTTCTCGCACTTACTTCCTAAGGAGAGAGTGATCTAATATTGCGCTGAAAAACTCGTATTGCCAGGCCCAGGTAACGAGAGAAGGGAAGAAATCCCGTTCCTATGCATAGTAAGTTACTTCCTTTAACACGTGGTGTAGCCAGAATCTATGTTCTGAGTCCTTGACACCAAAAAATCGGTTGACAGCAAAACGCCCATCTGTTCGTCGCCCCGCCTAACTATGGTCAACGATAGCCTAAACCCTTCAGCCGATTTTCTCCAAAAGTGATATTTTCCGATCGATCTAAACAAACTCGAGACTTCTGGAATTTCAAACGAATATTTTGATTGTTGAGTTGGAAATTTTGATTATATGAAACCCCAAAAACCTTTTCAAAATTTGTCAAAAATGACTTGAATATTTTCGATTATATTTTGTTTTTGGATAGCGTAAAAGACGCTTAAGAGCATGTTGAAAGACTCATGTTCGTTGAAATCGCAGTTTTTTCGAAAATTGCAAAAGGTCAATTTTTGAACGTCTTCCTACTACTACAATATTGGGGAAGGACATTTTTCCGTAATGAAATGTTCTTTAAATATTGATCTTGAAATAATGATACGTTCATTTTTTCGAAAATATTCGTATTTTTGAGTAATTATGCGTAAAATACAAGCATTTTATATATTTTGAACCAATTTTTTATCAAAAACCGCTCCAATTTTTTTCTTTAAATTTTCTCTTAGTGTGTATCAAGAAACGGTAAAAATATTGTCCTAGTTCTATTTGCACCGACTTCTACATATTTTCAAAAATTGCAACAAGTTAATATTTCAAAACTACAAAATGGAGGATAGAGATTTTTGTTTCAAAGTGTGTTGTAAATTGTCTGCTCTTTATAAAAAGTTATGTAAAATTGTTTGAAAAAAAGTAATTTACCTGATTTGTGTTTGAAATTAACGAAATTTTTAAAAAAATATTTTCTCAGAAACCGCTCCAATCTTTTTTAATTTGTTACCTACGGCTATAATAAAGGGACGATCAAAGAATGGAGCGTGTTTGATCACTGGATTTTAGAAATAATCAATTTATAAATAAAGCGAGTAAGTATGTGCTGCAATAGCATCACTACATTCTTCATATTTTTATTCCGATTAGGCTAAATGTTCTGAATGACAAGATCTTAATGCAATTTTTTAAATTTTTTTTATTTAAGGTCGCTTTTCAACAATTGGGTCATAAGCGACTACCAGTATCAATTTAGACTTAACACAAGAATATACATTTTATTACAGTTATTCCAGAACACAATTACATGCAATTCATACAAGCATGTAAATGGTCAAAAATATCAATATTTTTGGTTTATACATCATTTGGACGGATACACATATTTATTTATTTACATTACACAAGCCTTTGACGTTAATGTGTTTGAAAGATTATTCTAGATCAGATGTAGGTAAAGAAGGGCCTTATATTAAATTATCAATTTTTGAGGTTTTTAAAACTTGTATGACTTAACTTTATTCTGGGGACGAGAAGGAATTAAGTGAAGTTTTTTTAAATTTAAGGACTGGTATATATGGGCTAGTTTAGGGAACGCCAGAATAATATGGGATGTAGATACTAGGGTTCCACAGAACGTTGGAGAGATTAAAGTGGCCAATTCGTAGTCTGGTAATTTGGACTTGTTGGAATCTAGTGAGTTGGAGGTTTGGGAGAGCGAGTACAATAACGTGTTTCCTTTCGAGGTGAAGTTTGGAAAAGGTAGTCAGCCATTTTTCATTCCACTGTTTCGTAACTATATTTTTAAGGTATAGTTTGATTTTGGGGGGAACTCTCTCCACACTCTTGTCCGTTGCTGGTAATGAAGTTGCTCCTTTATGAAAACAAAACTGGTTGTGCTATTGTATTCACAACCCTGCTCAATACCTTTAAATTCAGATTACCGGAATATTTTTCTAGTTTCTGTTGAGAAGCCTGGGCTGATCTTAAATCCATTGAATTAGTCTCCCGGGTATAGTGCACATCCGAAAAGAAATTTGAAATACCTGAACTTCTGAGATCACACCAACCAAAGAAAGAGCTGTAAAAACGTTCCACAAATTCACAGTAGAAAACCACATCAATTCATATCGAAAACCACAAAAAAGTAGAAAACATTGTTTCTGGGCATTCAGTATGTAGGTTGTTATACCTTTGACCACTTCTCATTCTTTAATTTCCCCTCCCTCTGTTTGATATTTATTAACTCGTTTGTAGTTTCAAAATCAACACCTAAATGTTGTTTATAAAATATTGTATTTTCATGATCTGAAATTTATTTTAAAGTTGGTGGAAATTAATTTTTAAATGAAAGAAAATTGGACAAAGGTACAACACCATGTTGCACTATCTATGACCAGTGGTAGTTGCACTTTCGTCCTCTTAACACAAATTATAATAATCAGTTAACTGGAACTTATTTTATTAATTAAAATAATTTTTAATCATGTAATTTGCATGTATGTTGCACACCAGCCATAAAGATTGCAGAAACTGAAAAAAGGACTAAATACAACCAATCATGAAAATATGAACCGTGCAACCCTGAAGCTAACTTTACAATTAATAAATTCTCTCAATTATAGTTTAAGCAAATTATAATGACATTACATATAAAAAATAAGAGTTTTTGTGTCGAAAATTCGCCGTTTTAATACGATTAAAATACTTTCTCTTCTTAAGTTAACGTAAACGCGAGAACGTAACAAAGGAATATTGAATAATACAGAATAAAACTAATGATGCTATAGAGTAGCACAGGATTTCCGGTATTAGTTTTCTATTTCCTTTGGTCTAGGCTAGCTATTTAGACTTGCCCTATACTCTTGTCATCTATCACCGTTCAAACTACATTTTTCTAAAAATTTTCTTATGTTGTTTGTTTCCTAATAGTAGAACGGAAATATTATTTTAAGAATATTAAAGATCACTAAACCTTCGTCCTAAACGGCAATTTTCTTTGAAAAAGTTGAAGCGTTTTTTTAAGGAAATGGCGCTTAAGCGCTTCAGTAAATTCGAAAGCCTCTTTTCACTGAAAATCTTTAATTAACGAAAACAGTTTTAAGTCGTTTGAAGCACTTTACCTTTCAAATACAATAGTACACACCTTACAAATTGCGGGAAATATGCATAATAACGGCGTGAAAGTGCTTTGAAAAACACTACATTTGTGTACATTTTTAAGAAAAAACAGAAGAAATTACCCGAAATAAAGTTTACGTCATATTAAAGAGTGCAATTATCCCTATCCGTTTGAAAAGTTTGATGAATAACTTTGAAGCCGTTTCTGAGAAATGGCGTTTGAGCGTTTCTGAAAATTCAAGACTTTGAGCTAGTTTTCCCAGAAAACAGTTGAGTTTTGAGGGTTTTTGTGTGACATTACTTAAAGCGCCTGTACTCTTATGTATCATAAAATTGCCAGTAATGTAAATATTCACGTCAGAGGCCAGACACGATAATTAATTTTTTTAATTTAAAAAAATAGCAAACTGATGTTAAAGTCATTTTATAGAGTACATTTAGCACAATCCCTACCAAAAGACTGAAGAAAAAATTTTGAAAGGTTTTTAGAAAATCTTGTTTCTGTAAATTTTTGAAAATTCTGATCTTTGCTACCGTTATAAGTGTATTTTATTATATTTTTACAAGAAATTTAAAGAAAAAATTGGAGATGTTTTTGAGAAAATTTTGAAAATATCTCGCAGGCCTTATGTAAAGTACCTCCAAATTTTAAAGAACCTTTTTCAAAATCGCAGCACCTCGAGAGAAGCCAGATCGACTGAGGAATATACATTTTGGTAAAAATCGTACGTATGGATTAGGCGGTAGTTTTTTTACAGACTGAGAGACGGATGGATGGACAGACGGACAGTCGTTTTGCCGTCAATTGGCGTTTCGGTATCAAGGACCCACAAAATAGGGATTCTGGCTACACCACGCGTGAAAGGAATTTATTCTTGATTTAGCATTTGAATTTATCCACTTTTTCGTTATCTGGGCTCGACAATGATTTTTTTTCTGCCGAACATCGACCGATTTTTCGCGCAGCATTACATAGCGCCCCTTGTAGAAACGTGTCGTGATTGGATTTTTACCCTAAAATATTTTCCTTCTGAACTCTAAAAACCTCTGTAACATAATGTTTAACAGTTGTTTTGAAATCACCTTTACTTCTAGGCATTTTCTCTAACTCTCTAAAATAATAAAAGTAATAAATAAATAATCTGAAGCGAAGTAACTGAAGGATCGGATGTACCCTTGACTGGTCATAGGTTTCACTATGAAATAGAATAACTATAATTCAAGTTATGACATAAAATAATTCGAACAAAATACTTATTTTTGACTGTTGCAAACCGTTTTCTTTTTAATACACTACACTAATGAAGTTTTTCAAATAATGACTAGACTTACAGCAGCTCTGGGAGCAGGAGTATAAACTAGGAATTCCTAGTTAGGAAATTTATGACTAATGCGCACTTTGGCAAGGAGTGGTGAAAAGTAAACAGGTCAAAGGAACAACACCTTCCCCTATTCTAGAAGACTAATCAATTGAGGATATTGACATGTTCTGGACCAATGCAATCACTATTCACTGTGAACATAGAGTTGTATTCGTATATGTTTTGAAAAATGTAATGCAATGCATTCCCCTAGATCTGCAAATGCCGTATTTTGTTAATAGAAATTTATTCATAAGCTCTATAAATAACACTAAGCATTAATAGAATTTTCATTATTTTTAATAAAAAACTTTCCTGTTTTTTTTATTTGAAAAAGATGCTCTTATCCAATTTTAAAATTCGAGAATTTATTTAGTTGCATTTAAAAAAATGAAAGATGACTCAATTGTTTACAAAATATGGCTTCAATAGATTTAAAGCATATTTCTGGAGCTATGATGTAGGGCCTAACAAGTACTTTGATATCGTGCGTAAATAGTTGGTAACTGGTGAGGAGTATACATAGTAGGCGAAACATCTGGATAATAGGACATTACAATATAGTAATATAATACTCGTGCAATATAGTATAATTCTAGTGATTTTGAAATTATTGGTTTTAGCATGGCAGCAAAATCAAGACGGGGATGTCAGTGAAAATGAAGGACGAAGTCATGAGCATCAACCCGATGGAAATGACTATAGTAACTATACTACAATTAAGTACGAATTTGGCTCAACAAATCGCTATGATGAAAACATGCGTGAATATGATGTCCCAGAAGAGATATATTGGGTGACTGGATCCATAGTTGTCTTGATTTTGTTGTGTCTCATGCCGCTTTTCTACTTCATGAAACGTCGGTAAGTATTCAGGTAATGCAATACAATATGGGGGTGATATTTTTTCATTCATAAAGTTTTGGTGGTATAAATGTTTTAGAGAATCAACGTATTAAAATATTTTGTTGTAGTTTTCTTGTTGGAACTTAATGAAAGGGTGAATATAACATATATTACTAATTTTTAGAACGCGCAGAAAGTGAAATAAAACTATGCTTCTTCCGGGATTATGAGACCTGTTTTAGTTTTCTTTGATACCGAGTAAAGCGGAGAAAAATTGGTCATACCTCTTTCCAATACGTTCAGAAATTGAAAGAAAACTATGGAGCCTCAGATAATGTGAGAGGTGTCTATTTTGGTTGTCATAAACACTGACAAAACAATATTAGTTTTGATTTTTAATTGAAAATACAAGTATTTCTTTGTGTTCTTCCGACTATTATAACATTGCTCGTACCGACTTAATTCTCACAATCAGTGCGACACTGGTTACGCTGTCGTTATGCAAGGCTCCAAGGAAGTGGCCGCCTGCCATTTTACGTGTTTCGTTATGAAACAGCAATTATTCGCGTTCGCGCACTTACTAACGTAAGAAAAAGTATTGTAATGGTACGCCGGAAAACGGCGAATTTTCGACACAAAACTCGTATTTCCGGGCCCCTGAAAGTAAAAAGTAGACAAATCCAATCCGGGAAAATATAAGGAAAAAATCCTCTAACACTTAACCTCTAATTCTTAACACGTAACACGTAGTCAGATCAATGTTTTGTCTGTAATTCATATAAAAAAATCGATTAACGACAAAACGTCTGTCTGTCCGTCTGTGCACGACGTTGGCGCAAAAAATCCTTCAGCCGATTTTTTCCAAAATTGATTTTTCAAACAGTTCTTGCTGATAACACGGCCCCTGCGAATTGAAATTTTTCAATTCTACGGGTACTTTACATGAAGCCCCTGGGACAAAATTTATAAAAAACGGCTCCAATTTAAAAACAAACTTGAATAGGTCAATAGACGTTTAAAAGAATTGTGCACGTCTCATTTGCGTTGACTCGCCATTTTTCGAAAATTGGAAAAAAATTAATTTCATAATTGGAGATAGAGATTTTTTCTCAGGCAAAGTCTGTTGTTTCAAAATTAGCTCTTTAAGAAGGGGCCATGTAGATTTTTTAACAAACGAGATTTTTACGTATTTTGCGATTGAAATTTCCAAAAATTATTTTCTTAAAAAACGCTCCAATATATTTTAATAAAATATTCACATATGTTATAAGGAATTGTAAGAAATATGGCGCTAGTCTCATTTTCAAGCATTGCTCTTTTTTTCGGAAATTGTAAAAAACTTAGCGAGGTGTCTTACAGCAGACACAGGGACCTTTGGAGAACCAAGGTGCCTGCTTCGCTTGCAAACTCGGGCAGTCAGGATTCCACGTGAAGTTATATCGATAAAAACTTCCTCACGATGCGTGCAGTACTCAGGAGAACAGGATTTTGCATTGATTGGATGTGCCCGTTCTTAAGGCCAAGCCTTGCAGGCGATGAAGTCAGTTCTTCAGAAATCAGTTCATTTGCAGTGATGACCACAGGGACTTCAACAGATACTAACCGCCATATGTCGCTCAGTTCAATAATCAATGCCTGATATTTTCACTTCTCAGCAATCGAGGCAACTATATTTCGGTCTAAAGGGAAAGCTATGTCGACTAAAATAGCTTTCCGTGAGACCTTATCGACCCATATTATGTCAGGTCTGTTGGCTTTGACCCTGCAAATCTGTTGTGACTTCAACATTACACAAGAGCTTCGACCGTTTCGACTCCAAAAGTGAATCCGGCCTAAACTTGAAGTATGGGACCTCTTTCGGTACCATCTCATACTTTACAGCCAGAGCATGATGAAACAACGTTGTTGTGCCGACTCAGGTATTCTGTTTGTGCCAAAGCAGAGCACCCGCCCATTATGTTTCGCCGGGTTAATTGCAAAGGCTGTAGCGGCCTTCTACACTCATATCCCCAATCATATACCGTTAGTAGTTGGGAGGAGAGGTTACGTCGTCCTGCATAGAAATGACGAAGCCTTCTGTCTCAGAAAAGAGGCCAGATTTTGTTAGCTAGGAGATTCCCGATCCCATGTTCACGGCGTTTCCTTTGAGCTCAGCAAAACACTTGCCGTGAAAACGCTTCTGAGTCCATATACTAAGTCTATTTTCTTTGGAGATACATGGACTTTCAGAGTCCGCTTGATTTAGGTTCAATGGGGCAAAACTCTCGTCCGTGGCACAAATTGTTTTATGCATGACCATTGTCCGCGTGTACAACCGTACATACATGACATACTTGTATGCATTACCGTGTGCACAAATTGTTTCCTGAAGGAAGTATTTGCGAAGATTGTTGATTTGTTTTGCACACAATGACTCCAAATGCAGTAGATTGCAATCTTCTTCGTTCCGAGGTAAGTATAGTCTTGTCATTGAACTGCTGAGATGGTGCATGCGATAATTGGTAAGAGTGGTCCTAACTTTTCGATTAACGTCCTGCAGTGCAGTTGTTGTCTAGTGAAGAACACCAAATGTATAGACAGCGACAGGTACTGCCCATGTGTTGATAGCTGATATGAGGTTCTTTCCATTTAAAAGAGTTTTACAGATTTTTCAGACACTTTGCAAGACTTTATTTTTAATAACACACCTCATTTTTGCTTCACTTGTGCTCAAAAGTTGGTGAAGGGCCTAAATATTTAGAAGTATCCTTTTGCCCAAGTTCTTGGATATCTGTACCACACATCAGGATGGGTTTGTCAGGATCTAGAATTTTACCCTTTTGACGTGCTCTGCAGCGCATTTTTCAATGCCAAACAGCATAGAAATTGAGTCGCTAAAGGACTTTACAAGTTCAAGCAACCAGGAAAGCTAGTTCATATCTCTAGCGTACAACTTGATATATAGAACTCATGATTAATGATATGGAGATTTTTGGTGATTTCTTATCCCATCCCTGAATCTCTTAACATTCTGTTGAGAGGGTTTAGACCTAGGGAGAATCATGAGGGGCTAAGACTATCTCACTGAAAAATTCATCGTTTGATCCTCAGTTCCTTGGTGGTATAGCTACCTCCAGCAAATGAGTCTTTTATCTTTGTACGCCAAGTTGCCATGCAGTGTTGGAATAAGTTCACATACTGTGCATTTATTTGTAGAGGCGGAGGACATTCAAAAGCCACGAATGTAGTATCGATTTGAAGACCTGGAATAGTCAATCCATCTTACAGAAATGTTGCGGTCATTTTTTGACTGATTGACTTCAACACTGTCTTCTCTCAATAATTCTTTGCAACCTTGAGCACCCTTTCCACAACCATTTTGCTATGATGCCAAAAGACTGTTGGCCTTTCGATGGGTATTCAGCATACTGACTAGCACAGATGTAAAAGTATTATATAATTTGGGGATACATGTGATAGGTCGATAGTTACTCGGAGTTTTAGGATCACTAGACTTGCTAACCATAAATGTGACTCCTTCAGTAAAAGACGTATGAATGTTAGTTGGATACAGATGAATACCGTTGAATACAGATTGAAATCATCTGGCCAGAACCGCATCAGTACATGGGAAATACTTCCACTTAAAGTTTTGTATCTAATCATTACCAGGTCCTTTCCAATTCTGCATCTTCCTGACTGAATTGAATATATATCTATGTGTTATACTAGGCGAGCATACCTAAGATATATCACAACATTTCCCTTCCTCTTCTACCATCCAGTAAGATCCATCAACACGGATATTGGGGATGCTCCATATATTACTCCAATATTCTTCCATTATGGAGATTTAAAGAACTGTTTACGGCAACTTTCTTTGATCGTTGAGTTGCCTGAAATGTTTCTGCTCGTCGCATGAATACAAACCAATTTGTTGTCTTCGTTTCATTTCTTTGTGATATCTTTTTATACGGCACACAGGGGCTGCAACGCGCTATTTTAGATACTCAAGTCGATCTCGGAGCCTCTCCTCGAAATCCGGTTGGATTCTTCGAATTCTCATATTTCGTCCGATTGTCTTCACTGCACTAGAGACCTTTCTAGTTGCATTCTCAGGAGCTCTAAGGAAGGCTGTCAGTGCGCCTATGTGCCGCGGGAAGCTTTCAATCTTTCATTCAATACGTCTCAACCAGGGAGCTAGGTGAGCTTAGCGGACTGTACTGTGCCTTTGGATGTTTTGAACTTATCCTTTACAGGTTTACCAAGACCCTGTATAACAGCAAGGGCTGCGCAAGACGCATAGCTTACGACTTACTCGATTGTTCTCCACCCACCTTCAGCTAGTTATTGACAGCTTCCATCGCCGCATTTGTACGTGGGGCATATCAGTGTGGTCTTAATTGAACAAATATTCAGTGCGGAGTTAGACTATAGAAGTTCGTTTTTCTTAACGTAATTTAATGTAATAAGAATCAGTCAGTTTTTATATTATTATTATTGTTATTATTATTATTGCTATGTTTTATTGCCCCATTATTATTACTGCATAATTCGCATGTTTATATATATATATATATATATATAATTTTATATATATATATATATATATATATATATATATATATATATAATACAACGCAAGATGAAACACACACACAAAACGTCCTTAATAACCCTCATATAGTGATCATCTATACTTTGTAATAAGCGATTCTATTCTTGTTGTTCATAAATATGAACTTTACGGTAATCTATAGTAAAGTTCTACTACAATAAAATAAAGTTTCGTCCATACGCGGTTCACTTTGAATTACTTACCTAAACATCATATAAAACAAAGTTGAGAAAATCTTTTGACTGGTAGATCATGAAGTTAAATTTTCGAAACCAAACTTTCTCAATACGGTAAGATTATAGTGATAGTTAATAATTACCTAATAAACTTTGTTAATAAGCAGATATAACAACGATTAAGCCATATGAAACGAATATCTTCCCCAAAGGATAAAACATATATTAACACATTAATTAGTGTGAGATCGTCGTATCAGTATAATTATTTTCTTACGTAGAGGCATAATTATTTGTTTGCGTAGAGACTAATTTCAAGGGGTATTAATGTCAAGATTGTAGGTAAGAAGATAATATAGAAAACCTTGATAAAAATTGTAAATATCAAGTTATAAAGTTAAAAAGTTCCGTATATATATATATATATATATTGAAACCCAGAATATGTGTTTCATTACACTAATTAAATCATTAGTGTAAGAAATCAATAGCTATTTTGGACTGCGCGGTGAGCGCGCCGAGCGCGGCGCGCCGGGCGCTGCGAGCAGCGGGCAGCCAGCGACGGTTGCCACCGCCTCCGGTGCCACCATCGCGAGCAGCGTGAGAATTTCGGTTAGAACTGGGTAGCCGGCACGTGTAAGCGGCCGTTGGGACAGTCGAGCCGTGCCGCCCGTCGATGCTGGACGTGGCCGGCGTGCTCCCGGTCAGGAAAAAGTTCGTTACGAGAATCGCGGACGAGAGCCGTTGGCAGAACGGTGACCGGGGAGACGCTAGCGGAGCGGCGACGAGTGCGGACGTGTCGCGAGGGCTCGCGAGTATTACATGGACACAGTTGATAGGCAACGCAACTGTGGAAATATTTGAAACTGTAGTATATCACAGACTTGTAAATAGAACATTAGAAGTATCAGTATAGTGAAAGATTAGTGGTGGTAGAATAATTGATGTTGTTCTTATTAGTTGACGCGATGGAAACATTCTCGAAATTGCGCGGTACAGAACTGTGACCAGTATACAGAGTAGGCGCGGGTTGTGTAATTAAACCCACTGACGGACAGTGATTCGAGGAAGGTGCGAAGCCGAGGTGTCAAGATCCTGATCGGGGAAGAATTGTTGGAGCATCAGCCGTGGGCGATTACCACGCCATCCGACGCTGACGGCCCGCAGCAGTAGCAGAGGTCGACAATCCTGTCGGCACGAGCGGTTCTACGAACATCCTAGATACTCGTTCGGGGCCCCGCAGGTATGAGAAATGCATTTCACTCTTAATCTTGGTACCAAGGCAGAGTGTAAAAACGTTGTCTGATTATGTAAATAACAAATGTGATTTAAAATAAATCTTGTTTATAATTGTATTTCAATTTATGATTAAACACCCCAACGTTGCACCAACTTATCCAGGGACCCATTCACGTAAAAGATACCCTCTCTTAGTGTTGTATTGCAGTGAAAATACCCGGCACCACCAGGTATGTCACAGCTGGCGCCCGAACAAGTGGATAACGTATAATTAAGAAATGTGGCCCTAGGGAAATTGGTGAAATGTTGGAAAACAATGTGCATGTAATTGTTGTATAGTAATGCAGGGTATAGATGAGAAGCAGGCAGTGCAAAGTGTATTATTATAGAGTACAAAAAAAAATAACAATACATGTGTTAGCAAAAACATGCACAAGTCAAGTAAGCATAATGAAATGTTGATAATTACAAAAAATGTTGTTGTGTAATTAATGGCGGGCTGACATAGGCAATTATTTGTGTGCATCCAATATATAGTTAATATTGTAGTTACTGAGGTTATGAAAACCACACATATACATATTACAGATAATATAATGTAATAGAATTTCAAATTTTGTAAGACATATTAATAATATTTGAATTGCTTGGCAACTTTTAATAACATTGAAATTAAAGAAATGGGGAAGTAGTAATAATTCTTGTGAGAGTATAAAGGTGGTTAATAGTGTTGTACAAATTGTGCACAAAATTTTTTTTTGCTGGGAACGTTCACTCAGTAGTGCATTATTTATTGGTGATGGTAAAGTTTGGGGAATTTAATAGAAAAGATACCAGGTTGGGAAACATATAGCAGCATTGTGAATGTATATTGTGAATATTTATATGATACTATTGAGGAAAATTCAGGGAGAAGATATGACATGTAAATGTGAGTGATGATTATGTACATAATATAGCAATAAGTGTGTTGAAAAGTAATTTCAATTAATAAGGTATTTACTATAATTTGAAAGCATTTATGTAATAGTGTTAATAAGTTTATTAGCAGTGTATATGTGTAAATGGTAATAATATATGTGTTGTAAAGAGTATGTTTATGCATTGGTAGGTGAGTGGAGATTTATATGGCTACTGACCTAGTGTTATTGTGTTTTTGGTGGTGAATGAGGGTTGTTCGTCATTAATTAGCAATTGAAACAGGAGTGAATTAAACCATTCGCGAAGAATATACAGTATTGTGGCGGGTATAGTTAATTCATAGGATAACTGTGGTATTGCTGGTAGGTGAGGCAAGAGGAAAATTTGTGCGGTATTTTAGTGTAGTGAGAATCGATCGGACAGCTCAAAGCAACAGAATGGAGGCGCAAAATGTAGTGCTGGACCGGGAAGAGAAGACGGATGAAGTAGGGGAGATAGATGTAGGAATCGATAATAGCATGTCATCGGAAAGCAGGGATAGTGGTATTGGAAGTCGGTTGGATGATACGTCAGGGGACAGTTTTAATAAAGATGTACAAGTTACGTCAACACCGATGATTCAGGTAGCAGGAAATCCAAAACGGGGGGGTGGAGAAGATAATAATTCAGGTATTATGCAGATGTTGATGAAGATGTTCGAACAACAGAGCATGAAGATAGAGGAGCAGATTGGGAAGTCAGCTGAAGAACGGGACAGGAAGGCAGAAGAACAGAATAGGAAGATATTAGAAGAACTGAATAAGAAATCAGAAGAACAGAAAATATTTACAGAGGAACAGATTGGGAAGTTGGCAGAAGAACAGAATAGGAAATTAGATGAAATAGGGGGGCGAATAGGACGCATTGAAGAACAACTTGAACTGACGAAGAGCGAGATGACCAAAATCGCGGAGCGGGTGGAAATTCATGACCAATGGACTGCCGAAGAATTAGGGAAACAAAAAAAAGAGCTCGAATCTCAAGTAATTAGTCTGGGGGGGGGATTTGAAGAATAAGTTATTCCAACAGTTAGATGATAAAACCGCTAAGCAGGACGAGAAAATTGAAAGGATGCAGTTAGTAGTCAAGGAAGAAATGCAGGAGAATAAGCGGGAATGCGAAGAGAAGGTTGTGTTACTACGAACAGAGATTGAACAAATAAAAGAATGCAAGGCATCCCCAATTGCAGCAAGCGGGACGGTACCATTTACCCCTCCAAGATCACTAAAATTTTCAGGAGACGGGAAAGAAAATCCATGTATATTTATGAAGGCAGCAGAACGACATCTAGATGTTATCAATACTTCGGAAAGGTGTAAAATACAATTATTATATTTAATGTTAGAAGGCAACGCAAGGATATGGGCCGATACATTTGATAAGTTTCCCGAATCAGTAAAGGCATTTAAAGATCGATTCCTTGAGCGGTATTGGAATGAGGAAATTCAAATTAATTTTAAAATCAGCTTAATGAATAATCATTACAACCAGTCAATGGGAAGTTTGCGGGAATACGCAACAAGGCGTATTATGGAATACAAAACGCTATCCCCACCGATGAGCGATCAGGAAATAATATGTGTACTGACGAGACAGTTCCCAGTTACGGTGCAGAATCTTTTACGTAGTGTGCAGCACACCGACCTGGAAAGATTCCAGAATGTGTTAGGAGGGTACGACTTGACATTTGCAGGCGTACCAAAGAACAGAAATGAAGGGAATGTTAATATGGTTAGATCGGAACGTAACCAGGGGCAAGGGAATGATAGGAGCAACGATTACCAGAGAAACCAACGCGGAAGAGGGGGAGACGGATGGAGACCAGAGCCGGGGAACCAGAGACCGGACTGGAACAGATTTAATTCAAACCGTACGGAGACGCGAGGCGGGGGCGGGAATGCACCCGACCGATTAGCACAGCCTAGCACAAGTAGTGATCAAGGACACTATTTAAACTAATAGAGTCCGCGGTGATAGGTGGCCCCATTGCGGACGCGGAAATCGATGACGTAAACGCGGTCTCCATAAACGCTATGCAGCCGGTAACCTACGATACCCAACCGTGGCGGAGATGTAAGAACTCAGCGGTCAGAATCAGGAAATGTCCCACGATATCGATAGAATGTGAAGGTATAATTAAAGAAGCTTTAGTGGATACAGGGTGCACGACTACAGTAGTATCAGAAGAAATGTATGAGGAGTTAAAAGCAACAGGAAAAGAAGTAATGTGTTTGCCTATGAATAGGGCGTATGTGATTGGGGCAACTCAGAAGAAGTCAAGCCCCATCACAAAACAAATCATGTTTCAAGCCAGGATTGGCAACCAAGTATACGAGATGGTGGCCCTGGTAGTCAAAAAATTATTGTATTCGGTAATCATAGGGATGGATTTTCTGGTCGATCACAGAGTAAATATAGATCTAGAACGGCAGGTGGTAGAACTGGGGAGCCAGGCGGTAGGATTTGACTTGGGGATGGACGAAGAGTACGAAGCGTGTACGGGCGTAATGGCAGAAGATTCATTAGAAGAACAGCTGAGGCAGCAAACGGAGAAGCAGATTGAGAAGTTTGCGGAAGAACAGAGCAAAGAATTAGGTAAACAGAAAAGATCCGAGGAGGAACAGAATAGGAAGGCGGAGGAACGGAATAGAAAACTAATAGAAGAACAGAACGGGAAGGTGGTTGAAGAACAGATTAAGAAGCCGGCAGAAGAAATGGGAAGAATCACAGAAGAACGGAATAGGAAGCTCATCGAAATATGCGAAAAACCGTATGGGAAAGCGGAGGAACTGGATAGGAAAGATGAGGTGCTAAAATTTCAATCATGCCATCAAGTAGATGCTAGGGTAGCGGTAACAGATAGAAACGAGGGGATGACGAACCAAATCCATGAGGAAGTCAAGACAGCGGAGGGCAAAACGGTGGAGGTCCAAATCGAGACCGAGGAGGATGTTTATAAAGTGAAAGTGAAAACGGAAGAATTGAAGTTAATAATGGAAGGAGAAATGGAAATGAAAATAGAAGAAATGGAGCGTATAGTAGAAGAAGAAACCGTGGAAAATATACAAGGGTGCGAAGAGAAAAGAGTACAAGAAGAGTTTAAACAGGAAGAAGACGAGAAAACGTCGCCAAGTGTCAAGTATGGGGTGACACAAATTAGGCCTCCAAAGTCGATGAAATCTCTGGGAGATGGGGCGGAAAACCCTAAGGTAGTTCTGCGAGCAGAAGAACGGCACCTAGCATCAAACAACATATTGGAAGGATACAAGATCCAGTTATTACACCCAATGTTAGAAGAGAACGCCAGGACATGGGCAGAGAATTTTGGTATATTTCCGAAATTTTTGAAGGAATTTGAAGACAAGATTTCCGTACGAAAGCGGAGCGAAGAAACCCAAATAAACATCAAGAGCGACCAGAGGAACAGCCATTACAACTACATTACGGGAAGTCGTAGTGAATACAGAACGAAGAGCATTATGGAACCAACAACATTATTTGCCCCTATAAAATATCAAGGAATTAGTTGCATGTCAACGCGACAGTATCTTGTTACCGTGCAGAGCCTACTGAGCAGAGCAGATCATACCGATTTAGGAAAGGGTTTGAAGATATTGGAGGGGTACAACTTCATGTTTGCAGACGCCCCAACGAATGGGAGTGAAGGAGATGTAGGCAGGTCAAGAATGGAGCGAAGTCAGGGGCGAGGGAAGAGTGATGGTATGGTCAACCATTGGTACAAACGTAGAAGAGGTCGTAGCTGGAAATGGGATGATACCTATCAAGATGTGTTCAACACGCTGGAAGCTATGTCCTACAACTGTGAGTTAGGAAATCACGGTCAGCAAAATGGGGATGAACTGTCGCACAAGAGACAAGACATAGTAGGACATTACAAGCTTCAAATCGGAAACCTGGTTCAACATGTATGGAAAACAGTGAAGTGTAAATAAGTGCAAGATTAGTGTTAATATAAGTAATTACATGTTAATTCGATTTTAGGTTATAAGTGTATATAGGGCGTCGAGCAATATGCAAACGAGTGCAACCATCGGCAGTGACGATGTTACTAGTGTGAATTTTTCCAGAAGCGAAAAAAATTCAGAAAAAGAAAGGGGGGGGTGATGAAACCCAGAATATGTGTTTCATTACACTAATTAAATCATTAGTGTAAGAAATCAATAGCTATTTTGGACTGCGCGGTGAGCGCGCCGAGCGCGGCGCGCCGGGCGCTGCGAGCGGAGGCAGCCAGCGACGGTTGCCACCGCCTACGGTGCCACCATCGCGAGCAGCGTGAGAATTTCGGTTAGAACTGGGTAGCCGGCACGTGTAAGCGGCCGTTGGGACAGTCGAGCCGTGCCGCCCGTCGATGCTGGACGTGGCCGGCGTGCTCCCGGTCAGGAAAAAGTTCGTTACGAGAATCGCGGACGAGAGCCGTTGGCAGAACGGTGACCGGGGAGACGCTAGCGGAGCGGCGACGAGTGCGGACGTGTCGCGAGGGCTCGCGAGTATTACATGGACACAGTTGATAGGCAACGCAACTGTGGAAATATTTGAAACTGTAGTATATCACAGACTTGTAAATAGAACATTAGAAGTATCAGTATAGTGAAAGATTAGTGGTGGTAGAATAATTGATGTTGTTCTTATTAGTTGACGCGATGGAAACATTCTCGAAATTGCGCGGTACAGAACTGTGACCAGTATACAGAGTAGGCGCGGGTTGTGTAATTAAACCCACTGACGGACAGTGATTCGAGGAAGGTGCGAAGCCGAGGTGTCAAGATCCTGATCGGGGAAGAATTGTTGGAGCATCAGCCGTGGGCGATTACCACGCCATCCGACGCTGACGGCCCGCAGCAGTAGCAGAGGTCGACAATCCTGTCGGCACGAGCGGTTCTACGAACATCCTAGATACTCGTTCGGGGCCCCGCAGGTATGAGAAATGCATTTCACTCTTAATCTTGGTACCAAGGCAGAGTGTAAAAACGTTGTCTGATTATGTAAATAACAAATGTGATTTAAAATAAATCTTGTTTATAATTGTATTTCAATTTATGATTAAACACCCCAACGTTGCACCAACTTATCCAGGGACCCATTCACGTAAAAGATACCCTCTCTTAGTGTTGTATTGCAGTGAAAATACCCGGCACCACCAGGTATGTCACAATATATATATATATATATATATATATATATATATATATATATATATATGTATGTATATATATATATATACATACATATATATATACATATATAAAGAAAATTATTAATATCTTTATTAATCATTATTAAGTGCTTTTTTCAAAAAGCCAAACGTTGAAAGTCTTTTAATTATTTTATTTATTTTATGTATTTCTTGTCCCTTTTAACCCAATTTTTTTGTTACAGATGTGCAAAACGAACAAAGATTCAGAAAGGTAAAATTCGATTTATACTTTTACGACATGAGATTACAAATCTATGGCATGTCCGAGGTTCAGTTTGAAGTATTGATCCTTACGGGTAATTCCGGTCAAGAAACATTCCCTGTCTCGTTTAAAGATTTAAAACTGTTTCAAATCATCATTACAATAATTTTCAATCAATAATTTTTCAAAACAATTATATTAGTGCAATTATACCTCGAATAAGCAATATATTTACAATAAATCGTGGTGAATATCTTTAGAAATTGTTGATTTTTGTGGGAAGGGATACGTCCAGCTCTTGGATCCGCCACAGCCACGGTGACACTTGCTCCGGTCACATCGTGGTGTTAAGAATGTACGGGTTCCAGTTGTGTTTCATCGCACTGTTTTTGAGACTCGTGATTTTAATCTCGCCAGAGTTAAATGTAAATATGGTTTATATTTCTTCATTTTGATTTTTAGATTTTGGAAAATTTATTAACTGTTAATTTATTTAAAAATTAACTTCTTTTTCTTCGCGAAATTAATTTAGAATGTTTGATTCACCATTCGTATAGCGCAAACATAGTAATGCGCTCCATAGTGGAGAAAAGCAAGTGGTTATTAAAGTGTAGAACCATGTGTTAAAATCATGTTAAAAGGGTATATCCAGGAAAGCCATTGGAATGGTTGTGGACAAAGCAGCGGCAGCAGTCGGTGTTCAACGACCGTTTTCGCAACAAGCTTCAATTGTTCAATCATAACTCCCAATAAAAAGAGTAGATGAATTCGAGTCAATAGCAGGAAAGCAAAACACGACGACGTCCTGCGAAGTGTAATCTCCACGGAAGAGCATTCATTTTTATGAAGAACTTTCCGCCAACACTAAAAAAGATTCTTGCAGCAGTGAATAGTGAAAATAATCTCCCCAATTTCAAGAAATCCAGTTTTTATCTTTGACCAAAAGAGAATAGTTTTAGATTTGAGGAAAGGGAAGAAAATTCGCTTTCATATAAGTGTAAAATGTCTAGTCAATCTAACTTAGCGCTAAACTAGTTCTCCGCGCCATTGCGGGTTTTATCGTCACCATCCAGCGCGTAATCTTTGATAAAACAGTACAGCAGAAAGCGCCACATTTGGGATCACTATCGCCACAAGAGACCGTATTTAATAATTAACCTCGGACGCGTCATTGTAAGACAATAACATCGTTAATATATGCGTACACACTATACACAAGGAGAAAGTATCAATCGACACGATGTTTCTAACGCGAAGTAGTTACCTTGGTTAAGCTGAACAATCTTTCTGAAGTCATTTTATTCTTCTGATTCTTTCTATATTATAAATGTTTTTGTATATATTGAAAAAACTATTCCTGCTACAGCACATACTTTCTCGCATTATTTGTAACTGCTTTGCTATAAAGACATAACAGTGTACTCAACCAGCAAAAGTTATGGACCGCAACAAACACCACATTTATATATAACATGGACAATCGGAGTAACACCTTATTTTTTACCGTCTGTTCTTACATGGAAAGAAATTAGTGAAAAAATTTAGTGCAGTTTTTGAGAAAATATTTTTTTTTAGAAACAGCAAAAATTTCATATACAAATACCGCGAAATGTATTAATTTTTCAAAAAATGTATATCTTTCAAGAGATTTTCGAAACTTTTGAACAAACAGGAGATTTTGCCGAAAATGGGACCAGCACGATATTTTTTACCATCCGTTACATGAGGAGAAAAGAACAAATTGTACTTTTGCAATTTTCGGAAAATGAGGGTCTTTAAACGAACATTCAAAAAATCGTTCATGACCTTTTTTAAAGAGCTAATTTTGTACACTTTGACGCAAAACTCTATCTTCAATTGTGTAGTTTTAAACATTTTTTTTATTTTTCAAAAAATAAGGAATTTTATTGCAAATGAGGCTTATACCATTCTCTTAAACGTTCTTCTCACTATCCAACTACTAAATTTAATCAAAAACAATAAAGCCATTTTTGAAATTTTGAAATAACCTAGAGGCTTCATGTTAATATTCAAAGTAATATTTCTGTTCTACTGTTAGGAAAGCAAAAAATTGAGAACATTTTTCAAAAAATATTTTAGGCGGGAATTGATGCTGCTGGCAAGAGTGTGTGGCATGTCCAAATAGCTAGCCCATACAAAAGAAAATAGAAAACGAATACGAGAAAGTCTGTGCCCTCCTGAAACACCACCAGTTAATTTTTTTAAAACATTTTTTTTCTAAACGGCAAGAATTATTTTCATTAAATTTTCTCCTCTTATGTGCTAAAAAACTAAAAAAAAATGATGCTAGTCTCATTTTCGGTTAACTTCTTATTTCGAAAATTTCAAATTTAGAACTAATGCGAGGAATTATATTGTGTTGGAACATCAGTAGTGAATTCCTGAGCTTCTTTGATCTCAATATAATTCAACTTTAAATGCTCCATATTTTCTCCTAATAATTTTATTTTCTCTGCATTCCAGATTTCGGGACCATTGACAGTGACGGCTATCAAGTGATATCAGAATTGAGTATTAGTTCTGGAATCTACACAAATTATATCTATGACGATGTTGGTATCACATTACCAAAGAGTTCAAGTGTATTGCCTCGTAATAATTCTACCACAATGCTGATGGATTTAAATAGTCAGCAACCCTCAAATACAGAGGATCCACACACAGCGTATCCATTGATGTTGCCGAAAGCAACAAGACTTTCGCATACTTATCTTGAGGTAAGAAAATGTAAAAATGTCATATCTGAATTTCGTATATTAGCTTCTTTCATTTTAATTTTATTTTAATACAGTTTTAAATTTATTTTACTATATTATAATTTTATGGCATGGTTCTCACAAAACAATAATAAAAATAGAATAAGAATAAAATAACATCAAATTTAACTTTATCAGACGGAATATTGAGTATCATATCAATTCCTACTCTCAGTGTTTTGGGTAATTGAAGCTCTCTTTCACAGGAATCTTGTGTTTTTTGACGAGCTTAAAATTTCGCATTTATACTAGAATTCAAACAATTTCTTTTTCTTAAAAGGTGTTACAAATTTTTCAACGAAAATTTCAAAGTAGAACGAGATTTTACTATTCTTTAATAATTTAATTCTACTTTCGGGAACCGAAAAATTGCGAATAGTTTTGAAAAAATGTACTTAGAGCGGAGATAGATGGCAGTAGGTGAGAGTAAGTAGCACGTTTGAATGTCTCTCGCAGACCAAACAAAAAAAACGAATACGAAAAAGTATGTACAGTTCTGCAGCACTAATAGTTATGATCTGCGTCAAAACATCAGATATCCTTAAAAACGAAGCAAAAAAATTGTTTGCTCTTTCCCCAGTAAAATTAGTTTTAAAATAAACTGCAGAAAATATCCCCTTCACTGATATGTTTGTCTGGTAGGGTGAAAAGTCAATAAAAGGGCTGAAAAGTTCGGATCGTTCGGATCACTTGTGGGTTCCAAAATACGAAATCAAATGCCACGAAAAATTGTTGTTTTTTTTGCAAATATCTCTGTTCCTGTGAATTTTATGTTGAATTATTCCAAGATTGTAATAATTGAATGAATTACAAGATTTGAAGAGAACAAAAATTCCCACAACACTGCTTTTAAACATTTTGTTTTTCACAAACGGCTTTCAAGGTGTTTAATGTTACAAAAGTACAAAAATATTGTTTTTCAAAAATATCTCAATTGCTCGTGTTGTACGCCAAACAAGATTTTCATCAAATTTGTAGGAAATAAATTATAATATAAAAATCAATGTTTGTTCGTTTATTAGTTCGTGCTTAATGTGCTGCCGTAGTAAACTCATTGCTTGCACTTGTGGAAAAGATATAGGCATAGTACAATATTATTGTAACTCCGCTAGATGGCACTGCAGCACCAAATGACGCTTCATTTAAATGCAATTCCCAATACACCCGAATTTCATTGTTGCTGTGCGTCTCCAAGTGCCGTAGCTCAAGGCAGAGAACAGTAGGAACGGGTGGCGCAAGAATGAGAGAAGAGAGGTCAAGAGAAAGAGAAGGAAAAAGCAGATAGAGAGGGAAAAAGAGAGAGGGGCAAAAAGAGAGAAAGACAGAGATGGGGGGAAGAAACTTAAATAAGAAAAAGAACAAGACAACTCTTTTAAATTGCAAACGATATTTCCACAGTTATTTCTTCTGCGGCTACAACGCGCTGGCTACCATTTTTCTGTAAAACTGCTTATTCATTAGAAAGTAGATTTTCCGGGCTGGTAGGCCGTGCCGTAGTTGGGCCAAACGTTTCGTCCACGTCCGCGGTGGACATCTTCAGTGGCGGCAAGGTCGCGGGCGCAGTGACCGGTTCGGCGGCTGGCTGGCGACTGGCGACGCGCTCCGCGCGGCCGCGGCTTTTATAGTCGGCGGGAGGGGGGCGCCGCAGTGGGGATTTCGCGCGCTAGCTTGTGATTGGCTGGTAGTTCGAGGGCTGGCTCCTGGTTGGCTGTCGATTACGTTGTGATTAGACTGAGTTATTCTGTTGTTGTACGGTACTACCAGCCAATCGCAAGCTAGCGCGCGAAATCCCCACTGCGGCGCCCCCCTCCCGCCGACTATAAAAGCCGCAGCCGCGCGGAGCGCGTCGCCAGTCGCCAGCCAGCCGCCGACCAGGACACTGCGCCCGCGACCTTGCCGCCACTGAAGATGTCCACCGCAGACGTGGACGAAACGTTTGGCCCAACTATGCCAACTGGACCACGGCCTACCAGCCCGGAAAATCTACTTTCTATTGACTCCGGCCGTGAAAGCCTACGATGCTTATTCATTGTTTTTCATACAACAAACCGCACAATGATGTGGCGCGGAGAAGGGGTTATAATGAATTAGTGCATGGCATAGCCTTTTACATTGTTCGTATAAACATACCAGGCACTTTATAACATATAATCAATAAATATTTGTATTAATATTGCACAAAATAATTGTTTAAATGAAAGGTACTTATTTTTTTCATTGATGTTATTTCTGTATACCTTTGCAAATCTATTACTGTGAACCATTTCTCTTTGAACTACTAGAGCATATAAATAAATAAGAATTTAAAATCAATGTCTTACAAAATAAAGCATTCATTTCCTTCAACAAATTATTATTCACAGATTCTGTTTGTGTGAAAAATAATACATTATATTGTTCCAAAATATTTCAGCCGAAGCGTTTCTAAGCCTTGACGTCAGAATCTGGGCCCATGTACGAGTAAAACAGCAGCTGCTTCAGGTGACATCTGGGACTCGAAATGTGAACGAACGTCAATACGCAACATTGAGCATAGGTATCATAATCTAAGCTGTAGCCTTAAAGAAAACAATGTTAAATGAAACTGCAGACACAAGCCAAAGGAGACGAAAATAAAAATATTTTCATTTATATCTATTAAATAGTATTAATATTGATACAAATATCATACGTGTATTAATATACATATATTTTTCAACAATATATAACCATGTTTTTGCCTCTCGAATTAATAAATACTGATTTCGTTTGAGTGAGAATGAAAAGTATTTACAAATTATAAAAATTGATATATTGATGCATTATTATTTTCAAAAGGAAATTACGAAAACACTGAGATATATGAGATTTGGTCCTGTTATGTAACCAATACTAAAGATCTAAAATTAGTTGTGATCCGGAATTAGCGATTACCAAATTGATTCTTCTAAAAACTTCGGAGATTTAAAGCAGTGAAAACGATTATTTATTACCAGATCCACTGTTTGCGTGGTATCTATTTGGTTTTCTTTATTGCAAAATCTTACTGGATTTATTTTCCCTTGTAAAATTTAACTGTTAAAAAAATTACTATATGACCCATGTATTATTTTTAATTTCTCTATGTTCACCTGTTTTCCTCCTAATTTGTCAGTATCCAACTGTATTATTCGCGTTGTCGAGCTACAAACCAAGTTCACCAGTGTACAGGATTGCCACCTCTCCGGGTTTGACCCGGAGACTCCGGGTTTCATAGACAATCTCCGGGCTCCGGGTTACTGTTGAAAATCTCCGGGTTATATACAAAATGTAATACCTTTTTCACCTTTAAAAAAAGTTTAATCTGTGTTGAATAATTTTATTTTATCGAATGATTTCATATAAAATTCAATAAATTACAGAAAATGCAGACAATTATTGTTTTTTTTCTGCAAGGGTTGTCAGATGTCAGAATACTGATTTTGTGATGAATGTCTAGTCGAACAGAAATATAATTATTGTTGTAGTAATTAATGTGTTATTAACATTATAAATATATTATTATTAATTAATCGTAAAGAAGTCCTGCATTCTTTTATAATAAATGTTGATTGTGAATTTGAATATTTACTTTACTGCTCCTTCACCTCCCCCCCCCCCCCGGTAATCAATCATCTCCGGGTGGCTTCCATCTCGAAAGTGGCAACCCTACCAGTGAATGCTGTTGCGAGCGAACTGAAATTGCGTGGAGCGGGCCGCTGTGCGTTCCAGTCAAGCTTGGCCATTTATTAGAGTTCTAGACACCAGCAGTACTGCAAAGTCGCTTTTGTTGCTTCCTCCGATTAGTATATTTGTTTTCCATAAGGCATGCGTTTACGCAATGGTCAAAATTTGAAGACCAGAAATCTCAAGATGGCCGTCGCTGGACCTCCGCAATAAGATGCTTGAGTTGAAATGTATTTCTGAGGATGATAATGATTATGATAAGGTGGGGAGAGTAATAGGTATGGCTCAGAAATATTAATTTATGATATTGCCGATTAAAATAATCTATTTTATGCTTTCTGAGCAGACAAAACAGTTTTTGTGTGTTGTTACAAAAACGCTCATTTTAACACAGAGCGTCTAGCGCTCATGCGCACAAGCCAAGCGACGTTGCCGAAGTTCCCGCGCTCCCGGACAGGACACGGAAATTCATTCAGTCTACCACAGTGTTGCCATATCGGCGGAATTCCCGCCGTTTTCAGCGGATTTTGAACTCGTACGGCGGAAAAAAAATGAGTTTCGCGGACAGCGGAATAAACGGCGGGAATTAATAAAGTTAGTAAAGCATCAGTTTTCGTTAACCTCTATTAATAAGTTGTATTGCACAGATGTATATTTTGAAAATTTCTAACTCCATGTTACTAGCAAGAATAAATAATATAATACGTATACAATAAATTGTATACTACCTGAAATCAATTGTTATTATTTTGCAAATTTTCACCCAAGTAATGCATTCTATACTATCTAAAAATTGAATTACAGGTTCAATAAAGCCACTATATTTCGCAATCATATTTTTGTTTTAATGGAATAAATAAATACAACATTTAAATATGGAAAAAATAATTTATTTTACGTTTAGCGGATTTAGGCGGGAAATTTAAAACCAATTCAGCGGATTTTCGGCGGAAACTGAAACGAACATGGCGGAATCTCTCTAAACACATCTGGCAACACTGGTCTACCGGTGGAAGTAGAACGAAGTGGAGCCCGTGAGCTCATTCGCCGGTGCATACATAACTTCAGAAAGTAAGTCCATCGTTAGCAGTCGAATCAAGTGCGCTCACTCGCCATGGCAAATATAACTTCAGGGAATAGTCTTTGTAATCGGTCATATTGTCGTAATCAGCGATACTGTCAAACAAATTAATTTCAACAAACTTTGCACACCTTTACAGGTGTTTTTGTCGTGAAGGCGACGACAATAATCAAGCCAACGGTGATTCTAGTCAACGGTTGTGGCGTCCAGAGAACAAGCTGTAGATTCTTCCTGGCACAACGGATCCGAATTTAGATTTAAGCTCATTAAATCATTGGTACCAAATTCAGCAAAGCTAGCTTTTGTATTCCATGTTATTGTATGTATAAAATAGTTTTATTAGATTATGTAATAAAAATTTGTTCAAACACCCTTTCAAAACACATGTTCATACTGTAACACTACCGATTACCTGTGGAATCGATTAGCGACCCTGCCACTAGCTCAGATCGGTGATGGAGGGAACTGTTACACAGTACAAGAGAAACACAACAAAAAAATAAACACTTGTTCACTGGTAAAATGATTCACGTTATTCCTGAGCAAAAAATAAACAAAATTGCACCAGGGAAATTACGATTTTTTACACTAACAATGGAAAAAGAAAAATTAAAGAGAAAAGAAAATTAGGCATGTTAGTAATTATAGAAAAAGACTTATAACTAGGAAGAAGGTCAACTTATTACAACTAATATTTACATGAGTTACAGGATGAGAATTTAACGTGCCCAAGCACATTACTACGTTACATAAGTCTTGGAGTTGAATGACCCTCGGGTTATTCAGCCCTGTAAAATTCTTTGTAGGCCCGGGCGGACCCTCTGGCGTCTGGAAGGGGGCGGCGGCCTTGGGACAAGGACGCGACCGCGGCAGTCCACTCGCACCCTCTCGGCGCGTGCGTCAGCTGGGCGACCCTCGGGTTACCACGCCACCACTGGCAGCGGCGTCTGGGCGAACTGGCAGCGATGTCTGGGCGACTGGAAGTTCTTGAAGATTCTTTCAGCGACGTCTAGAAGATTCTGGCAGAACTGGTTGATACTGGTTGATACTGGTAGAAACTGGGAGAAACTGGTAGAAGTCGGGCGATCTCTATCTCCGGAACGTAGTAATCGGCCTAATGTCTCTTTAATTTTTATAACATAACTTCGGAAAGTCTAGCGACAAATAATTCCCACCCCAGAGAAATATTTTTTCTCTACCCCTTTTTAAACGCCACAGAGGTCTACTTGCCTCTCCCCGACGAATAAATCCCACCCCAGAGAATTAATTTTCTCAATTGTTGTCAGCTAGTAGCTCTCGCCCCTTCCGAAATCTTTCTAAGCTTTTCAGAGACAAACTGGCCTCTCCTCGACAAATAATTTCCTCCCAGTGAAGTAATTCTCTCCCGACTCCCGTCAGCCCAAAACTCAAATCAAATCTGATAATTTCTGCGTCGAAAAAAATTGAAGTCCGGTAGAGGTGAACTTGCCTCTAACCGAATAATATTCCCCCCCAAGAGAAACTTCTGCCCCGACTGTTCCGTCTAGAAATCAAATCCCTTCTACCGTTCTCTCCGTCGAAATCGCTCCAAGTTAACTCTTCTCCCCACCCCAATTTCTTATGTGTCCTAGTTCCCTTTGATAGCAGTGTCGCTATTGGTCAGAAGTTGTTGCGTAGTGAAATATTTTAACCCAATCGCAGCGTGAGAAGCGAAGGAAACTTCCACTCTTTGTGCAGGCTGCGAGCATGCAGGGTTGTTCTCGAACCTTCTAGACTCTGGCCCTTGCTTGCGTAGGGGGGCGCGTTCGATGACGGAAGTATTGCTCTGGGCTCCCCCGAAAGTGGGTGGTCTCGAAATCTGCAGCCGGCTGTGAACACTTGCACAGTGTCTGTCAACGGCAGTCCTCCAAACGGCCTGCTTAATGGGGAGGAGGCGGTAATGGCCTCCCGCGATAAGTGAAGTTGCACGTGCGACACAGTGTTTACATCCCCAGTCGAACTCCGGGCTACAGCTGAATCTGTTTACATTCTCCCAACTGCCCCTCAGCCTTATGAAATTTTGTATGACGAAATCGGTTTCGCCACAATACATATATACATTAATTATAATTGTTCATTTTATTCCCGTTCATTCAAATTAGGTGAAAGCCGGTCCGGGTGGCCGAGATCGCTGAGGCAGTAGTGCCGTAGCGATCTCGGACCGAAGGGTCGCGGGTTCGAGTCCCGCCTCGGGCATGGTTGTATTGTGTTCGTCCTTTCACCTCCTATCATCATCATATATCATATCATCCCCACGTGGGTTGGCGTCAGGAAGGGCATCCGGCCGTAAAACTTTCGCCAGAACCAGAAAAACAGCGACCCCTTAAAGGGAAAAAGCTGAAGAAGAAAAAAAAAAAAATTCAAATTAGGTGAATCTGAAGTGCATAAAAGAGTTACCAGAGTATCAAAAATACCATCGGGCTTCAAACTTATCATGTGTTGATAAAAAGAAGAATATTAGGACAGGTAATGGAATAATTTTGTTGGCCACCATCCAATTGCTTACATGTTAAAACTTTGTGGAGGAAGAATCTAAGAGATTCCGAGTAAAGAAAATGTATCGACCACAGCTATCTATTACCTGTAACATTTTCACTTGTCGTAAAAATCAAAGAGTTCAGTGAATATGAACCCTGGTAATTTCTTAAGCGTTATTTGCTCTACCTGAGTGCAGATAAAAATTTCCTTTACTTCAAACAGAAATTATGCGAAAATTACTTTCATTTTTAACAAAGAAGTATATGACCTTATTTAAAGATTTAATTTTTACTTGCACTTTGTAAGAAGAGAGAGTATTGTAATTGTGCGCCGGAAAACGGCGAATTTTTGACAGAAATATTATTGACGAGACTAGGTAATGAAGAAGTGGATAAATCTAGCTCCTATATATTGTCATACCAGAAATCCCCCCGAGGCGTTTAATAAAGAGAAATTTGAATCTAATGTATGTTTACTTTAGAATTGGATGGATACCAATAGTGCAGACTAAGGAATACACGTCGTCAGGACCTGGCAACAAACATTGTGTTCCGTGCTCGAGTGTCTCAACGCGATAGTTTTGTGTGAAGAGTGGCCCCGGGACAATGTTGAATAAATGACAAGATAGCGTTGAAAATCCAGGTTCCGCAATTATTAAGGATTGGTTAGTGTCTCTATTGTCAGCAACCGAAGTTGACGGTACTAATTTTGCAGACTTAGTTTAGATCACATCTTGATGTTAGTAAACGGGAAACTTACGTTAATTGTGTGATTCGTTTATGCGTAGTACATCATTTGTAAGTCGAAGGTATCATTTTTTGCTTGTATCGTAATTTGTGATTTTAGGCATTCATGTAAAATAGATTTTGAACGTGGGAAATTAGTGTAGAATAGATTCGTAACTAGACATTATAATTTTTTAAGTTACATACAATGACAGTCGCAAGTAGGCGCTACATCCGAGGCGCAGGAATGGAATGTCGCGTTGGTGGACTGCAATAATTGAATAGATCGGATAACAGAAAATTATTTTCAAACAGTTAGGATTTACGGGAAACGTTACAATTCTCCCACTGGCAGAATTTACGACAATAGCAGGAGCATCGAGAGGACATCCCATCGATGGCATCCGAACGGAAGACATCTTGAAGAACGGCCTAGAAGATATTTCCGTAAGCATACGAAAATTATCCAAGAAATATCGTACGGACGTTATCAATGTACGAAGTAAAAAACAATTCAAATCATTAATAAGCTCAAAGACTAAAATAAATGTAAATATGTAGAATAAATGTTAACTATTATTATCAAACAAAGTTAAATGGCTGATAATTTGTAGAAGTTGCCTTGAAATTTTAATAACAGGAAAATACAGAACAACTTCCAGGAATTGCGGGTTTGTACCTACGTTCACATACAGTAAAATAAGTAGGTAAAGTATTATATGTCGGACGCAGATTTGTAAAGTCGGTGCAATGTTTGAAATAGCAAAATTAATTAATATTGTAATAAATGTAATATTAACCGGACAACATAAATAGTCATATTAAGTTATTAAAAATTGTTAATTATCAGAAATGGATGTCCAGGTTGGGACAGAATAAAATACATAAATTAGTGTAAGTTTGTTAGTTAAATATAAACCATTACAATATAATAAATCAATTCCACTAAATTGTTGAAATAGTAAAAATAACACGTTTAAACGGAGAAAGGTTTTCAGACGTTTTAGAGATAATAATTTATCCAAAATTGCCTATTTCACTTACAATTACGTGAAAACTACTAAAGTTTTGAAAACGTATACATGGCTTTATTTAAAGAATTTTTGAAAAGATTTCATGAAGGGAAAAAATCTCTAACTTCAGAATTCCAGTTGTAAAAAGTGGCCGAAAAAATCTAAACTATTGCCAATTTCGAATTCAGAGTGACAAATGACCAAAATCAGGCAATTCAAACTGCACCTGTACGAACTACTTGCATGCCTAAGAATCCCGGCACTCCTGCAAACAGGGGCAGCATCCCCTCACTTTGCTTTCATTTTCCCTTCAAATATCAGCCATCAAGCCATTAAAGTCATGAATTTTTCGCAGGTAATGGACTGATGGGCAATAAAAAAAGATAAAATTACTTACATTTAATGTCATCACTATTTTGTTCTCCTATCAACGGCTTAACCGTGAGAGCAAATTTAGTGATATTAGCAAAACCCATGAAACTAGTGGTGCCACAAAATCACGCACTTTCTCGCATTATTTCTAATTAATTCGCTGAATTATACTACTTAATAAAGCTGCAAAAGCCAGCAAATATGTTTTGCACTCAGAGACCTGAATTTAGATCCTCAGTGTTAACTTTCCGACATTCGTACCTCTACTCCACAGAAGTGCCGTATGAATCGAACTCGAGCAGGGACATACAAACGTAAATGCCCGCTTCACGTAAAAAATCTCAAAAATTACAATATCTGTTTGAAAAGCCCCTAGTTCGTTCAGATCTATTAGGGAACAGCAATTTTGGGGCAAATCCACTGAATGGTTTAGGTCCTAGCGTTGCCCACACAGTTTGTCACCCGAAGAGACAACCGTTTTGCCGACGATCTACGGAGTATTTCATATTTTTCGGTTACGAGGACCTACCAAACATGAATTCTGTGTATACCGCATATAAGAGGATCTTTTGTCTATATTTAACAACGATATTTATCCACGTTTTCGTTACCATGGCCCAGCAATAAGAATTTGTCTACCGAAAATTCCCCGTTTTCTGGTGCACGATTACATAACTTTCTCTTCTTAGGAAGTTTTTTCGTATGAGCGAGAACGTAACAATGGGAATTACCCCACTTTATCACAATATAACTTAAAAACTATCAATTTTTCGTAAATATTAACCTGGCATTGAATGAAAGAGGATAAAATGTGTACATTTTTGAGTGTACAAAGTTTATTCTAGTATCAATAACATCGCTATTAGTGTGTAAAATATGCCTGTGTATGCAACTGTGAGAACGCCACTCCCTCACTCACTAATTCCTACATGTAATTTACATCCAATAAAGTTATAACAAATAAATACACGGATTATTTTTTCTTAACATTAATAGTTGAAGGACACTCTGGATACATCACAGAGTTCACAGACAACAAACATTTATGCATAGGAAGGTGAATTTATATTTTAAGAAGTTTCTAACCGTTAACTCAAAACCTGCAAAATGTGACATCGAACATTTTTTATTTCACCGATTCAATTATGTTTTCAAGGAAAATTATTTCCTTGTGTTCGTTTTGTGTTTTTTATTTTATTATTAAATCCCTTCTTCATTTGTTGTATGTAGCAATAATGTGAAATAATTTAACCAGTCTCTATAAGTTAAGTATTGCCGAATTCAGCTGCTGTCTGGAGGAGAATTCTAGTGGACGGTTGCTCTGATCGGTAGTTTTCTGTGTTTTTTCCCGTCAACACCAGGCGAATGCCGGAGTAGTATGGGCAACGCGATCTTTCTTTCCTCCTCCTTGTTCTATCCTCACCTTTTACACATACACTTTCACGCACTTCATTAAAACACACACCGGTAGACTAGTCGAAAGCTTAGCGCCTGTCCTGGCTAGGGCGGTGTTCCTCGTTCGAGATACCTAGCAGGGGAAAACCTGCTGGCTGACGGGAATGTCAGTTCCGGATGTTGCCATCCTGCGGGCGAAGAACACCGCCACCTCCCGAGGAAAAACATGCACTACACGCACAGGGCTAATAACCTTAGCAGTTGACGTTCCCGGAGTCATTAATCAATCAATAAATAAATGCACACAGTGACGTACCACTTCAGAGCTGTCTGTACAACCCTTACTTTTAAATCTCGGGCCAGTTTTTCTGAAGGTAGTGCTCACGAACTATAGTAAGCTAGTGACCTAGTGATCTAGTAAGGTACCTTGCCCACGGCCTTGACATATATGACCTAAAAAGTTGACGCCACCAGAATCAATACTCACTCACTCAGTCTATATGGCGTCACTATTAAGAAAATATGTCAGCGCTTTGCTCTCTGTCCTTTTACGAGAAATTTAAGTCCGTTTCGTAATAAATTCCTCATATCATTCTTCGAATGTCCTTCATCCATCAGTACAATCGATGCTGTTTATTTATTAACAGAAATTATCGAGGGGCACACACCTATTTCGATGCTATATTTCGCTCTTTAGAAAATTCTGAATGGAGTCTGAATTTACTGAAAGGCCGTGGGAGACTCATAAACATAGTTGTCTGTGCTCTTGCAGTACCTCATCCATCCTCTTAAAGTAGATTGTACAGAGAGTATCAGTAGCGCATCCTGTGGTAGCAAAGGCTCGGGCCTAAATCTCGAAATGGCAAAATCAAAGATTTCCAGGTATGACATTAAAGCATTTTATTTAAAATAACACCAAAGGGAAGATTGTTATATCTTCGGACACTTTTACTTTTAGGTCATGCCAATTCTGTCTTGTGTTTGCTATTAAAGTTCGCTTGTCAAGTCGCGACGTGAGAACCAAAGGGATCTATCTGAAATTGTTTGTTATTTCTGATTTTGTTGCATTTGTGAATAGAGAATCTGTGTATGTTTCAAATAAGAGAGATAGTGTAACTATATCCACAATAGTTTCTAAGTTTTAATCAGGGAAACCTAGATCTATATGCATAATTGGTGAAACCTGAGAATCAGATACTTCTACCTAAAGCACTCGTTGAAAATGTACGTACTTGACTGTTTTGCGATTATAGGAAGTTCTTGTAATAAGGCATACTGTTTTCTTTGTAACGAAACTGTATAGAGACTCCATTAAAAATGTAAGCACAGAGTTTTGATCTGATGTTCATATGATGTACGTCATATGAAAACTAGATTTTTTATCTTCTTCACACAGTAAAAGTATTTTTCATTTTAGTATAAATGATACGTGATACGATCGCAAAGTGAAGAAAGTGAGAGACATATAGAACTCTCATCGACGCCTGGGTGTTGGAATGTTAGCTGATGAGTGTAATATCTCTAACAGTACTGTGCGTGGCATTCTTACCGAAGATTTGTGAATGCGGGAGATCCGCACGAAGTTCCCAAGGTGCATTCCAATGAATAGAACTCGCATTTTTGAATAATGTGATTAGGGGTGACGAAACATGGGTTTTCAAGTACGGGGGCCACTCAAGGGACACCATTTTGAAACGTTGGAATCCGTCAAGGAAGCGACGACGAAGTGGTTGAAGGATGACCCCGCCCACGCCTTCCATGCGTCTGGGAAAACGCTGTCACCGGTGTGACGACGCGGAAGGAAGCTACTTTGAAGGATTTTAGTTGCTTGTACCTTTATCTGCAATGCACATTTATCTGCAATCATTTTTCCTGGACTTATTCAAGTAAATTATGTTAGTATAATGTTTGCATATAGTATACCTGAACACTATGCTAACATGTTCGAACTGAAATGTCCTACACAATATGATGGTTAGAGACTGAGAATCCCAAATTACAGGTATGTACACACTGCCCTCATACCCGCACAATAATGGTTATTACACACGTGAAGGCATTGCCACAAGCAAGATAAGCAACTCACGCCGACATAAACTTCCTTTTCGCGATACGTGCCTTGTGGATATGAATAGTAGGAAGCGGAAGCGTCTTTTCCGCCCAGTGGTATTTCCAAGCAGCCACACATATTCGAAGCATCTGCTCTTGATAAGATATCGCCATTTACTTTACAAAGTAATAAGATTTAATTTCTAGAGCTTTCACTCTCATTTCGTAATAAAATAAGTGGCCTCGTCACCCCAATTTCGACGGCTCACGTAAAAGTAAGAAACACAGTTCGAATATCTCTCACAAAATACTGTTTGTTTCTCGTTTTCTTTTAATCCATATGAACTAGTAAAAACATATATTCTTAACTGCAGTTTAACACAGAATTTAATAATTTCATTTGAAGTTCTGATCATTAGCACAATAAAATTTATTTACATAATTTAATTACGTTGGTGTTGTACATTAATTTTTATATTCATGTTTTATACACCGTTTTTTAAAAAAATTACTGTATTCGATTTTTAAATGACATTTGAACGTATTAAGGTTTTGATGAGTAAATATGGCAATTAGTGTGGTGCCGCTTTTCTCCAGTCAGAACGTTCGTTCTTTCGTCATTCGCGAGGCAGTAGAGTTGGAAGGTCCTTGATCAGATGCCACCTGAGACTGTAGAAGTTCTGTAGGGTTCAGTGGCTGCATTCCCCGCTGATCAAAGTTATTTTCAGCTTTCAAAACTTCGTAGGGAGGTGGTTGAGTGACATCCTCGTATTCATGCGGGTCGAACTGTAACAAAAATGTTTTCAAGAACTGTTCTCTTAAATCAGTTAAAAGTACAGTTTTAACATGCACAAGGTGCAAAAATCAGGATGTAACTAAATTAACTAAAAACACGGAATAAAATTACATTGTTATGTTTGGACAAGTACATTAGAACTTAGGTCTTGATTTGACAATCTATGCGTTTTGAGTTCATTTATTTCGAACAAATAAAAATTAAATTGGAGCATAACAAACTCTTTGCCCTATCCTTGGTATGGCAAGTAACTTGTTGAGTTAGCTTTAATACATAATTTTCTGATTCCAGGACGTTTAAATTTCTATGTTCGACAATTATTATTTCAAATACACTACTTCTGAAGTACAAGATACTGCTTGATGAGCAAGATTGCAAGAAAGTTAAATCAAATTTTTCTTAGGAGAATGTTATATTTCATGTTCTTTTACTTCTCGAAAATATATTCCGTGAGCAGATCACTAAATATATTTTCCAAATAAAATGCGACTTAGGAAATTTCTGCTCTCAAGTATCCAACGTTGGAACCTACAAACCCACGATCCTGAGTTCAATTCTAAGCCATTTCATGTGGAATTTCGGATAGATAAAAAGGATTCACGAGAAGTCTCTGGGTCTCCATTTTCTCTATCAGAAAACTGATTAATCAAATAATTTTGAGTAATGTTTTTAAAAAAAATAAAATTGTAGTTCAGACTTTACGTAAAATATCCTCAAAACACAAAATATCTGTTTCAAACTCTCATATTCTTGAGTTCATTTAAATCGTTCGAGGAATATCAAATTTGGAGAAAACCGATTGCAGTTTTTTTCGTTTAGCCCAGAGATGTTGTACGTACAAGGCCTAAAGGGCCAAACTAAAACATTTAATATGATTGCGGGCCATATTTTCAATGCTTGGGCAATCCAAAGCTGACTTCCCCGTAATGTTTGTCGGCACTTTGCTCTGAAACGGCGGGGGGAGGGAATAGAACATGCATAACTCAGTGAATAAAATTGAGATGAGTTTCTAATTTCTTAATTTACTACAAAAATAATTTCAAAAATCCAAACTATATTTTTAAAGTAAATAGTGGTTAGATCTAAACAGAGCGCACGCACTAGGGGCGCCCGAGATTGTTTAACGTGACTTCCACTTTTCAAATAACCTTTAGCGAGCCACAATAAACGGTACCGCGGGCCGCCAGTTGGACAAACTTGGTTTAGTCGCTAGCGTTAACCACAGACGGACGGGCAGACAGACGTTTTGCCGTCAATCGATTTTTCGGGATAAAAAACCCGCAAAACATGAATTATCTTAACCTACTTTAACATTGATGGGATTAGAAACATACCGTAGCTTAGCCAACATCGTATCTACGATTAAGAAAAATCTGGCTACCAGACACATATTAAAGTCTTTTGACTGAACGGGGCCAACACTTTCAATAAAAGAAGTGTGTGAAGCGGACATATTATTTCCACTCGAATCTCTTACTTCCTTATCTCTCCCGAGTCATCTAAGCCAGAGGGCCTCAATCAGAGCCACGGACTCACCGCCCGGTTGAGCTGGTAGGAGGAGTGCAGCAGGGGCAGGCGGCCGCGGAAGAAGCACTCGGAGTAGCCGGTGCTGCGGGACGAGTTGCTGTCCAAGATGGCGGCGTTGTCGACGGGGCCGCGGCCCCACGGGCGCCGCGCCGGGTTCAGCTCCTCGTACTCCTGAAAGGAGGTGGGCAGCAGCAGGCGCGAGCGCACCCAGCGCCCGGCGCCCGCCGCCCGCGCCACGGCGTCGTACGCGCCGCTGCCCGCACCTGCACGCACGACACACGCGCCGCTCAGCGAGGGGTCATTGCGCACCTGAGAATGACCTATTAGTGGTTAGGCGGAAGAGTTGGCTCTAAGGCCTGAGCCTCGCCATTAATAAAGGCATTATTATTATTATTATTATTATTATTATTATTATTATTATTATTATTATTATTATTATTATTATTATTATTATTATTATTTTCGTTTCGGCCAACTAGGACCACGCAGGGCAAGCAACCTGCAATTACCGTGGCTCAGTTTTTCATTTAATATCACGGTGGCAGGTGCTTGCGAACACTTCTTTGGGGGGACCAGCATTAAGCTGGATCCGATTTTTATCCCCCAGGGTTGTTAGTCCTGGGGGTATGAAAGATGAAATGATGATGATAATGAGGGGTGAAAGGACGACACACTCATACAAACACACACAAATACACCCATGCCCGAGGCGGGACTCGAACCCGCGATCTTCTGGTCCGAGACCACTCCGGCACTACTGCCTTAGCGATCTCGGCCATCTGATCGGCATTATTATTATTATTATTATTATTATTATTATTATTATTATTATTATTATTATTATTATTATTATTATTATTATTATTATTATTACTTATGAGTCCGGAATGTGTAGTGCAAGTTATATCCCGGTACGTGGGGGTGTTCTTTCTCCGCCAGAATGTCAGATGGGACGCTAATCTACGTCTCCTTGCGAATTTCTACCCTCTAGTTTCTCCCCTAGCGGGGAATCGCCGTAGTTCGGAACTCCCCAGAGGCAGGGCGAGGTGGCTCAGGGCATAACCGGATGTAACTGCAGAAGCTCTCGCCGGGAGGACGTAGGGATCGAGTCCTGACGAGATGTTAGAATTTTCGACTCTAGCTTCTTTCATATCCAGGTTGAATTCAACCGCTGTCTGGAGAATTCTAGCGGTCGGATACTCTAATCAACAGTATTCTGTGGTTTCGCCAATCAGGACCAGGCCAATTTCAGAGCAGCACCCTAACAAACGGGCCACGGACCGCGCGTGACCTTCTCTTGTGCTTTCTTTTCCTGTCCTCATTCCTTATTTACATTCACCCCCTACCACGCATGTCGGGATTCCAGGCGAAAGCTTAGTTCGTCCCGGCTTGCGCGGTGCCCTCTTGGTAGGAGATAACTGGTTGAGAAAAAACACCGCAAGTGGACGTGGAGGTCGGCGCTAGATCTGGACATCCAATGGGAGATTACCTTTACTTCCCCGCGATAAAACATACTCTACACGTACAGGACTAATGATCTTATCAGTTGACGCGCCCGTAAATCAAGCAATCGCAGCTCGAGACAAATCTAACGACGAGGTTAGTAGTGTAGTGCTTGTAACTAGGCGTGTGTGTAAATGTGGTGGATATCCAGCGTGTATTGAGTAGAGAAACCACCGAAATATATTAGTTGTGGTGGCCGCTGACCCGATTTCTGCTCGAGACTGCTTGAATTCAACCTACATGTGCAGTTAGTTTTAAAAATCAGCCACTCGCGTTAAGATTTGAACCATAAGACACCGCGTTCAACATTTCTGTGAAGCTAACGGCATTGTCGCTGAGCGGTTACAGACGGTACGCTTTCAGACAGCGATGCGGATTGACCATAGTCAAAATAATAGCGTCACAAAAATATAAGTAATTCCACCACGTTTATCATAAACGTTATTTTGCCTTGCTCCCTATCCCCTTGTAGATTATTAAATTTCAATCTCACCAATCGTTTTCCTTGATGCTCCGGATGGTCATTCATTCTGAATCTCCCCGACGTGGACAGATACTTCGTGTGCTTAAGTGCATTTTTTAAAGTAAATCAATTATACGTTTGTTGCTTCTGAGTCAAATGTCAAGACCACTTAAAAAGTATATTATTTTTACGTAAATCCCCGTCTCAGACTTAATACGAGGCGTATTCGCAAAGTAAGTACCGTTTTGAAGAAAAAATGCCATTTTATAAGCGAACATTAGTCGATTCGAGAGAAAAAATAAATAAAAGATTGAAGGGAATATTAATTTTGGAGAATTTGGTTTAAACAATAGCGTTTATCACAGACCGGACAGAAAGACCAACCCCTGAACAATCAGTCAGCCAGCCAAATAGCCGACCAAGCGACAGACGGGACAGACTGACCTACCGGATAGACAAACCGACTGATTGGACAGGCAGACCCTGACCGAACAGGCAGATTGACCTGGCAGACAGGTAGGCCAACCGACTGGATAGCGACTGACTGGACGGACAGACAGATCGGATGGACAGATAAACAGATCCACCGGACGGACAGATAGTCCATAAGGGCCGACCGAAAAGACATAGAAAGAGAGACAAGCAGGAAACACAGACATACGTTTTACTGAAAAGTAGTACAAAACTTTCTTTTTCTTACTGTTTAATGCCTAACTTTAGGTAACAGACGAGAAAGAAAAAACAAAGGTAGGAGTAGAGAAGAAGTGAAAAGAAAAGTGGAAGAGGGAGAGTTAAAAATATGCGTTGAGAGATACTTGATGCAAAGGGAAGGGTAAGAAATGGGGGAACTAGTCATAGAGTGGGATAAATGCAATAATAATGATAATAATAATAATAATGTAAGAAAGAGAAATGAAATAAGTATCCAAAGAAGTAAAATCCATGTTTTACAGACAAGCAAGAATAGTTTATTACGGCAGACTCTAAACACACCCAACTATTACTCACTATGTTTACTTACCACATCCCCAATAAACGCTTCTCCTAGATGTGAAATCTCGGGAGTGCGCAGCTTGTCGTCCCCAACTGTCAGATATATGAATTTTAAAGTAACGTTTTAGAAAATAAATGGATAGACCATTAACAAATTTATGTCCAGTATAGTATTACTCATAATACGTTTAAAAATACATTAAAACTTACCAAAATCCCGCGAGGAAACTTCCAATTGCTAGAACGAATAATACTACGCCCAGAATAACTATAAACGTCCACGAAGAATTGAATGGCTCACTGCGCTTATGCAATCTATTTCGACCGGTAACGCACGATGCGTTAGGCTCTGCTGACGTATTAGCCTTGTCAGTTAATTTCTGCTTATTCGTTTGATTATTTGCATCTGTAGAATTTAACGTCGTCTTTGGCCGAACTGTTGGAGGGGATGTGCTCAACGGGGTGGGATCTGTTAACGCTCTTGCACCGTCACGTTCTTCTCCTGAAACACCCCTAGATCTGGTTACGTTGCTTCGGTAGTGTAGCTGCTCTGTAGGTCGTGGGCCATCAAATGAGTTTTGCGAGATATTCTCGTAACGAAGCGTGTTAGTTCCTGGAAGTTCGTCTATCGTCGAGGATGTAATAGGTTTGCTCGATGGAGCCCCTCGTCCCTCAGGTGCAGTTCTCCCTTGCACAGAGGCTGGCTCTCCCGCGATGCCGTTCTGCAAGAAACTCACTGACACGTTGAAGAGCGTCCCTGGTCGCAGTCCAGTTACCTTTAAAATATGCATTAGACTGTTAATAATATATTGATATTTTAGGGCACATCAACTGCTATGATCGTTCAAATGGAAACAGAGACTGAAGTCTAAGAGTGACTAGGGGTGAACAGGGGCGCGCAGTAGAACATATATGTGAGCGGAAACAGGATGGAGAACGGGGAAGAAGTTGAGTCAAACATGGGGAGCGACTGGTTGCGAGCAGTGGCGGCCGATGGGTTGCGAATTAGGAGGGGCTGCATGTATGTTCGAACTATCCGCTTTACCTCCTCAAAACATTTCTTAAACGAGGAAAACTATAGCATGCAGAGTACAACCGCTTTTCACGTATCGGAATTTTAATCCTTGTGTAAGAAAACTTTTACGTTAATAACGAAAGATTCAATTATGCTCATCTGAAAATAAGAAATATTTTAAAAAATATTTTCAGCAAAAAACAACGACAATGAAACTATATGAAAGGGTCGAAGCTTAGTTAATAGCCGCGGACTCGGCCAAATGAAACCCGAATAGGAACACGCAGACCCCATCCCAACTTCTACCACCCTTTCTTAAGCTTGTATTGCTTCGCAAGCTCCAGCTACGGACGGATTCGCGATAGTGCACGATACGACCCTTCCCAAAAACATTTATCTTTCGCATAATCTGGCACTTAAAATATATTCGTTCTAAATCATTGCGCTGGTGGTTTGCAAAACCTAAATGAGTCGATATATTACAAGTTTCATACTTTCTGCAAATTATCCGGATGTTGGTTTTTCTGGGGAGGGTGCCACCCTAGAGGCTGACATAAGGAGCAGCCGGCACTGGTTCCGAGCCCTGAAGAACGAGGGCGTGGTCTGAGAGAGAGAGAGAGAGAGAGAGAGAGAGAGTGTGCGGCGACTCACCTTGAACGCCATGAGCGCCTGGCCTCGCACGCACACCGTGTGGTTCCTGACGGCCGCGCCCGCGCCCACGCTGATCAGCGCCCGCGCCGGCAGGCCTCCCGGCAGGAGCGGCAGGCGCCAGCGCAGCTCCAGGGCCTGCGCCTGCGCCCCCACCACCTCCAGCCCACGCGGCGGCCCCGGCGGCCCTGCCAAGCACAAGCCCTTCGCTGCAGACCCCCGCGCCCGCGAGCATCGCAGCTGAGACCCAACAATCCCCTACATGCGCCTGTGGCCACCTTGGCAATCAGGAGACTTCGGAACGTCATACTCCAAGAGACAACGCACGTACACAAACTGTCTGTTTGACGTGCTTTGTCTCTTCTAGGAGTCGCACACAATTACACACACATGCCTACGTCAGAAACATCAGCACATACAAACTCCAACACACGCCCTTTCACTGCAAACACCAACACATATACACAAACACCAACTCACACACATACAACACAAACACCAACACACACACCAACCGACACACAAACAACACATACACCAACACGCACATAGACCATGTACATCAGTACACTCATACATTACATACACTAGCTTCCATACACAAATACACACACGTTCACCACAAACACTAACACACGCATATATCACAAATACCAAGTCATACACACACATACCACAAAGGCTAACACACAGATACATATACTCGTATACCATAAACACTGACACCTACACACACTACAAACCCCAACAAACACATATATACAATAAACATGCAGACATCACAAACACTAATCAACACATACACCTACGCCATAAACACCAACACAAATATACAAGCCACAAACTGACACTCCCACATACATTAATACAAACACATAGATAACAAACACCAACACACACAATACACTATGACAACACACATCAAAACGATAGTATTGAACAAGCTAAGAAATCTAGGTAAATTTTCAGTATAAATTGAAAGAAAAGCATGCAGCCCCTGACCATATGAGAGGTGTCTGTGCTTTGGTTGGCTACCCAAGAACTCACAAAAAATTTAAAAACAATGAAACTGTTTCTGTTTTGACTAAAAACACAAATATTAGGTTGATCAAACACGAACGAGACTTTTTGTAAAATATTTTATTGAATATTGGTAGATCAAAAAACAATGCAGAATACTACTTTACATAGCTCCAGCATTATTTACATATTTTGCCACCTTATTGTTTCATACTTTCGTAGTCAATAAAGGTTTAGTTGTCGTGAGTATATCCACTTGTAAACGAAGTCGTCCTCCTCTTCATTAGTGGAAAATTTCCCACCACTCAAGTCCTCTTTAAGTCGTCCGAAAGGGTGGTAGGCCGAAGGCGACATGCCTGGGCTATAGGGGGGTGTTGCAACATTGTCCAGTGTAATTACTCCATATTGATTGGATAACAACGGCAGTATGTGGCCTTGCGTTGTCATGAAGGAGTAGAACACTGCGTATTGAATTCCTGCGTCTTTTCGACGGTAAGGACCTTTAACCTTCATCGAGAGATAACAATAGTAAGCTGCATTAACTGTTCGTGACGTGTGCAGAAAATCAACGTACACCACTACTTTGGCATGCCATAAGACAGTCATTAGGACTTTACGGGCAGACAAACGAGTCTTTGCTTTGAATGACGCTGATTCATGTTTTGATCCCCATACTGGACCTCTTCGTTTTAGCAGTGTGGTCTTAGAAATGAGTCTTCTGCTGCATCACAACGATCCAAAAGTCTTTGAGAAGCATCCACCTTGCGGGCTTCTGATTTGCATTCAAACGAATTGGTACCGTCTTAGCACAGATTTTCCGATATTTTAAGTGGTTTCTGATGATTGTTTGCACACTTCCAAAGAATAATAAAATTGTTTCACACACTTCCCGAACAGTTATTCATCTGTCACTACGATTAATGCCTTCCACTCTTCGAACGTTGTTCAACGTAAGCTCGTTCGTGCATCCCGAGCACAACCGTTTTATGGCCGCCACTAAACACCTTAACACCTTGTACCATTTGTTGACTTAAGACTTCAAAAGGGTCTCACCGCAAATTTCCACGCAAGCGCTTCAAACTTTCTGATAGCTTCACTCTTTCATTCGCCAAAAACAGAGTATCAATGCGTTGTGCAACTGAAACATGTACCTCTTGTTCACTCATTGTGATAAATATTACAATATGGACTTAAGAACCAAAAGTGTAACGCTGATTGAGAGTAAATACTACTACCAACTGCGGACATTTGCCACGTAACTGATATCAGAAAAATGTGACGTTGATTACTAAAGTCTTGTTCATATTTGATCAACCCTCGTATTTAATTCCGCCAATTCTTGCATAGCGCATTTCATTAGCAGTTGATTGTTTTTTTCCTGGTGCGTCAACTGCTGTCAACATTAGTGCCGTGTGTGTGTGTGTGTGTGAGAGAGAGAGAGAGAGAGAGAGAGAGAGAGAGAGAGAGAGAGATTGTATAGGGAAAGATACACACAGGAAGAACAAAATATCACACTCATTCGGTGTCTCGTTTGTAAACGTACTGATCGCGCATTAATTCGATCGGAACAGGCAGTAGTTAGGTAGCCAACAGGAACTTTTGCCATTTTTAAACAGTCTTAAATTTCAACTAAAATGAGATCTGCGCAGTTCTCTTAAGCTTTACGCTATTCGAGAAGAAAGTTTAATAAAAAAATGGTGCTATTTTTGAGAACATTTTGAAAATGTTTTTGGGCTTCATGTAAACGTCTCTCAAAAATAAAAATATCCCTTTGAATCTCCCAAAGCCTCGAGTTCGTTCAGATCCATCGGCAAATATCTATTTTGGAGAAAATCGACTGAACGGTTTAGGCGAAGATGGATAGACGGACGGACAGACAAACTTTTTGTCGACACTTGATTTTTCGATATCAAGGACCCACAAAACATGAGTTCTTGCTGCACCACGTGTAAGAGGAAGAAATTTACTATTTATACTAACAGAATTTATCTATTTTTGTTTCCTAGGCCCGGCAACAAGAGTTATTCTCGCGAAAATTCACCAACTTCCGGTGCACGAAATGCAAGAAAATAAAAAGGATCAGTGACCCTTGATTCTATTGCTTTAGAGATTGATAAGTAAAAATTAGTTCGCACCACGGCATGAGTACTGCAAGGACCTTGAAGCCGTAGTATACAATAATTAAATGAATCCAAAATAATTTAGGTACTGTGAATTTCTTGAAGAAAATGCATGGCTCAGTAAAAGAGAGCTATAAGCTACACGTTTTGTTTTTAAGTTGACCAAACCACGATCCTCTCCGAGAAACCGTCGCTTTTCAACATCTACGTCATATAGTGACCACTGTGAATTTTAAACCGTAGGGAGAACACGTAAGGACAACACACAAATGTATGTGTGCACACACAAATATCCACGACCCGAGACAGATACGAACTTCAGCCTTAACCTCGGCTGTCCTGGGCAGGCATGAGAAACTTTATTCACATTCAGCATTACAGATTTCCATTTTCTTGCCATGTAGCAGGGTAACACGATTGATTTGAGCGACAATTAATTTGCATATTTTCGTCAAATATTAAATGAACTTTATCTCAATATTTCATGAGTCTAGTTTATGATTATCTACCAGAAACTGTTCAAATATATTTCCTTATTTCTATTAAAAACTACTGGCTACTTTGATTATGAATGATAATAGCTTTGATTTAAGTTAAAAAGAATACATATCATCATTTTGCAAGAGTAACCCTCAATTTTCTCACCTAATGTAAAAATTCTTCGACATTTTACCGGTTTACTCAGCACGCCATCTTGCGTTCTTTTTACCTGCACCTAAAAAAATATAATGTCTTACTTTTTGCATTTTTGCATTAGGTGAATTGCATTTAGTGACTGCTCATACTTACATGAAATATGTGAGCGGAGGTGGACCCCAGCAGGTGGCAATGCCGCTCAGGATAAGCGACGCAGGGTTTTGTGGGCCACGTGACCATGTCGGTGGCGTTGCTCCAAAACTTTCCTCCCGATGATTCTGTGGACTCATTGTTGGATAGCTTGATTACTCGGTACTCAAGCAAGGTAGTGCACTTGCTTTTTGGGGGAAGCCAGCTCAATACCGGTCCCTCCTCAATGTCCATGTGCACCATCAGATTCTGCACTCCCGGCACGTTATCTGTACATGGAAACAGAGTTCGAAGTGATAATTGTGACCATTCTTTAAATACATAAATATTATTTTGATTGTTTCTGAAAGCAGTGTGAATCGTTTGACAAATATCATAAATTTTGTCAAAACTCTTATTTCATTATTCTTTTACTTAAAAATTGCTATGGCAATGAAATCAATTAGATGATGGAGGTCTAAAATAAAAGTGTGTTTCTTTTTCATTCATTGATATAGAAGAAAGTTTATTGCATATAAATATTTTTAATAGTTATATGCAAGTAAAAACTATGTAAAAAAGCATCTGAAAGTATATTTAAGAATCAACTTTTCTTTAATCATTGGGGTTAGTATATTAAAGTATTTAGTTTGCCCAATTTTATTTAGAGATCCTACCTCGGCAAAAGAAAAAAAAACACATTTCGATTCTAAAAGCCTACAATTCCATACGTCGCCTTATATTTAGTTAAAATTCCTCGCACAATGTACATGAAAGAGGTAATTAAAATTAAATGCTATTTTATTTAGTGAACTATTTAAATATTATAAACATTGCATTATTTGTATGCGATTAATATTTGATTACAATTATGAATGGAATTACAATTTTTTAAAGGATTCCTGAAAATTTAAGTTTTGTACGTGATATAAAAATCGGAACTTACCTCCGCATGTCCTCGCGTGGACAGGATTGTCACGTGAGATATTACTTGTAGGGGGACAACTAGCTGTATCTTCTGTACCCTCTACATGTGATACTATTTTACTAAAAACGTGATATTGTGTACTTGGTTGTAACGTCTCAAACGTCATCAACGTCCCTGCCGTCTGGTTTCTTTGTTCTGATGTTTGAAGGTAACTCTGCCATGTTGAGTCACTTTCTTTCTGGAATGTACGCATTATGATTTTTAAAAGACCTCTTAAATTTTCGTGTGACTATTGTAAGCTTCTCATAATCGTTATCTTTACTATTATAATAACTGAGAAGTTAAGTAGACAAACATGTTATATAATATTCACAGTATTTCGTGATCTCTTACTGATGAATATTGTTTTTACTTTCCCGCATTACGAATTCTTCGTAAGAAGAGAAAGTTATGTAATCGTGCGCCAAAAAAGGCGAACTTTTTTCTTGAGTTTAGGTCAGTTGTAGAAGTAGTAAAATTCCAGGTTATTACGCCAGTGACTAACAAACATGTACAGCTAACGTTATTACGTCGGCAACTAACAAACAAATAATGTAGAATTTGGTAGTAATGGCAGAGTTTTCTTCAACGTACCTAAAATCAAGAAAACAAACACTTATATTAAAACAAAACTTAATGTTTGTTTTGGACAGCCCTTCTGCTTGGTGTCACTGCCCTGGGTGGCAATATGTTTTTTTACTGATCTTTTGTAACCAAAACGTAAGCAATGATTACCTAAAAGAATATTGGTTCTGAAAATGTCAAAATTCCATCGTTCGTTTGTCACTAAATAAGTGTATGACCTTACTATCACCCTTTACTTGCATTTTTCCAAGGTGGCAACGTTCACCGCAAACTACGTTGAACAATCTCGAATCTGGCCAAAAGATGATTATAACGTATTCTTAAGCAAAACAAACAAAAAACAGACAGGTATGATCCTGTATTCTGCAAACAGGCTGCAACGCCCGCAACACCTACAAGCAAAGTGGCCAAGGTTAAGTACTATTAAATTGGCACCTCTAATCAACTTTAATGGGGTGCATTTGCATTGAAGAAGCATAGAAACACCCCATAAATATATAAATTGTTTATTATTTACAATAAGAAATAAATACATGAGACTTCAATACTTCCCGATTATTCCCGGTTTCCTCAAAAACAACAGAAATTTGCGTTACAGGAGCAGGTCTGTCGTGAAAATTTTGCGCGTATATTTGATATATAAAGGACTCCAGAAATAAAAATTAAGTGGAGTTAGGTCGAGAGAGTGGATTAGGAGTCCATAAATTACTATTTCTACAATTAATTATTCAATTTTACGAGAACTGTCTCGTCTGTGAATAATATATGTGCAAATATCAGGTCTTTGAAGAAGCCAGATACAAAACTAAGCATAAGCGATTCTCTGTCTTGTGGCTGCAAGTGTTGCACGTTGCAAAATTTATAAGAATACAAACGTTCATTGTGAAGGAATTTCTGCACTGCACTCTTCGTAACACCCAACCGAGAAAATAATCTTCTAACACTAGTTAATGGATTACCTTCAGCTTCTATCACAGCATAGTCACTTGCTTATTCCGTAGTTCGAGAAAGATAGCGTTCGGAGGTCGTAGATAATGAACCAATTTCTCGCAACCTTCTAAAGGTGTTAATAAATACGCTTTTATGCAGTACAATATGATGAGAAAACCTTCTCTGATTTTCATGTATCGCAAACATAAATTATGTCTGCATATTCCTCGTTGCTGTAACTTCACGGCATTTTCATGCGAAATGCTCGTCGCCGTAGTCAAAAGGAGGCTGATAGGTAAGTCACTCAATAATCGAAACTGTTTCAGGTGTTGCTGGAAATAAACCTGCGTGGCGCGCTGATTAATATGCCGCATTCGAATCTGGCGGGCTGTTCGCAACCAGGTTTCGCGCGATTGGCGAGTACCAACCGCATTACTTCTACGTTCCTCAAAATTAACGATGCAAATATCGCTAATAGAGGAAAAATTGACTGCATATTTAAAGAAATTTGTTTACTCAGAACAACTTGAAAAGTAAAGTGTTAAAGTTGTTTCCTCCCCGGACTCCTGTATATTACACCGACTTCACATGCTTGGATTAACTTTTAGATTTTTTTAAATTTCATTTATTTTATTGCATTAAGAAAAAATATCTTCATAATTGTAGTTGTAGGAACGAATTTTGAATTTTTGAAATTTTCTATTTTCGAACAGTCAGGGATTTCAACGAAAATGAGACCTGCACCATTCTATTAAGCGTCTTTTACGCTATTCGAGAACAACATTTAATCAAAAAATTTGGAGCATTTTTTTGAAAACTCAAAATATCCCAGGGGCTTTATGTAAAGTATTTCCCAAAATTTAAACATCGGTTTCAAAATCAAAGACTCACGACATCAGCCAGATCGATTAGGGAATGTCAATTTTGGTTAAAAACCTGCTTACGTTTAGCCGCTAGCATTGTTCATCACACAAACGGACAGACATTTTGCCATCAATCGATTTTCGGCGACAAGGACCCAAAAAACATGGATTCTGAGTACATGTCTTAGAGGAAACAATTAACAATTTACGGAGATAAGATTTATCCACTTTTTCGTTACGTGGGCGCGACAATAAGACTTCTTCTGTCGAAAATTCGTCTATTTTCCCTCAGCATTACAATACTTTCTCTACACTGCGTAATCCAGGCATATCAAGGTCGCGGGCAAGGTAAATAGATGACTAGAGTTTGTAGGCACTGCGTCCAGACAACTGGCGCGATATTTACAAGCAAGAGTGTTAAAAATGTTCCAGAGAGGCTGTTCATCACTACGGTAGGAGAAGGTTCTCTCTCGTGCTCCGCTCGTTATCGCTAGTAGTCAGTTATCATCGCCACTCCCCAGCGAACGGTCGACAGCCTGTCGCCGAGCGCGGCGAACGGTCGCCACTGTCGCTTGCTCAACCGAGTGTATAAAGTGTTCGTGCTGGTGTACGTATACAAACAATACTGATCTCAACCAGATACGAAAAGTTTAAAGACTAATGGCATATGCCATTAATCCTGACACAGGGCAAACATTATCGGAAGCCCTGCGCACCAGCCACAACGGCGACAACGGCGTCGTTTCACCAGCGACAACAACTCCAGCCAGCAGCGAGGCCATGGATACAAGCCTCGCTGGGACCCCTATTCCAACCATCACCGAGGCCAGCAACAATCCGGCCTACCTCAGCCAAATATACGGGTCGGCATCTCTCCCAACATCACAACCTGCACTCGCACAAAAAAGGTCAGTCAGTGTTAGTGAAAGTGACTCCGAGAACAAAAAAATGAATCGGTCCAGTTACATTACGAATGTAAATTCAAATAAACCCACAGAGCTCCTTTACAATGTTCCCATAATGAACAGATTTACAGAGCTCGGTGAACAAAGTGATGAACGCGAGAACAATAGGTTTCAATACATAAACGAACAAATTAATGACCACACCAATCCAAACATTAAGATACCACCCATATATATAGCCCATATTCAGAACGTCGCAGAATTCAATAAAGAAATTAAGAGCTCAATAACCAACCAATTTACATCAATCATGGTTAATAACAAGCTCAAAGTGCTCTTTAAAAACATATCGGACTTTAGACAGGCAATTAAATACCTTATCAGCACAAACAGAAAATTTCACACTTATAAAGACCCTGCAAACAAAAAATTTTCAATAGTCTTCAAGAATCTCCATCCATCCATTACGCAAGAAGAAATATACCAAGATCTCAAGGCAAAGTGCCCTTCGCTAATCAGTGTTACTAGGTTATATAAAGACAACATCCCCATCCCGGTAGTGGCAGCCGAGTTCGACGGCAGTCAAAATATAGACTATATATTACAAACTAACCAAATCTGTAACTTGATAGTCAAACCAGAAAAAAGGCGCAAAGCCAAAGGCCCCATTCAATGTCTCAGATGTCTTGATTTCGGGCACACTAGAAATAACTGCAACCACAAAATTAACTGTGCAATATGTTCCGGTAATCATTATACAGTAACGTGTCCCGAAAGTAAAACAAACCCTACCTGTATTCTCTGCAAAGGTAATCACCGTGCAGACGCAAGAAATGAAAACTGCATGTACTATAAGGATATTGTCGAAAAGAAAACCACCACTACCTTTAATACAAGAAACTCATTCCAAAGAGCAACTCAATCATCTTTTATCAACCAAAAAGAACAATTTCCATCTCTACCCCCAACCCAGCCTTTACGCAACTTCACCAGAAACAATCACCCTGTAATCCAATCAGGATTCGAAAACAACATGAGATCACAGCAATTCCGTACCCAACAAAACCAACAAGACAACAATAACAATCCCCTTTTAAATACAATAATTAATTCTATATCGTCCTGTATTATTAACTTCATAAACTCCCTCATACCATCTATAATCAATACAATTCAAAGTGCAGTAACAACATTTTTCAATAACAACAATGTCAATACAAGTCCAAAGTAATTTATCACTCACAAATTGGAACGTAAATGCGATCTCATCCAAAAAAATAGAACTAACTCAATACCTGCACACATATAACATAGACATTGCTTGCATAACAGAGACACACCTACACAATAGCAACAAATTATACATTCCAGATTATAAAATTTATAGAAATGACAGGACCGAACAAAAAGAAGGTGGTGTACTCATTGCAGTCAGGAATAACATAACCCATCATCAAATTAATACACCAAACAACGCAGGAATTGAAACAGTGGCAATAACCCTAACACTAAACAATGAACCATGGAATATAATAACAGCATACAAACCCCCAACAACAAAAATACAACCCCAAACTATTCTCAATTTATTCACCCCAAACATAAAAACACTAATTCTAGGAGACCTAAACGCTAAACACACAAACTGGGGATGTCGTACATGCAACCAAGCAGGAAAAATACTATCACAAATCACAAACAATACCACTATCAACATACTATCGCCTCCTGAACCTACATACTACCCAAGAGACGTTACAAAGCTACCAGACATCCTTGACATCGGACTGACTGACAGCAACATAAATTTTTATTCAACACCGTATCACGAACTCGACTCTGACCATCTACCGGTTAATATACTCACTCGTCAAATCCCACCCCCGCGATCCCCAACCCCCAAAATAAACACACTCAAATTAAACTGGATTAAATTCCAAAACATAACCAGCAATTTAATACCAAAAATCAAAAGTTTAAATAATTCTTTAGAAATAGACAACGCCGTAACATTATTAAACACCATAATACATACAGCTATATCAGAATCGCAGCCCTCAAATACTCAATCACATAACAAAATTAATCATTCTTCCCTACCGGTAGAAATCAAAAACTTAATATGCGTCAAAAACAGGACCAGAAGGCTATGGAATCAAACCAAAAACCCACATATAAAAGCAGAACTAAATATATTAACTAACATAGTTAAGAAATCAATAAAAAATCATATGAACCTGAAATTCCAGAACAAGATAAGTTCCTTAACTGTACAAAATAACTCTATTTGGAAATTCACCAACAAATACTAAAAAATAAAACAATAATTCCTCCCATCAACTCACCGAGAGGCAAGTTATACACCCCAACCGACAAGGCTGAGGAAATCGCCAATTACTTTGAGTCAACTTTCACACTCAACCAATCTAAACCGCACCCGGATCACAACACAATATTACAGTCCATAAACCTCCCAAACTACGGTCCATATCACAAAATACATTACACAGACCCTAAAGAAATAAAACAAATCATTAACTCTCTCCCGATAAAAAAAGCACCAGGTCATGATAAAATCAATAATTCAATACTAAAACATTTACCAGCCTCCGCAATAGCATACTTAACTAATATATACAATTCATGCTTCAGAACAACTCATTTTCCATCCGCATGGAAGCATGCCATCATCCTACCTGTTCCAAAGCCAAATAAAAATTCAGCTAACACCGACAGCTATCGCCCGATAAGTCTTCTACCATCTCTGTCAAAATCTTCGAAAAAATAATACTCCGTCTTAAAAAGCATCTTCAAATTACAAAAGCTATCCCAAAAGAACAGTTTGGATTCACAGATCATATATCCACACAACATCAACTCCTCAGAATCACAGAACATCTCAACACAGCATTTCAGAGAAAACATCACACAATACTCATATCACTCGACATAATTCAGGCATTTGACAGAGTCTGGCATCAGGCACTAATTTATAAATTAAGGAAAATAGGCACTCCACATTACATCACCTCAGTAATTCAAAACTATTTAAGCAATAGAACCTTTGCAGTAACAATCAACAACTATCTATCAAACCCCAGGTTAATCAAAGCAGGATTACCTCAAGGTTCCCCCCTATCACCCACACTGTTTAATCTATATGTAGCAGACATCCCCAGTGATGAAACAGTAAAAATAGCACAGTTTGCTGATGACACACTTCTCTTCTCTTCCAGCCACTCTCTAATCAATATCAAAAATCACATATAATTGTATCTTAACCAAATAGACAGTTGGTCATCCAAATTAAAAATAAAATTAAACCCAAACAAAACTGCAGCTAAAATATTCACTTTAAGACCATACACTTCACCAACCCCACTCACATTAAACAATGAGCTCATCCCTTGGTATCCTCCAAATAAACTCATAAAATATCTTGGACTGCACTTGGACACCAAAATGAACTGGAAACAGCATATAGACATCAAAATAACCCAAACCAAAAACAAATTGCATCAATTAAAATCTCTAATAAACAGAAATAACTTCCTCCCATACAAAACAGCAATAACCGTATTCAAAACAATTATCAGACCTACCCTCCTCTACGCCTGCCCTGTATGGATCAATGCTGCAAAAACAAACATCAACAAAATTCAAATAGTTCAGAACCAATTCCTCCGTACAATAACCAATGCACCCTGGTTCATATCTAACCATCAATTACATAATGAATTCAACCTCGATCTCATCATGCACCACATCACCTACCTATCCCACAATTTCTTCTCTAAACTACACCATATCCAAACATTATCTTCATTCAAACTTTGCAAAAACCCCATCCTCCCCACTCGCATAAAAAATAAATACCCATTCCATATTTTTTGTAAATTGTTCTCAGACCTGGAATAGTTCTTATGAGGTGCCAATATGGTCCCCTCAACCTCTGTAGTAGTATTAAGTTAGGATAAGGATAGAATAAGTTAAGCAATAAGCCATCAATACATATGTAGAGTTATTTATAAACTGAACTATGTACAAAACAATCAAATAAATAAAATAAATTAAAAAAAGGCTGTTCATCACTGGATATCTGCTTCATGATAGTCTTGGAAAATTCATTTGACAGCTATGGCTACAAATTTAGCTATATTGATTCCCATTTCCCCTACTAATTCAAAAAGATGATCCATTAAAATATAATAATACATCAGATGTCAAATTAACTCTTACGAACAAAATTAAATATTGCGAATCGAAAATATCTTGATTTTGTAATTTGTTTACTGAAGAGTGCTAACATCCCATGTTCAGGTTAGGAGTTTTAAGTGGCAAAGATTCTCATCTGTTGAAAACAGTCCGTCAATAAGTGAGAATTGTTCACTTATGGAGACTTCTTAATTTATTTCGCCTTGATGCTATATAGAACAAATAACTGAGAAATTTAATAAAACACAACCCATAACGAAAATAAGTAAAAATTTGCCATTCAAACATATTCCTGCCTCTTAGCAAAACCTTTTATAGAAGGAACAATTTAAAAAGAAAACAACTTGGAATTGTAATACAGAGAAAATATACAATCGTTATTCAAATCTCGGTTGTTTGATAGAACAAATCTGTCAATCATACTTTTGGATATACCCACTATTCCACGCCTCGCTCCCCTGATGCCTGGGCGTGTACCCCTTATTATGGATTTGAAGGGGAAGTGAGAGCTGAGTCAGGGAAAGTTGTCGCTGCTCGCAGGAGCTCTGGGCTTCCCAGGCGGGTAAGAAGCTCGAGCAGGCGCGGTTTGGCAGGGTTTACGTAAGCGGTAGCGAGAACAAAAATGTGATGTAAAGACAGTGCGTTCGGGCTAGATTGGAAAGCGGTGGTATGTAAAATTAAAATCAATATACAAACCGCAATACAAATAATCCGGTCTAGATGGACGAGACTTTTTAACAGAGAACTGTGGTAAGTAATCTGGCAATTCCAGATTATGAGCCAGTCAGTAATAAAATGTATTACGTGTGTGTTCTGAGAGCGGGACATTCTATCAAACGTTCTACGACAAAAATATCCTGACAGAAAATAGATAGCATGAGCCAAAATGTTCTGCCCAAGCAAATGTACAATTCGTCTCCCCGACAACACTCACACAATGCACAATGAAAAAAGCAGTGGATTTGTCTCACATACCTCTCTATCTCATAATTTAAGCATTGATTAAAAGTTCTAAATTCCAATATTGGAAACCTGAACTTTTGTCGAACAAACTAGAGACATCATACAGCAGTGTTAAACATACCAAGCTTCAAGGAAATCGTCAAATTCGCCAGAAAGTTTGTCAAAATTCGATGAAAAAGAGGCGACGTCAATGAACTATCAAAATCTCTCAAATTAATCTCTTTTGAATATATCTGGTCCAATACTTCGAAACTTTTAAACATCCGACTTCAGTACCATATCTCGTTTCAAAATCCGTCAGTATTATTGAGAGCATAAACTATGTAGATAAAAGAAATCAAAATTACAATATTAAGATGACAATCATTTGTACCATTAAATGTGTGCGAAAATTTATCTCGTCTTAATAAAACGCCACTAGTTACTTTTCAGATTATTTCTATGTACATACGACTATGTATAATAATTTTTATTTTCAAAAATGGTTTGGTATTATATATGCATTTTAAAAGAAACAGTGCGTACACCAATTGTTAACACATTCTAAGTTCTCTGATAACAACTTTGAACAGCTCTGGAACGATCTTAGTAATTTCACACACACACACACACATTAATAAAATGAAATACATACTTTGAAGTACCAGCAAATAGAAATACAACTCTCTGTAGTGCACGGTTCATAAAATGCAAAGCTTAAAGATGAGGCGTCGGCACCGACTAAACCAATCTTCGTAGGGAGGGGAGGGAAAAGATCTGGAGGCGATGTAGGCAGTTGCTGTGCATGTCGAGTTTCCTGAGTCCCCACTGCTGCTTCATATGGATCCACCAACGTCCCACTAGCAATACACACGAATCTCATACACATTGTTATGACCGCTAGACGCATGTTTGAATGTGCACAAACTAATGACTTTTTTGTTACTGTCCATGGAGTTTGTCATGAAAACGCAAAGGGGAATCCATAGTGTGGTTTTCCGCTTTCAAGAAGCCAATGACAGCAGTGGGAAGCATTTATATTACGTTAACCTTATCAATGTAGTATATGCCACTTCAAGTGTGACGCACGAGATGTAGTCTGCCACAACCACTTCCTTCCACAAAATAACAGGTCTCTAGTTCCGGAACTATGTTTCCTGTGTAGGGAAAAGGGTGTCTTAAGAGTGTACCGTAATAGTTCACAGCATGTGAATTTATTATTTTTGGGTAATACTCTGTAATCTTATATAAACATGCACACACACAGACCCACAAACACACGCACGCATATATATATATATATATATATATATATATATATATATATATATATATATATATATATATATATATGTGTGTGTGTGTGTGTGTCTGTGTGTGTGTGTGTCTGTGTGTGTGTGTATGAGTCCGCGGGCCGGTGAGTACTACGTATGTTCACCTTATTACACGTCGTTTCATTCTCAGAAGATTCATTTGCGAGAAAATGATTGTGACCTGTGAGAGCTTAGCGTCCGCTCCTCCGCCACCGAGATCAAGTCGTGTTCATTTCGTTTGTAAATGTACATCTCGTACCATTGGATGTATTCCTTGGATTCACATGATTCATGCTGATTAAAATATAAATGTTACAAGAGTCCAAGTCAATCTATCAATAACATGTTTAAATAATTAATTTTTTGAAGAATTTGCTTTTAATTATGACCAATTCCTACTGACAACAAGTTAACGCTTATGTTAGATATTATTTTTTTGAGTGGAAAAGTTTTCGGCCATATTATGATAGTACTAGTTTTACTAACTGGAGGTTATGACTCCCCTGTTATCAGAAAAATCTATTTCCTTTACTACTTCGGACACCTTCGTAGGAGATTCGATGTTTCTATGAGTATTTTCTTGACACTTTACAAGTCACTCGTAATTAAGTTCACAACTTTTCATTAAGTCTCGCCACTAGAAAATGTCTGTATGCGGCAAGGAGTAGTTAAACTCATCTTTGAGTGAACTCCTGTATTCAAAAGTCTGGTGTGAAAATTGAATTGGTGGATGGTGTCTTTGGTGTGTTTTGCTAGTGTACACATGGATATGTTATATTTCTTCTCAGTTTTATGTTGAGTCGATCTTATTTTTAAATACTGAGTGTTTTGAGTCATACATATAGTGAGTGTGACAGTCACCACATGAAACTGAGAATATTACATTACTCCTGTTTTTACTGGTTACTGGATTGTCTTTAGTTTTGCTCAAAATAGTATTTCCAATAGTTCTATTATTAGTGAAAGCTACATTACATTGGTCATTTTTAAGCATTATACCCAGTGGTCCCGATAAATCTTTAACATTGTATAATGGGGATTTGTGATATCTGCTCGATACTATCTGTGGATGCTTTTCTGTACAAATGCGTTGTTATTAATTTCATGGGAAAGCCATTCGTTTTTAAACGTGAAGGTGTTTTTGAAGAACCATACAGCAAAAACACAATTTTTCAGGACAGGTAAATAACGATACATTACAAAATTGATACATATTTGGAGCATAAAAATTGTTTTGCAATTTCTCAAGTGAAGTAACTACCCTGCGGAAGCCTGTGAAATGACAGGCAAAATGTCGGCCTTTCAGCCAACAACGCGGCATCACCCAGGCAGCCAAGAAGTCATGCACTCGCGTTGCCAAAACTTACGTGTACAAGATACATTTTTTTTTCTTCACGAAATGTGTTCACCAAAACGGAACAAAACCACTTGACTTTCTCAGCGGAAAAGTCGTAGGTAATCTGTCACAAATAGAAATACACTAAACGTTTTACACCACCAAAACAAACTACATTTGGCACGTAAAAACTGTCATGGGCGCCTAAGGAAACTTATTTAGGCGTCACATGTAATCGAAGGATGCGCTGGCATTTACATGTCAGGCGCATTCGATCAAAATTACAGCAAAGAGTTCGACTCTTACAACCTATTTTCAGGGAACCTACACTCCCCTTGGAACTTCGCTTGGACCTCTATAAAACGTGTTGAAATCGGTGGCCACCTACGCTGCGGCAACGTGGTGGACCACAGCACAGAAGAACAAAGATACATTTGAGTTAGTGTAGAACAAAGTTCTATGGCTCATAGCACGACCTCCATTTCGGAAACGGTTGAAAGTTCTGAGGAATGAACTTGATATCGAGTCCATTACTCAATGCTTAAGATGGCTTTCGTTTAACAAATCCTTTCAAACCAACGAAGCTTCGGAAACGCTAAAACAATTAGCTCGACACGTCCTCACTATTGGACAAAGACAAGCACTTCCCTCTGATATTCCGAGACCGTAGTGCAACACAAAAGCCAATTTTGTTATTGACTAAGGTCCGATGCGAACCTACACCAGCCACTTACAGACAGCAGTGAAACAAGAAATGCGTAGGAACTGCGAACACCAAAAACATACAAACCTTCGGTTCAGACGAAAAAAGACTTGCTATGTACAAGTGAATTAAGTAAGATCATAGGACGCCGGAGGACCAACGAATGTTGATACAATATATGATTGCTCTTCTTTCTTGAAGTTTAAGTTCACTTTACTTACAGTTTGTTGTATTGCAACCAACAACTCATATCAGACGGATGAGTGTACGGATGCCGTCAGTTCTGAGGTTGGCTCCATATGACTCGACTAGCGACCTGGATGTCACAATGGGCACGGATTTGTTAATGGCTGGAGCTGCCCGCTTGTATAGTTTCTTGTAGATTCGACCAGATGATGCAGATGCCCGTGAGAGACCCGAATATAGAGCTAGCGACCCGATGGGCGCGCTGGTTGATTGATGAAGCCTTGGTAGGCAAAGCAAAAGCAGCCACTTCGTTCGCGGACTGTCTGCCAGTGAAGCGAGTGTTGATACACTCGTCCGTAGTATTGACGAATGAGTCAATACTAGTCATTTGTATCGATACATCGATGCATCGATAAAAATCGAATTGTCAAAAACATGTCCAGAAAGATTTCCTTCTGTAGATAATGGAATTAGGAGGGTTCTATTGAGGGCTTTGGCCTAAAATGTTATAATTTTAAGGTCCTAAGAAGCCTCATTGATGAGTTATTGTACCATAAACTCTGCACATGCGTTGCGGGTTGCATTTGATATGAATATTTAGCTGCGTTTTTCACAAATCGTTCATATTTTTAAAGTGAAAGTGTAATTCGCCACTGTCTCTGTGAAATTATCTTTCAATAGACACCTTATTTATGAAAGATTGGTTGCGTATGAAAGCCACAAAAGGTATATATACTACTGAAATAATATAGGCGACAATTCCTTGCACCAATTATCTGTGAGCTCTGTGTGTAATCCGTCGGTGTGTGTAACTGAGGAACTGGCTCCCTTGCCCCCAGAACATTCTAGCAAGCACTGAGATGTGTCCACGAGAGTATTACGGACAAGTAATAGTTTACGGACAAGTAATAGCCCAAAGCTTACCAAAGTGTGATGCTGCAAGAGTTCATTGGGAAATGTACCCAGGGAAATTGTATGAGAGGCATTGTCGGATTCCTTATTCGTCTATACATGCCAGATGGGAAGGACAAGTTCTGGAGATCTTCATAGACCTCTTAGTGGCACTCGGAAATGAATAAAGAAATTAGTGGTGCAACGGAATGGCACAGATTGCCAGTTGCAATCTATTGCCGCCCAAAGTATATATTTTTGAAATTTTCTTCATTTTTCGGTTTCCTAATAACAGAACGGAAATACCATTTCAAGAATATTAAAAAATAGTAAACAGTGTCCTAAATGGCAATTTTCTTTGAAACATTTCGAGCCGTTTTTAAGAAAATGGCGCTTAAGCGCTACAGTAAATTCCAAATTTAAAGCACATTTTCAAAGAAAAGTTTTGAGTTTTCGAAAAATTTTAATAGAAGTCATTTGAAGCACTTCAACGTACAAATACAATAGTGTTTAGAAATTGCAGGAAATGTGCATATTACCCGCGTGAGAGATATTTAAAAACATACATTTGTGTAAGTTTTGAGAAAACAAAAAAATACCCCGAAATGAACTTTACGTCAAAATAAAGATTACAAATAACACTATCCTCACGGAAAGTTTGAAAAAAAATTAGAGCCGTTTTATACGAAAATGACGTTTGAGCGTTTCTGAAATTGCGAAATTTTGAGCTGGTTTTGACAGAAAACGATTGGGTTTTCGAGAAGCTTAATCTGACATTATGTGAAACACATGCACTTATAAATATAATAATATGAACAAATCCCGGGAACGTAAATTATAACGACGTGAGAGACAAGTCAAAAAAATTACATTTTAGTCATTTTTGACAATAAACAAAGGATAGAGCAATAGCACGTTTATGTGTTCTTATAGAGTGCGTTTAGCACAATCCCTACGAAACGTTTAAAGAAAAACATTGGAGCCGTATTTGAGAAAATGTAGTTTTCGTAATTTTTTAAAATTGCACATATTTCAGGCAATATTGCGCGAAAACTAGTACATTTTTCAAATAAATGTACATTATTTTAATGAAAGACAAATTATGGACCACAAATATCATTTGAAGGAAAAATCTATATCTGTTAATTTTATAGTAGGAAGACCTTGAAAAAATGTTACCTTTTTAGAAAATTCTGAGCAAACTGTGAGAATTGGGCCATTGCCACATTTATAAGTATATTTTATTCAATTCTTATAAGAAATTTAAAGAAAAAATTCGGAGCCATTTTTGAGAAAATTTTGAGAAAGTCCCAAACGTTTCATGTAAAGTATCTCCAAAAATTTCAACTCAGAACAAATTGACAGGGGTTTCTTCAATTTTGAAAAAAAAACTTATGCATGGTTTAGGAGCTAGTGTTGTTCATATACACATAGCAGACAATCGGACGGACGTTTAAAAAAAATAACACTTTTTTGTATCAGGGAACCCCAAAACATGTATTTAAAGATGTTGAAATCTCTATATCTATTTTCCGCCTTGTTACATAACTTTCCCTGAACTACATATAATTACTCCGTATATGTGTGCGTATAGGGAAAGAAAAAGAAAAGAGGCTCCGACTCAAAAGAAAGGTGGACTAAAAGATGAGAAAACAGTGTCAATTTATAGGATTTGTTAATAATGAAATAATGTTTTTAATGAAAAATGTGTCTGGACCCTTCTATTACATACTTGGGAGTTCTCTCATCTGGGTACCTTCTCTTAATTTACCATTTTTCACCCAGAGAACTCATTACAATAACTGCCGCCACGCCGTTAGGTATAAAAACGTAGTTATTAAACGTAAAATAAATTTCTGAATTTCCCGTTTGATTTCGATATCAACTGTTGGACAGCAAGTGGTGAACATATGGGGGATATGCGTGAGAACGTGCAGGGAACCTAGGAGGTAATATCCGGAAAGGCGAGGGCGGGGCTCGAAGTATAGTTTTTAAACAATACTACAAATGATTATATAAAGGTACCGTCATCACAGGCTACTTGGACCCTTAGGGTGCTACTTGGACTCACGGGGGAAAATGTTTTCAGCGGTTGTAGTCGCTTATACATTGCATTGACCAGTTAGTTTGCAGTTGCTTCCATGCTATGGCAACACAGAGCAGTATGAAACGCGTTTAGCATAATTCAGTGGTACACCTGTAAGGTATAGAATGCTGTAAGGTATACAGCACTCTATTGTCTGGGGTCGAAAATGGCTGAATTTGAGTCCTGCAAACTTTTATCTCTGCACTGGATTTAAAGATAATTGATCGAGTCATCAGCTTACATTTTGGTAATGATATATTGGTTAATAGAACGGCTATGATAACTCCGTCACTAGTAGAACGCCTTACACATTTCTTTAAGATTTTCTAATTGTGAACAAATTATCTCAAAAACTGGGATAATTGGACCCACGCTCACAGAGGGGTGAAGTGACTCAAATCTTCTTTTTTTCTTTTTATCTTTTCTATCTTTTTAATGCGTTAATAGTTTTATTTCGATATTCAAAACTTCGAAAGTAGTGAATTTTTCTTGCTTTTTCAGTAATCTGGCCGGTGTAGTACACCAATACAAAAGATTTCCTGAAGTCGGAAAAATGCGAATTATAAGGACCATCAGCTTTGGTAATGTCTGTGAGCAATATTGTCGGGAATAATGTCACAAAGACAAACTGAAGCTAAAGCGTAATCTGAAGACAAAAAAATGGTGTTTGCAAGGCACCCTGACCAAATCAGTAATTTCAGATTTCCTGGTGATTAACTCGATTTTAGATTTATTGGCAAGGCTCACTCATCTATGGGAGGCGAAACTGTTACTGCTTTCGAAGATAATCTCCCTGGGTGAGAATGGGTGAAATTAGTTTTTAGGCATCCAGTTACTGAAACAAAAATGGATAATAAAAAAGATATTTTAGCTATTGAAGTTATTTTCGAGTTTATAGTATATTTACATTCATGTTTATACAAGAAAACCTAGGAACACAAGGACACAGTGCAAATCTCAGTGGGTTTGTGTACGAAAACATTGCTTGAGTTAATGTAGCCAACACAGTAGTGTAACTTGAAACCAATTTTCAAAAAAAAATTGTTGCGATATGTTAAACATATCTTATCAAACTAGTGTTTACAATTACTTCACAATAAACCTATAGATCTATAGAAAAAATTATAAACATTTTGTTTAGTAAACACCCTGTGGAACTATACAAATAAAGCATTAAATACTGCACTCTTTATTCAATAAAAAACTTCAAACAATATGTTTTGAGAAAACATTAGCAACAAATGATGCCTGGTAAGTTATTGTCAATATCTTCAAAAATGCTGTCAGATTTATTGTTACATGTTAAACATGTTAAACAATACACATGACACATGTTAAAAAATACACAGGTTTTACTTGAGTAAATCACATCATTAATCTTCCATGCATATCCCGCCATTGCATGTGCTTCCTTCCGCACACTTTGAATACAGCTGAGGGCACGAACCATTGACAGCTGAAACACATGAAATAATTTATTGGCAGTAAACAAACTCGAAGAAACTCATAAGAAACAAGTACAGAAATTGGAAGTGATTAATATTCCATTCGTTGGACGTAACATATAATTTCTGAAAAACAAATATTTATCATTCCTTAGAAACAATTGCAAAAATTATAACTCAGATGGCACTACTACTCATCAGCACTTAAACACAACACTGCTGCCCCAACCCTTTTATATAGAGTTTAAAGTAGAGGGTATAACGTTCATGGATATGAACAATTAAGGGAAAATTAAAAATAACCTCTAAACTTTCTACTGATATATACAATTATTCTAGTTTAATTTTTGAATTCCATAATGATCTTTACACAATATATTAGATATATATAGAAAATAAACCACCAAAATGTATACAATAAATAAAAAGAAGCAAAGTGAGAAGACAAATGAAGGATGTACGAGATCCTTAGAATGCCGTTGTTTAATTCGTGGAAAAGAATTGACTGTTCATTCAAATTGAAAATATGCAGGAGAAGGGCGAAAAAGGATCTGGACGAAAGAAAGCAGGAAAAAGGATTTTATCGTTGTTTGTTATTTCTGTTTCGTTATCGTGGTTTGTTATTGCCTATTGGAATCGTTTCCTGCGGCAAATTCCCCAAGACTGCCCGTCAATTCTTCTCGTAAAAGAACAAGTGGTACTAAAATAACACGAACTTTCTCGCCGATATTTTCACTCAAAATTACACCAAATGTGCTCAAATTTTCGAAAAACTGTACGAGACCTTATTTCAAAATCTATCTCTAAGGAACAGATTTCATTAAGGGAAAACACCTCTATCTTTAATATTTTAGTTGTAGGAAGACTTCGAGAAATGTTTTAATGCCACTTTCGAAAAATGAGTGTTTTCATCGAACATGAAACCTGCACCACTCTCTTAAAAGTCCTTTACAATATCTAACAACGATTTAATCAAAAATGATGGAGCCATTTTTTTTAAAATTTGTAAAATGTCCCAGGGGCTTAATGTAAAGCACAATCCAAAATTAAAATATCGGTTTTAAATTCAAGGGGCCGCGACATCTGCCAGATCGTTTAGAGAATATCAATTTTGGGGAAAATCGGCTAAAACGCTTTTGCCGCTAGCGTTGTTCACAGACGGGCAGACAGACGGACAGGCAGACAGGCGTTTTGCCATCATGCGATATTTCTGTATCAAGGACCCACTAAACATAGATTCTGGTTACGCCATGTGTTAGAGGATTTTCTTCTAAGTTTAGTAACTGAATTTATCCTCTTTTTCGTTACCAGAGCCCTCCCTGCAATAAGAGGTATTCTGCCGAATATTTGCCGCCTTTTCGGGCAGCATTCCGTAACCTTCTCTTTACTCCATAGCGAGAGAGTAAAGAAACGGTGGAGGCATCCTTTTGAAAGGACAAGATGAAAATTGTGACTACTTTAAGAGAGAGGGAGAGAGAGAGAGAGAGAGAGAGAGAGAGAGAGAGAGAGAAGAAATTGCGGTCCCTTGTTACCCCTTTCCAAAGTAGTACAGCGAACAGCTGATGCTCCGAATTGGCACGTAAATAAAGCGATGAAGATTGTGAAAGGGAAATAGGATATAAATCACTGCATTTTTTGTTGGCGGTGCGCACGATGTAGTGTTCGCAAATAAATATTTAACGAAGTTTGTTTCTTTGTTATATAACAGTGTAATTTAGAAATAATTGATAAAGTATCAGAAAAGGTAAGTTTTGTATTCTTTCGCTTGTTATGAGTTTCTCAAGATTCCTTCCTTCTGTTTGCCTAGTTAGTGTTAACAGCACGTGGTAGAGCGCGCAGTATGTGACAACGCCGGCCCCATCCACACGCAAATGTCAACTACATTCCAATTTTATTCGTTCTCTACAAACTTTCACTGCTCCATTTTTTCTCTCAGATAATACAAAATGTATTCGTATCGGTTAATGAACTTCTCTCTTGATTTTCTAATGTCACTAATAAGATAGTAACCCGGGTTCCCAGATCTACACCTACCAACTAGCAAAATACGAACTCACAAAAAGGTACGCGGATTACATATAGTAGTAGGTCAAGCTTCATTAAACGTATATATTTACGTTCTTAATACCCCGTGTAACCACGTCTGTTTATCAAAGAACAAAAATATTGCTTTACGAAGTGGATAATTTTCTAAACGCTGTCTGTAGGCTTATTATTCCGTGAGCAGCGCGAGGCATTACTATGCGCGCGCCGCCGACCAAAACAATGAAGTTCAAGCGAAGTCCATAAATAAATGATAAACTTTAAAAAGATAATTTTCTCAATCATGCTTGCAGTAGAAAAAATCAACGAGCTAGAATATACTACATAGAATGTTGGAAGCGCCTCCATCTTTGAAGCAAATAGAAGCTTTTTTTTGCTGTCAAAGCAGCGCCCTCTCGGAAAAAAAGTATTCTACACTGCAATTTATGCAATTCTGTTCCTGGCAGGTCACAGCTGTTCACGGTTTCATCCAATCCGGAGCTGGAACGTTACAATAGTGACGTCACTATGGTGGCGTTTAAGCTTCCGATTGGATAAAACTGTCAACAGCTGATAGCTGCCAGGAGCAGACTTGCGAAAATCGCAGTATTGCATTACGTTTGGCGCTGGTTTCGGTCGGTTACACAGCAACTCGTATGTTTTGATTTCAAAAAACATGTCGGCCAAGAGTTGGGCGAGCCTCCACCAAGAGCACTGAAACTATAGGGACAGACACTCTATCTAGAAAATTTTTAGCTCATTAGAAACAATCGAGTACCGTTTCAGAAGCCTCCACATTATTACGGACAGGTGCATAGCTATATATTTTGATCTTCTATATAAAATATTAAAGTCACTAATTTAACTTCGATACTGAAATTAACATTTTATTTTCTTATCATGTAAAAAAGGAAACTAAAGAAGCTATATCAATAAAATAATAAATATAAAACGGTAGAAAGTAATAGTTTCATTTGGGAAATTTATATAACTAAATATTTCTAAATCAAATGTCATTGTTTCCTTACGTGCACTAAAGGAAACAAAAAATATATTCTGTAATTAAAAGCAACACAAAAGGAATTATATTATCAAAAAGACATGTTGGTACAAAAGGTAATTTATTGATTGTTTTTCATAATCAAAAATTCATAATTTGGTAAATTTGTAAAAAAGAAAAACATTTAGAGAACAACGTCCAACAAATTCCAGGATATTTAAGATGAACAAAAATAAGCCCCAAAAAATGGCAACAAGGGTGAAATAGTTCTGATGAAGACTCTGGTCGGGGCACCTCGGGGAATGAACAACTATTAAAATTGTTTACAATTATATGAAGCAATTTTCATGTTGATCGCATAAATAGTTGTTCATGTTAATCGGACCCTACAATGCTAAATATATAGTATTTGCAACATTACATGCTAACGCTCGAGATAATAGAAACTGAACATCATGTTAATAAATACTTACGAATGGTTGGGCAGACGTAGCAACAAGAACACCGTGGTTTAATCGCATCTGTACAGTTTGCAAATGCACACCTAACTAATCTACAATCAGGCATGTCAGTGCACGGTCTATGAGCAGAAATTTCCCAAAGAGAGAGTACCACCACGTAGATCGTTACACCAGTAACAAAATGCCACTTCATGCTGAACAAGTATTGACTTCTCTAGAATTATCGAAGAAAAATTCACATATATTATATAATATTATAAAATTAAAATATCAAATATTCTCAAATATTTTCATATTTTCGTGAGTCTGACAAAATTTTAAATTATCATTTCATTAAAAGCATTTAATCTGAATCACAGTTTAACGAAACATCGAATATCTTACTAAAGGAACACCTTACCTAAGGAAAGTCTTCAGGCAACGTCTTTCTAGTATAAGTTACATAAGCAAGTTCTAATACTAGCATGGTCTGTTGTCTTCATATCTTATAAGTCGCATAATAAGGTAGGTAGATAAACAACAAAAAAATTTTAAAAATTTACTTCCTTAAGGTGAGTAATTCTAAGACAGAAAACGTTTGACGCAGTTTTAAGAAGATAGCACTTAAATAGGAGCTCATTTACACAGTGAATCATTTAGAAAATTAAAAAAAAACAATTGTGACATCAAAGTTAATATCAACGTTTCTTCTCAATAATGCAGGCTACCACTCAAGCTAGAGTTCAACCGATCTGTCTTTGTACTGAGGAAGTCCGTGGATCAACTTTAACTGATACCTTCCTACACAGAGGTAGTCGACAAGGAACGTACACCAAATATATACTTCGTAATTATGAAGATTTTGGTAGATGTAGATCCTCTACATGACGTCATAAACTGCCTTTCATGCCCACAATACACATGATGAACACATCCATGTCTTATTCTAGATTTAAATCCAAGATCTTACGGTGAGTGAGACAGTCTTTACCAACGTTGCAACCTAGATTAGCTACGTTGCGCTTCATTGTATGTTACTAAGCAGTTGTTCTTGGTAAGGTTGTCTCTCCCAGCGGCAATGTTCTCTCTAACGTATACGTTCGGCTTGACGGGCATATCGCGCGGACCCGAAATACCTTTTCATGCAAAATTCAAATATGATGCATACGAAACACGATTCATACATATTCGTCCTCTCGTACCAGTTACCTCTTCGGACCCATGGCTTAAATGAGTCTGTATTCTGTAATTGCTCGTGTGTTAATACAAAATGTGTTTCCATTTGGATTCCACACCAGACATGAAATGCCCGGAGGTGAGGGTAACAGAGATGAAAATTTTCGAACCATGGCCTGGACAGCGCAGAAAATAGTGCGACTACTGGGGGCACCTGTGGCAGCGCAGCACAATAGACAATGGTCAGTGCAAGGTTGGTGTATACGAACGGAGTACCGCGAGTTATAACGCATACAATTCATAGTTTTAACTCACCAAAAGGGGTATTTACGAAAACAAAATTATTTTTTTACAGGTATAATATTATTATTTAGGAGAAACAAAATATGAATATTTGATGCAATCACAAGTTTTTAGAAAAGGGCTATTACAAATATTTAAAAAACTGATTTTAAGAAGAATGTTCATTTCTTCCAGCATTTACATTTTGATGGTAATACGTTCTAATTATTTTATAGTTCAATGGTTTAAGAATTTGTTGAAAAGGATCTCTTACGAGTGTTTCAATATTTACACGTTTTCTATCTCAAGTATATCGAAGTAGGGGTACGAAGCTGACGAGGCAGGGGCAGGTGTGTGATTTTAAGTGCATCTAAAACCAAGAAAGGGGATATAGTAAATAACCGTAAAAAATCGTTGAGAAGACACGAAGTTCAAGAAAAATTTCATTCTTCAAATTAGCGAGCATATAATACCCGTCAGGTGTGAAACTACATACACATATTACGTGTATGTATATACGTATATATATTCACGTATATGGATATACACCTATATGTATATACACGTTTATTTATATCCGTGTTACCCATTCACGTATAAGTTGAGTGTTTTTCAGAAACTGTTTCCACCTTCTTAATTAAATAACTCCATCTGTAATTTGTAATTTAAAACACGCTGTGGTAAATAACTGCAATAAGCGATTAAAACAAATTGAAGTTCTTCAAACACAGCAGTGCAGAACAGAGGAAAATGTAGTGAAGGTCAAGCCTGGCAGATGTAAAGCGCAGAAAGTAACGAGTTGAGTCATTGATTGAGAAAATACTTGGGCTATATAAATATCTCAGAATAAATAAAACAAACGTCTAGAGAGGATACGTATGCACTGGTTATATGAAATTTCTGACTACATGGCCATTGGCAAAAGGTGGGCATTTTCAAGCCATCGACATGCTCTAGATGTTAGTAACATGTAGTATAATGAGATATTTCTATAAACTAGTTGTGCTAAAACAGCGTATACTTTCTCGCAATATTTCAAGTGTTCCGTGATATTATACAACTACATAAGCATGAGAAGTACTTTCAAACCGCAAAAATTATTTTCTACCCTGAGACTGGGCCATCCGAGTAAACATGCCATACCGTATAACCTCCATAGAAACGCGGTATGGTTCGAACTTCGGACGACACTTAAAAATGTCAAACTCAAATGTCAATACTCAAACCTTAGTTTTCCATTACATTATTTTTGCAGTTTTTTAAAAATAGTGAAAGATTGCCAAAAATGGGACGCGCACTTTATCTTCTTACCGTCCGTTGTGACATTCGAGGGGAAAATATATAATGAAATAATTTTTGTTGAATTTTTGAGAAAATATTTTTTTTAGAAATTGCGAAAATTCAGTACACAGATTACAGGAAATCTATTTATTTTTTCCAAAAAGTGTACATGATTTTCTTAAAGAGCTGTTTTTACAAACTTTGTCTAAGGCAAAAAAAACAATTTTATAGTTTCGAAATTTCCCCGGACGTTTTCAAAGCTCATTTATCTTTTACACTTCATCATTCATTATCTAAAAATGGCTACAATTTTTTAAAAGTTCTAAAAATAGACTAAAAAACGCTTATGAAGGTGGCGTAGGTCCACTTGTCAGGGTTACTTTTGAATTTTCGATAATTTCAAACGTTTGAATTGTTTCTCGGGGTCTTTCTACAATTACAAAATTAAAGATAGAGATTTTTACTTGAAATGAAATTTGTTATTCCTAATTTCTTCTTTCATCAAGATCATGTACATTTTTTTGAAAATCTTAGTTTTCGTACAATATTGCGTGTAACTTGTGCAATTTTAAAAAATTACAAAAACAAGATTTTCTCTAAAACAGCTCCAACTTTTTTAACTTTTGGTAGGGATAGTGCTAAATTCACTCTATAAGATGACATAAACGCCCTATTGCTCTATCCTTTTGTTTTCAAAAATTACAAAAATGTTTTTTTTGACTTGCCTCTCACGTCGTTAATATTTACATTAACGGCGAGTTGTTCACATTAGTATATTTATAAGTGCATATACTGTAAATAATGTCAGATGAAGCTTCTCAAAAAAATCAAGATTTTTCTGTCAAAACTAGCTCATAATTATGCATTTTCAGAAAAATGTCAAACGCTATTTTCACCAAAACGGCTAAAAACATTTTTTTCAAAAGTTTGATAAGTGCTTATTGCGCTCTTTAATATTACGTAAATTTTCGGTTTATTATTATTTTTTTGTTTTTTTTAATTACACAATTTTTTTAAAATCTCTGATGCCGATAACATGCACATTTTCAGCAAATTGCAAACACTGTTGTATTTTTAAGTTACAATACTTCAAATGAAGTTTTACTGTAGCGCTTAAGCCCATTTTTTAAAAAACGGCTCCACATTTTTCAAAGAAAATTGCCATTTAGGGAGATATTTTACTGTTCTTTATTATTCTTAAAATAATGTTTTTCCATTCCACTATTAGGAAACCTAAAAATAAATATTGTTTTAAAATGTGCGGCGATAGATCGCAACAGTCAAGAGTATGTGGTAAGTTCGAATAGCTAGCTGATACAAAAGATAATTGAATACTAATACGGGAAAGTCTATGACATTCTTTAGGACCACTAGTAGAGTCGGAGTTCTTATTTAAAGTTAATGAATCAGAATCCTCAAATTCAAACTCTGGGATTCAATAATAATTGTATTCTATAGTTTGTAACGTTCAACATCGCCAGGTGAATACTGACTCTGTAAATGCAATAAACCCTTGGTTGATTGAGTAGATAGACCGATAAGTGATGCGATGATCGTTTGCACGCGGGTGCAGATGAATAATATGGCTAGTGAGTGGGAGGGTGCATAAACTGAAATACAGTATATATAATTTATTAAATCATGTATATTTCATATTGGTTCGAAATATATAGCCATTGTTAGAAGAATAACTGAAATTATCATATTTCTGAACTTGCATATATAATTTCCACACTAAGGCTTACTGAATAACAACAACCTGGCCTCTTAATGAGATATATTGATTATTCAGATTCACAAATACATACTGTGAATGAACAAAATGTTTAAATCTAAATATTGCTAACAATGAAATTTGTAAGCATATGATTTTCGATTTTTTCTTTGTCCTTATTAATAATTACCTCTTCCTTTCCATGTAACCAGATAGTGCAACTTTTCCAATGTCACCCTTCATTTTCGATGTGACTGGAGGTAATGAATGAAAATAATTTATTAAATTGGTTAATAATATCTTCCTAATATTATGATAATTATAATCTTTATTCCTCTCTATTAACACTCCTCTTGCGTCTCCGTAATCTTCTTTGCAAATATGGCCGTTACACGTACTTCCTTCGGCACACTGCGTAGCAACCTCCGTACAGGAACCGTTGATAGCTTAAAAGTGCAAAGTGCAAATAAACAATTGCGCGTTGTCTAGACTAATAAGAACAAAACGATATAACGTATATAGAGGGTATAAATGCATGAGTGGTATGTTCAAGAAAACGATCGTCGATATTAGAGAGTTTTCTTATCTTCCACGAGTGCAATGACACCCATTTATTCACATGTTACGTTCAATATTTTTTTCGATTCCATTTAAGAAAAATTTAAATTTTGAGAAATTCAAGAACATTTTTATCTTTTAAGGTAAACAGTATATGACGTATTGTTTCTGAAAAATATATTTTTTAGTGTGCCTTGCATTGTTTGTTTGCGTGAAATATTGGCATATGGACGATACTGAACGTATTGCGGTTAAAATATTACAAGAAGCTGACAAAGTCATGAAAACATTACTTCCCATCAAAATTAAAGACATATATGAAAGAGAATACATGTATTTATAAGTAAAAAAACTAGTCACTCCTGACACAGTTTGGCTACAGCTTCCTTTTCCAAATTATAGCACTCTTTCCTTTACAAGATGCGTATTGCACCTGAAGTTCAGAAAAGATTACTCATATCCCTTGCTAAGTGGTCTGCTGAATTTTACTAGCAAGGTCAGGAGAGCGCCCAGTCCCTAGAGTGCAAAGGAACTCAGCAGTAAACTTCGTTTCGCTAACATGAAGAGTAATTGAATGAGTAAAAACCAAAACGGTATACGTGACCTTTTATAAATTCTAAGAAATCTGTTTATTTAAGTCAATATTACTGTAAAGTCGTGGTGCTTTGTTTCATCATTAAAACCACAAAATTTCAATTGTTCATTTAACCAAGAAAATACATGGCCACTGAAATATTGCCTAAAAGAATTTAATAAATATACCGTTATATCGTTCGGGTTTTCACCTATTCAATTTATCTTCTATTACTCTACAGCTTCGTGAGATTATATATATATATATATATATATATATATATATATATATATATATATATTGAAACGCGGAGCGTTTCTTTAATTACTTCGAAACGCAGAGCATTTTCTTCCAAATACGCCTATTTTGAATTGCGCGGAAACGGCGACGAGTAACGGACGTGACCAGGGAACGGGTCAGGCGCGAGAAGGCGGCGAGACCGGGCGAGACGACGGCGCGGCAGTGTGGAACAGAACTCGAAGGAGAGCGGAGCGATGTTGGTGCGCGTGGTGAAAAAGGGACAAAATGAAGTTAAATAATGTAAGGGAAGCTATCAAGAAGTGAGTTAAGTGTGACAGTGGCTGATGTTAAATAGTGCAAGCTTGCGGTAGTGGAATTGGCGTCAGGAACTGTGGTGAAAAAAGGAAGAACTGTAGACCGCATGGCTGGTAACGGCATGGGTAGTTGCCACGTGCCGGCGTTATTGTAAGAGGAAAGCGAAGGAGAACTGGTGGACTGTGCCGCAAGAGAGCATCGAGATAAACTGCAAAGGGTAGGTGGACAGTAATATAGAAGTAGTGCCTACTCGATTTGAAAGACATGTGCAACGGTAGGAGTTGAAGCAGAGGTATCGTGTAACCGCCGCAGAGGGCCGGGGCCATGGGCGTCCACGCAGTTGTGGCGAAATGGGATTATACAACCCCATAACACCACAGTTTCGCCGGCATAAACGTTTACAAGCAGCGAGAAGAGCGGCCGAAAACAAGAGTAGCAAAACGCGCAGCCTGGTATCCGTCGCTCGTACTAGTCGCCGCGAACTATCAAGCCACGTTTTGCTGGTGGAAGGCACAAGTAGGAGAAATAATCCCCACCACGCCGAATTTCCCCAGGCGAACGCCAATAAATACGCAAACGCGGAAGCGGGAGGTCTCTTTTGTCGCCATCTCGCCTGGAGTCAACATCTCTCTTCTGCTAGCACGCGTCGGGTCAGCAGTTCTTCATGTAAGGCACCGCTTGGCAAGTGTGCAGATTTATCAGAGCGTCAGGTTAGTTAGAAATTACCGCAACGACTGTTTAGATAGGAGTGTACGGCGTTGCAGAAAAACGTCTAGCTAGTCGTCCGCGCAGTAGTCAGGAATTAGAGAAATATTCTTCTATTAACTAGTGCGGGAAGTAAAAGTGTGCCCGTTGTCAGGAAAGCTCTGAAAGTTCTTGATTAACAGAATAAAAGTTAGGAACGAGCGAAGTACTTGCACTGGCAGTTAGGGAAGTGCAAGGGACATTTTCTGCAAATTGGGCGTAACCGAAGGCGGTAGCAGCGTGGGAGGAGAAGAAACCGTTTAGTGGAGACGGGAGAATACGCGGGTCGACCGGGAGAAGACGACGACCGAGGAAAGGACGCAAGAGGACATCGAAGGCAACGCAGAACTTCGGAATCGAGCAACGCGGTGCGGAACGTAGCACGCTGTTTCAAGGTTGAAAGACGGACAGTTTCGAGGTAACCTGTAGAACTGAAATTAGGTCAAGTTCACGTCGGCAGGGAAAGAATAGTTTCAGAAGTGTTAAAATTTGAGGACACGGGTGTTAATAATTTGTAGCTTGGGAGTGGAAGATTTAATGCGTTATTGCTTGCCTTTAACCATTCTATTGTAGCAGCCATTATTCTGTTACCAGCACTTATAATTTAAAGATAAATTGAGAGTAGTGCGCTTGCCCACAGGTTAATTATTGTATGTAAAATTTTGAAAAGGCAAGAGATTGTAAATTAGGTTTAGTTTCACATGCAATTGTAATTAGAATAATTTAAATTTAGACGTAGTGAATTTTCAAAGGGAATTCCCAGTACTGGTCAAAGAAATTGCTTCAGAAAATCAGTTCTGAACAAAATTAAGTGTTCATTTGTTGAATAGGCTGTCAAAGTTGCTTATTTGTGTTTATTTAATCATTTTTGGAAGTGTAATTCTATGTGTGATTTGTTTTTCGTTGTTATCAATTCATGCCACAGAATTTTGAGTGAATTATATGCTCGTTTATGTGTGATTTGTGTGACTTTTATTGTGTCAAGGGTTCAGACCTTTCTCGTACCCCAAAGATCCTGCTTCCTGAGATTCTAAGCTCGCTTCACGAGCATAATATCTTAACGACTTGCTTACAGTGCATGCTGAGAGTGTGCAGAGAAGGTACAGGTGTGTACGAAAATCTGAGATCATGGGTATAGTTTTGGTACCAAAAACAGGGAGTAATTAGACTGACATTGATGTACTAGGTGTGTGATTTTAGTAATAAATTGTTTGTTTGTTTAAAGCAAATTATAATTGAGTTTTTCCAATGTTCTTGTCAAACCTTACGAGACCCATTCACGAACCAAGACACCTGTCCTTTCTAAAATTAAATGTAGTGAAAAGTACCGCAAACCAGGTACGTCACAATATATATAATAAGATTATATAATTGTTCCGTCCACGACACAAATACCTCGCGCAAAGGCGGGTGGTCGCTTCCTCCCTCCGGAGGCGGCCGCTCCCGCAGGGTGCGCCACCGCACCCACGCCGCTCCCGCGCCGCCGGCCCCTCCCCCAAACGGCGCCCCCCCCGCTTTCCCGAAGGGCTGCAGCCTTCTGGCTTGCAACGCCACATTCACTTGTGCCAGGTCAGACTTGCGAAAACCACCGCGAGAGGCACGGGCCACACCGCCTATCCATGGCCTTTTCGTTGAGCAATCTCCACGCTCACGAACACATTTCCATGTTTTGCGCTTCGCGCACGTAAAAACGCTGCCCTCGGCGCGTGTATTAGTAAGTTGAGTGCGCTACTCTATCATCGACGAGCAGCCACTATACAGGTGTCGCCACTATACAGGTGTACGGACAGATCCGACTCACACACCTTCAGTTACCTGCTGACGAGAGACCGTGTGTGCCGCCCGCACACTCTTGCTGTCAGGACCCACCTAGGGCCCGGTCCGTGCTCGAGCTGCGGGACATACTCTCCCCGCAACCAGCGAACTGTGTGGGACGCCTGCATTCCCGCTTCGCCCGGGAGAGGAGCACCGCTGCTCCACGCATGCCGCAGCCACCCAGCATAAGGTATTCGGCAACGCCGTGTGCCCATGAAAGGATAGTTCGACCAACCTTGACGACGTCACCTTCACGGTGATGAGTAACGTATAATCCAACCATTTGTATCATTCATTTAATTTCATTTCTGTACCATCAATATACTTTATTTGTCATATCATCCCATCAACGTAGAATAGTATTTCATATAAATAAACGTATGTGCAATGAAATTCTTGTAACTTTGTCATCCTCCGCCTCCCTTCTTAACCAGCGCCATCCCTCTCCCCCCGGGCACCTCACGGCCCGGTGCGGTGTACAATTTACTTTGTATAGAGAAGGGCCTTTCAGTCTGCTAACGCCCCCCTCCCCGTTCCAGGTATTTTCCCCCTTCTCTGTACAATTATATATATATTGAAACTCGGAGCGTTTCTCTACGTAATTAGAGACACAGAGTGTAATATTATAATTACAACCAGTTTTGAACTGCGCGGTATTAGCGGCAGGTGCGGCGACCGGCGGAGGGGGACTAGAGAACGAATCCGCCGCCGTGGGCCGACGAGAGCGGGCGAGACATCGGCAGTTGGCAGTTGGCCGTTGGCAGAGCAGAGTGTGGGACGGTGCTCGCGGCGAAGAAGATTAAATTCAATGAACTAATCATAGAAATACGGACAGGAAGCAGGTGAAGGTAATGTTGGCAGATGTCGGAATGTATAAGCTAAAGATTGTGTTCGTAATATCAGAAATAGTGAAGATAGAAGTAAAACTGTAAATCGCGGAACTGATGCCTGTACGAGTGGCGGCCACGTGCTCCGCAGTGATAATTAGGAGAGTGGAAGAGAAGTGACGAAAGGTGTTGCGACATAACAAGAAGTACATTGCAAGGGCAAGACGAACGTAATCCAGAGGCCGTAAATGCTCAAGCGGAAATACACGCATAACAATCAGCGTCAAAGCAGAGGGATTCGTGCTGCCGCCGCCGCGGGCCGACAAGGCAGGAGCCCACCTCACCAACTGCCCGGAGCGCCGGACTGCGTCGAAGGTCACCGGCCGCTGCTGCCGTTGGCGATAGTCAGTGAACAAACAAGGTATTCATGGGGCCCGAGGTATGATGAAATCTAGTTGTATACCGAATCTTGGTACCAAGACGGGGAGTAATCGTATGTGTGATAATGTACAGGACGTGTGATTTTAAGAATAAATTGTATTTGTGTTCAGACGAATTTCTTACTTTGATTTTCCAATGTAATGCCGATTCCTTTAAGAGACCCATTCACGAGATAAGACACCCGTCCGTTACAAATTTTATTGCAGTGGAAAGTACCGCCAATCAGGTACGTCACAATATATATATATATATATATATATATATTGTGACGTACCTGACCCTATATATATATATTATTTTAGTTTCATGCAATAAATGAATTAGGCGATTTTTCCCGAAAGTGTAGTGGATGTTATATCCCTCCCCCGCCATAAAAGCGATATCTGGCGCCGCCCTAGATATTCGCTTGCGGGAGGCTCCCCCTCCAACTTAACGGGATACCGCCCCAGCCGGGACAACTTCTGGCTCCTCCGAAATTTGTGGCAGTGTTGTTGGGTGTAAGCAAAAATACTTGAGTAAGGGAAGATACAGAGAAAAAGGATAGGAAAGAAAGATCGGACGTTTTGTTAAGGGGTCCATGTTAAGGTGTTTTGGCCCGTTTGTTAAGGTGCTACTCCAGCATTCGCCTGGTACTAATCGGAGAAACGGAGGAATGGAACACTACACTTCAGAACAGCAGGCCTCGAAAATTCTCCTTCAGACAGCATCTACACTTGATCTTTCTATCTAGTTAGTGGTGAGAATTCGACCCCCGGACAAAGAAGCTGCAATTTCAACATCTGTTGGTTTTAGCCATCTCAACCAGATTGTATCTCCGGGCATGCACTGTCCTAACTTTTACGTAGTTTCAGGACAGCTGGAACCCGTAAATACTTGTTCACGTATTTACTTGGCTGTCCGGGTGACGCCGCGTCCATGGCGAAGGAAGGTCGCAGAATGGCGACCGAAACGTCGGCACCTTCGCCACGTCGGCGTCACCCGGACAGCCAAGTAAATACTGACTCTCGCCGCGGAAGCCTACGCTCTCACTTGTACACGTGTATGTGCCATGTAGTGATATAATAGGGAAGGATGATTCACGTACGGTCTGTAGCCGAAGGTTTTTGGGAACTTTCCAGCATCCTCAGTAATTCAACAGTAAACACATGGGAAATTGACGGCAAATATTAGTGAGGACAGAGATAGTAAAAACGGTAAAAAATGTACTAGAAATACTTACGAAATTAAAATTACTTACGAATAATGCAGACGTAGCAACAAGAACATTCTGGTTTAACAAAATAATATTTGCAGTTTTCAGGGCCTGCGCAGCGCACTCCACTGCAGTCAGGCATTTTGTTGCATGGTCCAGATACACAAATATTCCAAAACGTCAGGATCATCAAGTAGAATAACAAACCAGATATGCCCCTTGTCATGCTGTAGAGTAGAAGATTTTTTTGTTATTTAAGGTCGTATCAACTTCTCGGTCATTATTGCGTTTAACGGTATGGTAACTGTGAGGATGACATGATATGATGATAATGATGATAATGATATATGGGTGGAAGGACGAACACAAATATATCCATGCCCAAGGCGGGAAGTGAACCTGCGATCCTTCGGTCCGAGATTGCTATGGCCCTACTGCCTTAGCGATCTCGGTCTTCCGTACTGGCAGAAGAATAATTTCTAGAGTTCATAATTGATAAAATTGAATTAATTCTAAACAAACTGTTCATATATTTTGTAGTTCCAATCGCTATACATTTTGTCGATTACTAAATTAACCTACTCATTAACTACACGCATGACGCTTTGTCATTGTTGATTCTCGCCATTTTAATGAGCACAATTGAAACTCTCGACTATCAATCTCATCACAATTTCATTACAATTATGCAAATAAGTTGTGATGGTGTTACTTCAATGATTTTGACAATGAGTCATTGAGTAAAACAAATTAAAAATATATAAACAAAATAAAATTAATGACTAATTTGTACTATCAAAGAATAATATATGCAGTGAATCATTTCAGGTGGAAACTAGTGGTGCTACAGAATGGCACAGAGTTTCATTAGTTTTCTTTGGTCTGGATTAACTATCCTTGTCCCATTCCCTTACCAGCTGCAGTCAGTTGGCTGCTACGTCACCAAAGTACATTTTTTAAACTTTTCTTCAGTTTTCGGTTATCTAATAGTAGAACAGAATTATTATTTTGAGAATATGGAGCCGCTTTTTAAAAAATGCGACACTTTGCAGTAAATGTGACATTTGAACCTCTTTTCACATAAAACCATTAAGTTTTCGTAAACTTCATTTGAAGTCATTTCAAGCACTTCCAGTAGCAAAAGCAATAGTGTTTGCAAATAGCTTAAAATGTGCATATTAACGGCGTAGATATTTCAAAAAATACATTTGTGTAACTTTTTAAATGACAAAATAAATACAGCAAAATATTTTTTTGTCAAACTAAACAGTACAATTAACACTATTCGTCGGAAATGTTTGAAGAAAAATTTTGAAGTAATTTTTGAGAAAATAGCGTTTGAGTGTTTTTGATAATGGAAATTTTGAGCTTCTTTTAACAGAAGCTCGGGGCCTTGAGTTTTTGAGAAACTTTATATGACAATATTTAAAGACAATATATTAAAAAATACGTTGATGTACAGATGTTGTCGCCAATGTAGATATTACCGACGTGAGAGACAAGTATAAAAAATTCATTTTTGTATTTTTTGAAAAAAACAAAAGAATAACGCAAACTGCCGTTGATATCTTCTTATTGAGTGCATTTAGCACTATTCTTACCAAAAGTTTTAAAGAAAAAAATTGAGGCCGTTTTTGAAAAAATCTTGGTTTTGTACATTTTTTAAAATTTTAAATATTACTCACAATATTGCGTGAAAACTACTAATAATTTCAAAAATGTACATAACCTTAATGAAAGAACGAATTATAGACAACAAATTTAATTTGAAGGAAAAATTTCTATCTTAAATTTTGTAGTTGTAGGAAGTCTCCGAAAAAAAAATTGTTCTTCTGCAATTTTCGATGACTCAGAATTAATGTGAAAATCAGACCTATGCCGCCTTTGTAGGTGTATCTTATTCTATTTTTACAAGAAATTTAAAGAAAGAATTTGGAGCCATTTTTGTGAAAATTTTGAAAATGTTTGGAATGCCTCATGTAAAGTACCTCCAAATTATGAATTTCCTCAAATACTTTCGAATTTCAAAATGGCGACTTTCCGAGTGGAACCAGATCGACCGCAGGGCGGACGTTTTGCCTTCATCGATTTTTCGATATCAAGGACCCACAAAACAGGGTTTCTGACTACACCACGTGTTAGAAGATTTTTTTCTCAATTTAGCAAGTAGATTTATCCAGTTTTCGTTATCAGGTCACAGCAATGATTTTTTTCTGTCCAAAATCCGCCGGGTTTTTTGCACAGCATTACATAACTTTTCCTATACTACTTGTATTACTCTGTATATACGTACGCATACGAGTAAGTAAAAGTACCCGTTGAGGTAGGTCGGTCCACGTCTTGACGGGGGGATGAGGGGAGGGCACTCAAGTATTCCTTTCTTTCACCAGTCATCATTATCTTCCCTAACGTTCACTCTCAATCCTCGATAACCCCCTGTCTCTTTTCTTCTACCCCTTCTATTTCACTAGTCCCCCTCTGTAGGCTGAACGCCCACCCATGTGTTTGCCGTGCATGGAGACCCGTGTCGGAGGGGATGTGTATCTAGGCATTTGAGGGACCTGTCTGCTTCCCAACTACTCCTTGTTCTGCTTTCTACTTTGCACTTTACGTATTTTGGGGAACATTCCTTGTAAGTTTCCAAAACACGTGCTTTGGCCTCGGACTCTTCTGGACGGCTACGGCAGTCTGTAGCTAACCCACTACCGATCAATTGGCTCGGACTAGGTATTAAACTGAACTCCAGAGTGAGCGGGGGGATCGACTGTGGGGCAGCGCTGTGTCATCCCCCCCATATCTCCGTATCAACCTTGGCTCTATAAGGGAGTGCCCCCTTCTTGGGCTCCGTGGTGGGTGGAGACCACGGGGGATTAATCTTATATCCATCTCCATGGATACTAAACCTTCTCCCCCGACCTCTGTTGCAAGGAAGAGGAGATATCAGGAACGAACGATTGATTTAAATAAACGTTTTCCAAAAAATAATCGACCGAAAAGGCTTTGTGTCCTTCTCATGGCATGCGCCGAGGAAGAAAAAAGGGTTAAAAACGTAAGTGCCGTCTGGCACGATCCATAGAGGAAGCACAAGGGGAGGTTCCAAGCAATCGTACGTCGGAGAAATGGAATTTCTCCGACGGAGGAGAAATCTCTCTCTCTCTCCGTCGGAGAGGGGAATTTTCTCTCCGTCGGAGAAATGGAATTTCTCTCTTTGAAGCACGTACCGACGAGCAGATAGAGAAATTATTAAAAAACCAAGCACATTGCCGGCCTCCAGATGGTAGTGACGACCCACCCAGCTCTGAAGCAAAGGCGTAGTGAACAACGAAGATTTTGTTTCCGAAAATGAAGAAGAACTAATAACAATTTTGAAGAGTCCGGATGTGACTGAAGTGTATAGAATCAAAAAAAAGAAAAGCAAAGTGATTCCTACAATGGTTCTCTCGAGGAACATAAACGGCTTTCGTGCACATTCGGAAAAATTGAGATTGATAATACCTCGCCATAGACCATCTATATTCTGCCTTCAGGAAACTCATCTTTCGCATCATCCCCTCCGTCTTCGCAGAATTAACATATATTGGTTTGATCAAGAAGACGGACTCCGTGCTCACAGTGGTGTCGCGGTACTTATCCGTGACTCCCTGTTCTCTGAGGAACAAAACGTTCGAACTGACTTTCAAACTGTATGCATTCGGGTACACCTACCGTCCTTTTCGTAACGGGGTGCAATATATACATTCCCTCTGACCAAGCTCAAGACCGTGTCACAAGACGTATTTGAAGACGTTTTTCCTCAGTGGCCCACCCCTTTTCTTATTGCGGGGAACTTAAATGCCTACATGCCCGCCTGCAGTGGCACAAAGACTTCAAGAGGCAATATACTTGAAAGTATTATTGACAACCAGAACATAATTATTCTTAATAGTGGCGAAAGCACACATTTTTCCTTGGTTTCAACCACTTTCTCGTCCATTGATCTGGCTCTCTGTAGTCTGTCTCTCTCCACCACCTTTGAGTGGACTGTCCTTGGCGACCTGCATAGCAGTGACCACTTCCCCATTCTGGTCAATTTCGATATCCACTGTGCCACCGCGGTGCATGAGCGGAAACGGGCGTTGGCAAAGGTTAGTAGGTTCACAACCATGGATAATCTGATAGAGTATGAAAGAATCCGAGCCAGAGCTAGATTGACCGTACGGGAAAGTAAGGCCGCGTCCTGTAGAGCTTATATTTCATCACCTCTGGCTAACCCACCGAGATGTGGTAGTGTAACTAAAATAGTGTGGCGATTGGTTCGACCGATCGATGGCAGGCTTCCCTCGCCATCGGTCTCTAGGTTTCTGGTAAATGGAAATCTTGTCACCTCACCAGAAGAAATAGTTGAAGAATTGACATCTCACTAAGAGCATTCCTCCAGCTCCGTTCACTACTCTCCTAGCTTTCTGAAGACCAAAAGAAGAACGGAGAACTGTAGTAATTTTTCTCGTGTCACGCGGAGGAAAGTTACAATGTCATGAATGAATTTACCTGTCTTCGCTTGTGCAAAAGATACTGCTCCAGTACCAGACCAGACACAATCAAATGCTTAAACACCTACCGGAAAATGCCCGTTCTTCTTTCCTCCGCATTTTCAACCTGATTTGGGATATACATTCCTTACCAAGGATTTGGTGAATCCATTGTTATTCCAATCCCTAAAGGAGGAAAGGATAGAAAATCCCCTCTAGTTATCGCAAAATCTCGCTCAGTAGCTGTGCGTTCAAGCTTTTAGAGTGAATGGTAAACGAACGTCTGGTTTGACTCCTGGAACAAAGGAATCTATTTACCAGTTTTTAGTGTGGTTTCAGGAAGGACAGGTCAACCATGGTCCACTTAGATCTTCTCCCTTCCCACACAGATCTCCATTTCTTTTGCGCTACGACAACACCTACCAGCAATTTTTTTCGACTTAAAGAAAGCGTATGACACCACCTGGAGGTACGGCATTCTTCACACCTTGCATTATTGGGGCTTTAGGGGACGGCTCCCTTGATTTCTAGTAGTTTCCTTCGCCACGATCTTTCTGCGTCCACCTTTGTGACACATTATCCTTAAGCCACCAGTTAGAAAGCGGTGTTCCCCAGGGATCAGTCCTGATCTGTTTGCCATTGCTATCAATAGTATCGCATCAGTAATTCGAGAGCCTGTGAAAGCATCGCTCTTTGTTGATGACTTTGCTACATTCTGCACCTCGAAGAGCATTCCAGTCATTGAGAGGCAGTTATAGCTTGTCCTCAAGAATGGAGCGATAAAACTAGATTAATGTTCTCCACCTGAAAATCCAGTTTCATTGACTTCTGAAGAAATCATCACCTCCATAATCATCCTAATCTGTTTTTTGGGAGTCATCAACTTCCCTTCGTCGAATCTGCCACTTTTCTTGCCCTAACATTCGACGAGAGTTTAACATGGCAAAAGCATATTCAAAACTTGAAAAGCGGATGTGTATCACCTATGAATCACCTATACTAGTAGATTATGGGACGCATACCCAGTATGTCTTTTGCGCCTATATAGGACAAGCATCCGTTCTATCTTAGATTATGTGTGTATTGTATATGGATCAGCGTCTCCATCGACCCTCCGGCCATTAAGTACCATACACATCAGCACAGGCACCTACCGCACGAGTCTCATTGGATGCCTCTTGGCCGAGACTGGTGAACCATCCCTAAGCCGGAGGCGAGATATTGTAATTGGCTCTTATGATGCGAAAGTATCAACTATAAATACTCCTTCGCGCCAAGCAGTTCTTCACCCAAGTCATATGAAATCGTACGCACTCAGACCATCGTTAGCCCATCATCCGGGTATACGTCTCTACAGGTTTTGGAAGAAACTCGATATAAAACTCCCCATTCCTGTAATATCCCTCTCCCGAAGTCTTGTTCATCCTTGGACATCCTCCGGCCTAAAATAGACTTCAGATTATCACACTTCCCAATATACTCAACTTCCCTCAGTATATTTCCGGCGGAATTGCAGTCCGAACGAAGTCCGTGTATCCTTCATACACTATGAAGGTTCCTCCTAAAATGGTAATGTAGAGTGTGCCTTTTACTGCCAAAGAAATGGAGTCTTTGAATAGACTCATCGTGCAGCGCTTATATTGTAGAAACATATGCGCTCTTGAAGGCACTTAAGTCCGCCGAATCGATGACATTAAAGCAAGCAGTGCTCTGCAGTGATTCAAAAAGCTCGCTAGAATCTCTCTTCCGCTTCTCTTCTGTGATTCTCTGACAATGATCATCCAACACCAAATCCATAATTTATTGGTATGTCGTTATAATTTGTTTATTTGTAGGATCCCTGGTCACATTGGTATAAAAGGAAACGAAATTGCTGACTAGGCAGCAAAGCTTGCCACGAAGGAAACTGAGGTAGGCAATCTCAGCAGATGATACCAAGCTATTTATCAAACATTGTAGTCTCAGTGCATGGCAAAGAGTGGCAGAACTCAGATTATAAACTCACGAGAATCAAGGATTCCATAAAGCCTTGGTCTTTCTCATCTCGTGAGTCTAGGCGCGAAGATATAATTCTGACACGCCTTCGGATCTGTCACTACGAGTACTATTTCTCCCACAGACATATTTCCGCGATGACCCAACCCGTCTTGCAATAGTTTTTTTTTTTTGTTGCAAGACAGATCTTACCGTGGAGCATGTTCTCCTTCACTGTTTTAAGGCTTCAATTTGCTAGCTCTTTTGTACAGGTTCTTGGAAATGATGAATCTTCTCTTTGCGAGCTTTTTACGAGACAGACATTTTCAGCATTATCTGAGAGAAGAGGATTATGCCAATTATTTGGGTTTTCATTATAAATTTTAAAGTGTTAATCTGATTCTTTTCTGCCAACTCCTCTTTTAAATAATTCAACACGTTTATTTTCAGATTTACCCACATTTTACATTGCACTAAAAAGTGTTTCAGTCTGGCACTTCTACAGTGAGTATTGCTCTTGAAATAATTTGACACGGGCGCCAATGACCTGAGCTGTTGAAGCGCATTATACCTTAATCATCGTCGTCATCATCATCATCGAAGTAAAAATAGAAGGCCATTTGTTGTCAGAAAACTTCAATGAAGGAATACAGGAAATATCAGACAGCTAATGCATCACAATAATTCAGGAACATTATATTGACGAGACTTTGATCTGACAGATCTACTGCGGCCACTCCCGGGTTAAGTTATTTTAATTTTTGAACAACTTTTTCAAAAAGCCCTTGTGACGTTAAAATTTTCAGGAAGAATGAATTAAATTGTTTCTTTAAATTTTTTGGTGCAGTATAAGAAACTTAAACTATAAATATGATATAGTTACGAGTTTCATTACAATCTCTCAATTTTCGAAAAATAGCAAAGGTAAAATTTATTTTCAAACTTTCCCGTTCACCTATAACGTTAAAGCCAAATATTGGTTTCTCTGTACAACTTATCCCTTAACTTTAGATCTTTGTATCATGCCATGTACGCTATTACAAGCGGAGAAAAAGTTTCGGTACACCGCATATTCCCACTTAATTCGTACCATATCATATCCGATTGTGATGAATGTATTATTTTCCCTGTGCGAATTCATATTAGTCTCAACTCAGAGAGGTATTTAAAGCAGGACGAGGTCAAATAGCTTAGAAATTCACTCTGATAAAGGGAATTATCCTGTCCTTTACCCTATAGACATATTATTTACCATTTCATTAAGCACCTGTTAAATCACTTAATCACGATTATGTCAACACAATTATTATTCTGCAGTAGTCGACAAATATTCTATTCAATGAAAATATTAATCTGGAGCATTGTTTAACTGACCATCGAATCTCTTACCTAATGAAGAGGATGAATGTCTACAGGTGATGCATTTCTGTTTCAACTGCTCCTTCGCTAATAAAAGCGACATATTTATTATCATATCTTGCAATTTCTAGAAGAGATAGAAAAATATCAAGAACTTCAGAAGTTTATTTTTTGAGCGGTGAATAATTTTGCGACAAGGACAGCAATTTACGATAATTTTAAGTAGATAAACCTAGAAAATTGCGTTGTTATGGTTCTGCAAGAATAGGCTTCGAGGAAGTTAAAAAATAATTACGTAACTACTGCAAAAAGTGAGTGTTTGGTATACGATTGCTATTTTGACCAACGCAGCGCCGATAGAAGCCGAGTCCGGCATTTTGAAATGAGGAGCCCAAAGAAACATTCGTGTATTATTTTTACTTTCTGGCATATTTCACACGTAGTATAAAGTATTGTAATGCAGCTGCAAAATCCTGCGATTCATCGACAAAAATGTATTATAAGGACCTTATACCGGAAAAGTGTATAAATCATGTTTCTACTGGCAGGAAATTTCTCAAACCCGTATATGCAATATTCGCAATTTGTCGGTCCTTGATTCCGAATAATTGCCCAATAGCAAAACGTCTCGCTGATGGTTCGTATGAGACCAAGTAAATGGACATTAGGGTTGTAGGTTCAAACCCCGCGTAAGCCCTGAATGTATTTTAAGTTGTGTTTGTGGCGTGGGGGGCATTCTGAGTTCATGTATAAATTCTATATCATAATCCCACGTACTGAGCGCTGGCTGTGTGTGAGTTAGGCAATATCCGTGATCATATATTAAGGAACTATGCGTGTAATTGAGGAACTGGATTCCTTCACACACAACAGTGGCGCAAGAAGCTCCGAAATGACGCCAAGGGTTACTGCGAGCAAATATATAAAGATATAGGGTCGAGATAGACCTAGGTCAATGACAGGTCTATAGAATGTTCCTAGGGGAGCGGGAGGTATAGCGAGATGTGGTGAGTGCCAATAGATGTCAGGTGGAAGAAAACTGAAAAGCTTACAAATACATTAGTTTAATTTTTAACCCTTATCCGGGCAACCAATTTTTATGACGCAACCGGGCAAGCGGGGTCCAACGGACCCAGGACTATTTGCTAAGGAGTTATGCTTACAAGTATATTATTTCGACGCAGGTAAAGAAACAAAACACGCTAATATGATTATTTTATTTAACAACACCTTTACAAATACTTTACATTTTTTATTTTAAACATTTTTACTAGCATTACAGATCTGACACACTATATTTACCTGGCTGTATTCATTACATACAGGTTTTGAACAGACGCTACATCTTTGTCTTTGTTTTCTACTTCTTTCCCAATGGCACAAGTGACATCTTTATTTAGCATTGTCTTCATTTTTCTTAGATGTAGAAGGTGCTGCTTTCCCGTTAACATGGGTGATTGACAGACGACACTTTTTGTTCAATCCTTTTCGACTTTGTCTCCTTAGAATGTATGGACGAACCAAATCCTCTGCGACATCTACAATAAATAGTCGCCTGCTCTCATGTTTTTTTAACATTTCACACAGGATTGAGGTTTCTCCATATCACATACGCAGCTACACCACATACATCCAACGAGTTCATAAAAAAATGTTAATGGCCAGTGATTGCTGCGTCTTTTACATGAGTTGGTATGCACGAGTTAATCCAGAGCATCGACTCCACCTTTGGTTTTGTTGTAATACATAATTATCTCTGGCTTTCCATTACTTGATGGAGTACCATCATGATGCATAGTAGAAAGCAATGCTACTGATCTATTCGTACTAGGTACAAAAGAAACTATCGTAATTTTCCTAGAAAATCCAAAAATCGATGTACCTTCAGGGCGATGTTTATTTGTGAGAAATTGGGAAGGTAAGAAAGTATTGTTCTTTCGTACCGTACCAACAAGAGTCTGACCACATGACAAAAGATTTAAGGCAAGATCCTTGTCAGTGAAATCATTGTCACATGTTACATTTCGATTAGTGCCTTGATATGGTTCAGTTAGTGCTTCCACTACTCGACGTCCTAAGCCAGGAGCTGCTCTTTGTCCATTTTCTTTTCCCAAATAAGGCATACCGTTTAGTGGGTAAAATGTTTCAGAGTCGCATGCCAACCAGACTTTCATCCCATATTTATCAGGCTTAGAAGGTAAATATTGTTTGAATGGGCATCTTCCTCTGAATCCTATTAGTTGCTCATCTACGGTAATGTTGGTACCAGGTAAGTAATACTTTCTAAAATTTGAATTTATCTTCTCCCAAATGTTTCTTATTGGTGCAAATTTGTCTTTTTGCCGTCTAATTGAGCGAGTTGTTTTGTCGTCAAAACGAATAAATGCCAAAATACTCTTGAACCTTTTTAGTCCCATTGTAGCTCTAAATATAGGCGGACCATAGACACTATTCCACAAAGTGTCATAATTGCAATGGTTGCTCTTTAGGTGGCCTGCAGTCAGTAAGAGTCCAATGAAAGCATACATCTCTACTTCATACTACATCTACATCACAATCATTCCATTGCTGAGAAGGCCTTTTTTCTTTGTATACTCGTTGAGCTTCTGCATTCGTACAGCGAACAATTTCTGCCACTATTGATTCATCCATGTAAAGACTGAATGCATCCACTGGTCATTCTATACATGCACTAGGTAGCAACAAAACTTTATTTATGGACCCCCGTACTGTATTATGACTTCGTGCTCTGCCTGTACTAGTCGGCTCAGCGAACCATCCTGTGCCATCTTTACCACGATACTGAGTTACAACTGTTTCAATCCCATTTTCATTATAATATTCTGAATCAGATGCATCAGTTTCCTCATGTTCATCACTGGCCTCTGACGCTAAACTTTCAAAATCTACTTCACTATCACTCTCTTCATCATTATCTGTTGACAATAAATCGTCCTCGTTTTCCGATATTTGTTCTACTGCTCTCCGAATTTCAGAAGGTGAAAGACCTCTACGTCGGGACATTGCATACAGATACAAAATTATATTGTAAGTAAAACGTATGTGAGGATAGTTTGAAAAACGTGAGACACGAAATGAAACTTTACATTATCTGCCAGTAAAGTAGACCGCGAAATAAAATATAAAATAAAAACAAACATACCTGTTGCTTTGCAGTTTTTCCACAAAACCTGGACAGCACACGACTACAAAAACTCACTCTCTTGACTCTTGGCTACACACTAATCCGCTGCAACAATGTCTATACATCGGAAGGCGTCGTTCTCAGAATCGCATTATCACACGTAGTGTCATATAACATCCCGATGAAAAGACGTTGCGTAACCCGACATCCGTCCGTCCCTTGCACGCACAGCTGTTGTCAAATATTCAACCAAACAAAATCAGAAAATACGCTATTACAAGTAGATTAAGACACCTGGGTCCAATGGACACCGCTTGCCCGGTTGCGTCTAAAAAAATATAAATATTTTTTTATTTATTATTCATTAATGCTTTTGCAAAATGGTTCCGGGAACATTTAGAAAACAATGTTGCCAACAAAGTCACAAAAAACTATCGTAATAGCTTTGATAGTTTTCACGTAAAATAATGAAACTTTTGCTTCTGGGTCCAATGGACCCCGGTTGCCCGGATAAGGGTTAATAGAGAATTTCTTAAAGAAATAATGAATGTTTTCAGTTATTCAACTGATACATTACTACGCTTTTGAATGACTTTATTAGAAGGTTATCTCTATTTAACGACTATTGCTTCCAAAACATCCAGTCTCGGCAATTGTAGTTGCCGTTTTATTTTCTAAGGCTACGACACGTTTTGCGGAAAGTTCAGGAATAGAGTAGGTGTAGTGTACATAATGTGATGGTTCAATCAGTAAACAGTGTTCGAGTAAAACTCTTGAGAGTGCAGATGTGCTGATGTGTGGGTGTATGTGTGAGATTCCGTCACTGACGGCTAGACCACTTCCCGTGCACCAATCGAGACGTATGAGGTGTCAATCGACTTGTCTCGGTCACCCGATGGGGATCTGATAATTTGTTTTCGGATCCGGCCAGAAGATTCTAGTAAATATCAAAAAACATTTTTTTTCGAGTTTTGGCGCTGCGCTCTTAGTGATAATACTAGAAATTAAACCAACGGCTCCTAAATCGATCTATATAGGGGGCATTGGTTAAACACGCATACTCAAAGTTTTGGCAAAATACGCCATAATTTTCTTTCACGGCGTTAGCAACACTGATGTTGACATCTTAAAGTGAACAATTGAATTACCAAGTAAATTGCTCTGCAGATTGATTTGAATTTAGATTCGAATTAACGTACGAGTATTTCTTAAAATACATTTTCGAAAACCTACAAACAGTATTACCTTGAAACGTATTAAACATGAAGAATTTCAAGTGAATACCGAGAAAACAAAACTATGAGTTCATGCTAGAGAATGAATGAACGTTATGTTCGACTTTTCACTTTACTACATAAAGGCGCAAATACCGATTTTCAAATGAATGTGACGCACGACATAAGTTTATTAAACTTTACTAACACCTTATCGACATTAACATACAAAACAGTCGCCTTTTAATGTTATATTTGCAAGCAAAGCTAGATTCTCATACAAAACAATTAATAGAGCATTTGCAGAAGTAGAAGTGAACACCAATACGTTTGTAAACTTTCAATCTCTTCAAAAATTAGGGGAAAAATATGTAAGTGTTAAGGAAATCTGAAGAAAAATCAAATGTAGTTGTAAAAGATGTTTTGACAGAATTTTTGGAACTAATTGGAAATGATCTGCATTTGTGTGTTGAGCATTTGTGCAAATGCAAATGCGCTAAGTGCATTTTGGTTCATATATGCAAAAAAGCTTAAATAGAAGCTGCACTAAATTTTAACTATTAGCATCACAACCTGCAAGTATTTTTTACGGCGATTATAATTTTGAAATTGCAGTAAGACCTGTTCGTATCCCGTATGGAGGTAACACATAATGCCATTGGTTATTGGGAACTTCTGAACGGAAGTACAACATTACCAGCTACTACGACTCAATGGTGAGATCAATACCAGATACTGAAGCAACATATTTAAACAAAACTGGGCATGAAAGAAATTTTCAACACATGAAACTATTTTTAAACTGTTTACAGAGTCGGCGACGTCACATTGTACTAGTATTTTATAATTTTCATTTAACACCTCCATTTTTCACATTAAGAGTATGATTTTAATATTTTTGTTATTTTGATCTTTTTGTAATTTGTAATTTATTAAACAAGTTGTATAACAATTCACAGAATTTTACAAAATGTTTTAGGTTAATTTCATAACTGAGACTAACTTCCTGTGCGGAAAACCTGTAAATCTCCCTATTTTTACGTAAAGTAAGTAAAAGTATTATATTCTATAATTATCTTTGTATCTATACATTTTTGTTCGTGTGCTTCTTTATAATGTCTTTTAGTAGATTCATCTTTATTCAGGGAAGTATAATATACCTTAGTAACTTAAATAAAAATAAAACTACATCTTTTAAAATCTTTATTTACTCTCAAATGTTTTTTGTCAGTAGTTAAATTCTAAAATGGAATGCATCATATTAAGAAAAGTTTATAAGAAACTTTATTAGGCCTCATGTTGGTCTTGCATCACCCTATGAGCAAGTTCCTTTGCTTCATGATGCCCTATTACTTCTTCAACGAGCGGCGGTGCTAGCTGGAGTGGTGGTACTTTCTTCCTCTGAAACGAAATACATTATTCATTTTTGTACTTCTTAGACTTAAGAGTTACTTTGTGATAGCTTTTATAATAACTTACGAGAATACAATTCTTTGTAAGCAGCAGAGTTTACTTTCTCAGACGCATTTGAGTAAACGAAATACATACAATAGTTTTAGCGTAAACCCCTTACCCAACAGTGTAAATAATAAAGGTTTCGTTTGTAAAGAATGTGCAAAGAAAAATGTTAACATAAAAATTTATAAAAAAGATAATTTTATGCAATAATAGGTTTATATAGTAGAGGGACTGATCTAAATGTGAAATATGGTCCGAATGTGAGCAAGTCTGCTAGTCATTGTTAGATGCTGCCCGAATCAATTTTCCAATATCCCATCATCTTAAAAGAACGTGCTGTCATTTGACAGAGGATTGAGAACGAGTGTCCCTTACATGAGTCGAAATGTGTCACACGACAGCTCTTTTAACAGATAAGAATCTTTGTTTAATCTCCTAACCTGAACGTAAAAAGTTAATGCAATTATTGCACTCTTATGTAAACACGATTTAAAAATCTAGATACTTTCGATTCGAAATGTGTAATTTGACCCTTAATTGACAATTTATAATCTTACATTTTAATGAATAATTTATTTGCTTTAGTAGAGGAAAAGGGAATTAATATAGCTAAATTTGCAGTAATAATTTTCAATTGACTTCTCTAAGAGACTGTCATTGGCCACAAATCCAGTGATGTACCATGGTAGTCTTTCTGCTGTGGAACTTTACTGGTGAGAGTTTGCAACAGAAATTATGGTTGGTATCACGAGCTGTAGCTTGTAAAAAGTAAATTGCGTATTCACCACAATCATAATAGATGCTGGAAGTGTTGTCCCCTTCACTTATTTCCCATTGATATCGTTGCTACCAACATAAATGCAATTTTTGATAGGAGGGTCTGATTCGTCTCGATGCGGGCAGACTTTCCTGGCGCACTGTTCAACCCTTACTTCTAAATCTTGCGTCACTTGCTCTGAACACAGTGCCGGCGAACGCAAGTAAGCTGATTACCTTGCCCGCATCCTTGACACCCACAGTATAAAAAGTCAGTGGAATTAACTGAGAACGGGGAGCGTGACAGAATTACCAAAATGTCAAGTTGTTGTAAAATGCCCAATGTTGCTAATGTATGGGCAAAATTTGCTGTTACTTTTGACGTTCACTCGCAATGCCTGCCCGTATTATGTCCTAACTCATCGCTTGACCGCGCGCTTCAAGTATTTCAGGCCGTGGCAGGCCGTGGCTAGCAAGGTATTCGTCGCTGAATATAAGAACCAACTAGTAGCCTGCAGCAGCAAAAATGTTGGTCCCAATTATGTGGAAAATGGGGTCTTGGAGCAGGGAAAATTAGCAGTTCTGAGGCGACACAACAGAACACTGAAACTTCTTCTTCCTCGCATGATGTCAGCAGTGACGCTCTGAGTACGCGAATATAGTTGTAACATCAGTGATGAGAAATCAAAAATTAATATGATGAAACATTTGCATTTGTCAGTTAAGACCGAGACTATTCCATTGCTTGGAGTTTTCCCAGCTTTTCTTAGGACCCAGCAAAACCTTTGACACCTCGCGCTTGCTTAGAAGCTGCTTAGTTTTCCGGCAATTTAAGCGCATATTCTAATTAGTAAAAAACCAATTACTTACGGGTGGTGTTCTGGCAATAAGGGCAGCACGGGCAACACGTGCATTCCGCTCGAAAACACGTGCATACTGGTTGAACCTCAACCTAATTTTCGGTACAATTTGTTGGAAAACACTGCTCACAAGGTATTCTTGGACATACTATCTGGCTAGCATTTGATGCCCACATTCCTATCACTGTCACAAATAGAACCATAACGGGGCCGGTATACTTCATTATGTTTGTTGATTTTAGTATTTTTCTCGCCTGTGGATTATAGAAAATTAATCGTTTTCTCAAAATTATTCGTAAAAAGCACATATAGGCCTATGTGCGTCATTACGCGTCAAATTGCACAAATTTAAGGAAATGTCCTTGATGTCCCAGATTTTAAAACTTTTTTTTCTGTGAAGAGTATAAGTAAAAGCATGAAAAACAAACATGCTTTTTAATTTCCCCCCACATTATTATTCAAGATTATATTAATTTACAAAATTTTCGAAAAATTCTTGCTTCGCTAAGGTTAATAATTTTCATGGAAGTGAATCGACATACTCGTTAATGCCGCAAATATGTTGGAATGTGACAATGATGAATAACAGCAGATAATGAACAGCAAGTAGACATTTCTATTGTATTTATTTTATCAGTGTCCCCTTTGTGACTTTATCAGTCGTTAATGATGATCAAAAGATGTTCTTTTATTTTATGTATATATTGAATTCATTAATTTAAAACAACATTTTTGACCCATTTTATTTTTATATTCTAAATTTCTTCCAAACTTCGACAGTTTAAAAATTTGAAAACGATACCAATGACATTTCTGAAAACTTCTACATACGATTGATAAAGTCACAAAGGGGACACTGATAAAATAAATACAATAGAAATGTCTACTTGCTGTTCATCATCTCCTGTTATTCATCATTGTCACATTCCAACATATTTGCGGCATTAACGGGTATGTCGATTCACTTTCATGAAAAAGCTCTTTTTACTCGTCAGGAGAAGGAAATTTGAAAATCAGTTTTTCCAATACACGTAGCTTTTTTGGTGGCAACCTAACAATTTTCAACTTCTCAAGAATGCTGGTTGTAACAATCTAAATATACTCCTTCTCTGCAATTATAAATTTTCATATGAAGAAAATGAAAATAACAATAATATTGATATTATTGTAAGACTGTCTGTGGTTATTCACTTCACAGAACGATGCACATGTTTCACGAATTCTTTTATTTACACAACTGACTCAGTACATCTGAGAAAAAAGGCTGCTGCTGTATCAAGCAGTTCCTAGCAATGTCAGTTGTTTATTAATAAACTTAATATTCTCATTTCTGTAGAAGACTTCCATATGAGATCATATGTGCATTTCTGCGATTCGTAAAATGACAGAAATCTCACTATTGTTTTTGTGGTGGACGGCACAATGCGTCGTATCATTGATGCCCCATAGTTCGAACTGCGGATCCGGCGGGAAGCTGGCTGCCTACGTGCCCCCATAAACAAACTATTTTTTATGTTATTATTATTTATGTTATTTATGAGTGTCCCACTTGGAAATTTGACAGATTTATGCAACAGTGTAGGAATACACGATTGTTTGTTACGATTTAAATGTCGACCCATTGTAAAAATTTGCATTTTGAACATTAAAATATATTTTAAATATTTAAATAAATGTCTATAAAAAGGATACTTACATCACATAAAATGCCCCTTTTTAAGTTATATTTAAGTTTAATTTTATTTTTCTGAATTAAACGGTATTTGAGCAAAAAAAAAGAAATAAACATTAGTGCGCGCATGATTCTTCGGAAAAAGTAAATGGTAATATTTCTGAAAGGGGTGGGATTATAAAAAAAGAAAAAATACGTATCACCTATTTTCACCCCAAGAACTTACAAAACAAGTTTCAAGTCGCTAAGAAATAGTGTTTTTTTGTGCGTGTGCGATTTGACGTGGAATGACTCATGCAAGAATATTTTTAAAATATTGTTATAAGCTTATATAAAAGCACATGCCTGTTTATAGGAATATTTTTGTGGCATTTACTTTTACTACATACACAAGTTAAAAATAAAATTGTAGTTTCATTGCTGATGAAGAAACATTGAAAATATAAACCACCACATTTGTATTAGATAACTAATAAATTGAAGAAGAAGAAGAAGAAGAAGAAGAAGAAGAAGAAGAAGAAGAAGAAAAAGAAGAAGAAGAAGAAGAAGAAGAAGAAGAAGAAGAAGAAAAAGAAGAAGAAGAAGAAGAAGAAGAAGAAGAATCAATGTATGAGCCAATACTCAAAAGTACATTATTAGCTTATCCCAACTCCTTTGTCTTGTTTATGCATTCTTGTCTCTTCCAAAAATAGTGCATCGTTGGGAAGCAAAAAGGGGGTCCACCATGCAAGAGGTGAGATAGAAAATTTTATTTTTTTATTTTGTTTATATTGTTAGTAGTAAGAGAACCCCAAGTTTTCCATCTGGAATTACATCAGAAAGTCTTGGTAGCCAAAACACCAAAATATTTTCAGGCATTTTTTGGGCTTTGCATGATAACTTTAATGGTAGATCTTAGTGCAAAAATAGTTATGTTCAATTTTAAAGGCCATAAAATTATCTTGCAAATGTCCTCCATAAATTGTTTTTTTCAGGCAATACTAACAGCGCAACGAGATTTGAAAATTTCACCAAATTTTCCTTTCTATTATATATATGTATATATATATATATATATATATATATATACATATATATATATATAATAAGCCAAATATATATATATATATATATATATATATATATATATATATTTGGCTTATTGCACTATACAATGCATTGTTACTTCGTTAACTTTCCATTGTGTTAAAATTGTATTATAAATGAACAAAAAATAAACCTGAAACCGACCCAAAAATTATTTTTATCCTTGCGCGATAAACAATTTCCAACCTACAAATTAGATTTAAATAATATGTCGTGGAATAATGAAAAAAAATAATTGATTAATTTATTATTCTTTCTCTGCAATTAAAATTACAGCTCTTATTTGAACCGTTTTATTTGTGAAACATCTGTCGAAAAATTAAAATAATTAGTAGTATTTACTAGATTACTACTCACCTGAAGCAGCACTTAAATGAATTTTCTCAGGAATTGCTCTAAATACTAGGATGTACGTGCAATAAAGGAAAGAGCTTCTACTGTACAATCAATAAAATGCACCTCATATCCTTAAAAAAGCCTGCGTCTCTTTCAAACACCACATCCTGAGTATACACCATACGTTCGTATATAAAGAACGCTTTAACTAAGCGATATACTACTTATCAAATGTATAAACAAGTTATTAACTTGATATCCAATCAATTTTCTTCATGCTATAATATATGTAGTACTAAGAATGTGTAGATTAAAAATCGCAAAGATAGCTAAGAAATGTGTAATTTCCGGGTTATGGGAATTTGTCTATTTTTTTCAAATAATGCTAATCTCGCGATTTTTTAAAATTTATTTTTCATTTATTTATTTTAGACTTTTATTCATCTTTCAACTATTTATAGTTAAAATGACGGGAAGGGATTCTGGAACTCAAGAAAACGTGCGCAGATAATCTTCTCTCCCATAATTCATATATAGATTATACTGTTTTTTTGACTAAATAAGTCTAAGTCTAAACCGGGTTTTAAGATTATACTTCTTTCCCGTTTATTTACATAGAATATGGTTTGTTGGTTGAATATTCTATTCTGCCAGATTAGAAAGCAAAAAGTGCCAGCTATGCCCCTCTCCCTCCCTCTCTTCTCCTCTCTCTCCCCCTTCTCTCTCCTCTATCCTTCTATTCTCCTCTCTCCTCTCTCTCCTCTTCTCCCAGCTCTCTCCCTCTCTTTGCCCATGTATCTCCCTCTCCTTACCCTGTGTGTGTTCCTTGAATCCAGATAAATGTCAGAGTTTTGTATGTTGTTTCGCTTTTGGTGTTTTGATCAGATGATATGTGTCTTTTAACGAGGATGGGACTTGCACTATTCTCTTAAGAGCCCTATATTGTAACACCCCCGGTCGTCTCGTTAGAGAATGCCCGGTTAGCGGTCCGGTTGTAGCTCAGTCGGTGATGGAAGGAATTGTTAAACAGATACAATGGCAGTACGAAACAAACACTTTGATCACTGGTAAAAATTACTTTTATTCCTGGGCAAGAAAAAGAATGCCCCAGGGAAGTTACATTTGTAAATTGAATAAAAAAATGAGAAAATTAGGTGAAAAGAAAATGAAAGGTTAGAATTCAGAGTAAAGCTTAAAACTAGGAAGAATTATAACTAACATTACAATGGTGAAAAAATATCAAGTCAATGTGCCACAGCGCGGCACCGCATTACAAAATTACACAGGGGCGAATGCCCTTGAGTGATACTGCCTGGAAAAAGGTCTTTGTGCGCCCGAGAAGGGCAGGGCGCGGTCGAGGGGGCGCTGGCGTCCTTCACAAAAATGCGGCAGAGGCCGATGGCCTCCCTTGCCGACAGCTGAGCGGTCGTCTCGTGACGTCACCAAGGGGCGGTGGCGTCTGGCGGCGTCTGGTAGTGTCTGGTAGAACTCGGAGCGGCCGGGATTCTCTCGATCTCAGGAGCGTAGTAATCAACCATACGTCTCTCTGATTCTCATGATAATTGTCGAACACAACTTCGGAAAGTCTAGAACTTCTTCAGAGAAACATTCGCCTCTCTCCGCGACTGATTCCCGCTTCAGAGAAGTCTCTCTGCCCACACTACTCAGCCCTTTATGATAGCTCACGCAGAAATTTTATAAGTCCTTCAGAGACACATACGCCTCTGACCGACGAATAGCTTCCCCCCAGAGAAGTTTCTCTCTCAACTGCCCTCAGCCTAATGAAAGCTCACGCAGAAATTTTATAAGTCTTTCAGAGACACACTGGTTTCTCCCCAACGAATAGCTCCCCCCAGAGAAGTTTCTCTCCCGACTGCTAAGCCCCTTCTGAAATTTTGTAAATCGAAATCGTAGCAAGTAAACTTTTACTCCCACCCATTTCCTCGTGTGCTCCAGCTCCTTATAATAGGTCGCGTCGCTATTGGCCAAAGGTAATGGCGCAGTGCACTATTTCTAATCGTGACGGGAGGAGCGAAGGAAGTTTCCGCTCTCTGTGCCATCTGTGAGTGTACAGTGTTATTCTTATTCCTTCTAGAACATCGGCCATGCCTGCGCAAGGGGCGCGTTGTCCGGTGAAAGAATTATCGTTCTAGAAATTTCGCAGATGTTCTTGCGTCCGCGCGCCCCTCTCCGTTAATCTTTTGACACCAGCTCTCATAACAACTTCGTAATGGGCCGGGGGCGCAAGTGGCTGTCACGATAAGCGGGGTTGCGCGCGTGTCGCCATCTGTTTATTCTCCCAGTAGGACTCGGGACGGTCGAGTTTATTTTATTTAATTTGTATGAGGAAATCGGTATCGCTACAATATGCAATCAAAAAAAATATAAAAACATGGTTTTAAAGCCGTTTTTGAGAAAAGATATTTAAACAAAATTAACTAGTCCCGCTAAAACAGCACGTACTTTCTACCCCGTATTTTCCCGCAAAAAGTACTCAAAGTTTCGAAAAAATGTACATGATCTTATTTGAAAATCTCTCTTTCACAAACAGACTTTATTGAGGAAAAGTAGGCATCCGAATATTTTAGTTGTAAGAAGAATTTTAAACATTTTGAAACTTTTTCAGTTTTCGAAAATTTTTCAACGAATATGAGACCTGCACCATTCTTTTAAACGTTTTTCACACAATCCAACAACAACATTTAATCAGTAACAAACGAGCCATTTTTTAAAATTTTTGAAAATGTCGCAGAGGCTCCATGTAATTGTCGAAATAGGTTTTTCGCAGCACTACATAACTTTCTCTGTACTACGAATATTTCACCGTGTTATAGACAGTACGTACCTCACCTAGAGAGGAGACAGTTCACCTGTCTCCTCTAAACACATCTGAAATTACGATCACGAAGCGCAAGGTATTCGCAGCGAGCGACCTGATTTGACACCATGTTACTCAAAAAATACTCAGTTTGGAAAAATTCAACATGACCTAATTTGAAGATCTTTTTTTAAAGAACACATTTCAGTAAGAAAAAAGTTTCATAATTGTAGTTGTAGGAAAACACCGAAAATGTTTGAACTTTTCACTTTTCAAAAATGTTTCAACTTTGAACCTAGTTTGCGAACGACTAGATCACTGCTTTCTTGCACGGATGTGCCTTCAACGCGCGCTTCCGGAGACGTCAGGCTCATCGCTCGGCTAGCCATCTAATTCTTCATCTTAATATTTGCTCTAGCTGCTCTTGCGGCCTATGCTTCCAAACAGGTTTGAATTTGTAACATGGTTCGGCGTTCTTTGTTCAAACAGGAGGGCTGATTGATGAATGAGATACACCCTAGAAATAATAGTAAAATGTTTGTTCTGTAAAATATGCGAGTTATAACATGAAAACATTATTTTATTCTTTCTTCTTATGATAAACATAGACATAAAGAACCCATACTACTGCAATAGAAAGACTTCCTACGTTGAAATGTTTTTGGTGAATTGAATAACAAAAAAATTGAAAATTGAATACGTCTCAGCGTGTTTTTACTTTGCATGTTTCTGCGTGCACGTTGGAGTTTGTAAGTGATTCTTTCCGTGATCATTTAACACACAAGAACTATGCATATTTATATCCGTAATGGGTATTTGACGTGAAGAGACCACCTTGGTCTTCTCGCATGATTTTGACATGCCATATCACCATAGAGCCGGAAAATACTTGTTGAAATTTGTAATGATAAGTAATACAATAATTTTAGAGTTAACTTCACTGAAATCAACACCGAGGGCGAATAGTCACATTCCAAGGATTATTACCTATTTGAACCAAGGGTCCTCTACGATGGCGTTTATCAACGCTCTCTTCCTGATTATGTGGATAATGCCTTGCAATCTTTGCAGGGACCTTTTTTCTTCTCTAGGACATCACGCTGTTCTGGGCGATGTTGTATCTAAAAGAAATATTGAGCATTTTCTAACGAAACATTCCAGGAATAGTCGCGATTGTATTGACTACAAAATATCATATTTCCATTTTGTTTTTTGGCACTTCTGGACAAACAAAGAAGGAAAACGAATATACGACGGCCCTTGTTACCATGCGATTGATACATTCGAAGAAAAGACAGGACTTCATTTACAGCCTGTTAAACCTACTACAGCTTCTCTTGGAATAAGTACTAATGGAACATACGATGGTGTAATAGGTCTTGTTCAAAGCGCTAAAGTGGACATAGCAAGCATATTCCTGTACTACTCTCACGACAGGTATCAATTTGGGGACTACACCCTTCCTGTGAAGACGCACCCGTTTTGCATCGTAGTACGCCGCGTACCTGCAGTGTCCTTTGCGCAAGTGCTGCTGCTTCCATACACACCGCTCGCTTGGGCGGCCATTTCGGTGTCGCTAGCCGCCGCCATCTTGGCGCGCTTCTCCGTGCACTACTGTTTCACCAATGGCGTGCCCTGCGACGGAACATGGGCGGCGCTTACCCGCACTGTGCTAGACGTGGCGCAAGTCATCTGCACAGGCGCCGCTCACTGCGCCGCAGCTTTTCTGCATCGACGCATCTTGATGGGGGCGCTGCTGTTGTTCTCGCTGGTGCTCAGGAACGCCTACACGGGTCAGCTGCTAGGCTTTCTGACGGCACCGCCTCACCTCGCCGACCTGCAAACGTTGGACGACGTGGCGCGCGTGTTGGACGACGTTTTCGCGTTCAGCTTCACGAGTGTCTACGAAAACGCGGACGCTCCACAAGCGTTGACGAATATACAACGGAAGATGAGAAAAATCAAACCAAGCGACGTGATGACCATCTTGCGGAAGATAACAGGCGGAGAAAACATCGGTATTCAGATAGCCTCTTCGGCTTACTCCTTCTACTCCAGCATTGGGGAACTCACTGAAAACGGCGAACGGATGCTGCATCTCGTCCCGCAGTGCGTGAATCCGCCAGGCCATTTAGCCTTCTTCCTGCGCAAGAACTCCCCGCTGTTTCCTTCGTTCAGCGACGCGATGGAGCGCCTGGTGGAAGCAGGGCTGTTCGACCACTGGGGCCGAATGCAACGCCACCACATGGTGGCCAACGGAGTGATCGTGGCAGAGGTCGCCTCGGCCCTTGACGGTGAAGCAAATGGTGGGCGCAGGATATGTCCTAGTGGTAGGCTTAAGCGTTGGTGTCGCTGGCTTTTTCCTGGAAGCTTTTTCTACTGTAGACTCCCAGAAAGACCTTCAGAGGTGAGAAGATTGAAAAATTGGGCGCCCTATACCGAGAATCTAATCCAAATTGTGCGAAACAATTTTGGTCCATGGACTTTAAGTGACAAAGGAACGATCGGAAGTCTAACAAATCACATGTGATTGTTTTATTTTTAATAAAGCTTTTATCCAGCCGACTGTCGATTACCCTTTACATCCCTATGGGACGCAAATTCGACCATACATTAGACACGAATACACTTCCGTGCCTCTGATCTAGGGCCAGCAGAACCCGCGACAACACAGACATGAGAGACAACGGGCAAACAACTATTCCCCCGACCCTTCGGACCAAAGCGTCCAAGCGACCAAACGGACCAACGACTCGAACCCGCGACCGTTCAGTCCAAAGCGCTGAGTCGGTACATGCTCGTAGTCACCTCGACCATTCAGATCTGCTAAAGTGATTGTTAAGGCTTAAAAAATGTCTTTTGCATTTTTGGGAGGGCAGTAAAGATGAAATATTACTTAAAACGTATTAAAAAAGATTGAAACTTCGTCCTAAATGCCAATTTTCGTTGAAATATTTGAAGCCGTTCTAAAGAAAATGTCGTTAAAGTGTTTCTGTAAATGTAAAATTTGAAGCTCTTCTTCAGAAAAAAGTTTGAGCATTTGATAAATTTCATTTCAAGCAATTTAACTCACAAGTTCAATAATGTATACAAACCTCTGGAAATGAGAATATTCACAACGTGAGAGATACATTACATTTGTATAATTTTTGGGAAAAATACAACAAAAATTAATTTTACGTCATATTAAAAGGTGAAAATAACACTATCCGTACAAAAAGATTGAAGAACAAATTTGGAGTCGTTTTTGACAAATCGGCATTTGAATATTTCTAAGATGCGTAAATTTGAGCTAGTTTTTACAGAAACGATTTGAGCTGTCAAGAAACATTAAAAGCATTATTAAAGGAGCTACTACGAAAACGTTAAAGAAGAACTTTGGAACCATTTTCGAGAACATCTTGTTTTTGTATTTTTTAAAATTTCACAGACTCTATCCAATATTGAACGAAAACTACTAAAATTATCAAAAATCTGTACATGCCCTTCATGAAATAACTAATTATGGGCAACAAATTTCATTTAAAAGAAAAATCCCTGTCTTCAATTTTGTAGTTGTAGAAAGAGGCCGGAAAATATTCAGAATGTTACAAATTTCGAAAATTCAGAGTTAACCGTGAAAATCCGACCTATGCAACCTTTATAAGTGTATTTACATAAGTGTATTTCTGTTCTTACAAGAAATTCTTTTAAAAAATTTGGAGCCATTTTAAGAAAATTTTGAAAATGTCCGGGGGGCTTTAGGTAAAGTACCCCCAAAAATTAATGAATGTTTTTCAAAACCGAAGAGCTTCGACTCTGAACAAATTGAGTGGAATTTATTCAGTTTGAAATACATAACGCACACATAATTAAGATGCTAGTGTTGTTCAAATATACCAGACAGCCGGACAGACGGACCAACAGGCAGAAGGACGGACATTTGGGAAACAAAAACACTTTTTCGGTATCAAGGGACTCCAAAACGTTTATTTCCGTTAAACTCTTCAAATCGATTTTCCACAGCATTACGTAACTTTCCCTATACAGGAAAGTAAAAAATAGAACACTAGTGAAAGTATCGTGCGCGATGTATAGTTCATCATTTCAGGGACTGCTCCGACATCTTCCAGTAATTCCTCCAGGAAACAACACAAAGGACGGAAGAGTGCAGCTGACCTCCGAGATTCTCATCAGGGTACAGGTGTTTAGTTTGTGACCAAAGCCCGCCACCGTAGGAACAGGACATAGAACCTTTAGATCTACGAAACTTAAGCTGCAGCTTTGCTACTACATCACTAACGCACCATGTGTGCAATAAGCCGCCCGCATCAAATGGTTGCGGTTGAAGACTAAAAACATGTGTCTAAAGAGCGTCAATACTGCGTGCACGGGACCCGGAAAAGCCTACCGCAGAGCGCAGCCACACTATCGGATAACAAACCAGCGTATTTCCTGATAACTACTGCCGGAGACGGAGTTTTGCTGATAAAGGTCAGGCATGTTGGAGTTTCCTTTCCTGCTACAACTGTAGGAAATGATCACTAACATAAATTGAAACACAAACCATCAAAAAGTGTTGCCTTGTGGCACGTTATATAAATAAAAATGCACACAACCAATTTCTTTTGAAGAGTATTTCTTCATTCTCAACAAAAATGGCTTGCAAAAATCTTCAATTTTTGAAAGCCGTTTCAAACATTTCATTTACATACTATCTTTACATTTTACACTGTATTTACATCTTAAATATACACGTATTGAAACATATCTTGGAAATATGTGAAACAAGCATAACCCGGCAGACGTTGTTCTGCCCATCAAATCCCTTACTCTTTCCCTCTCCCTTTCTCTCTCCATCTCTCTCTCTCTCTCTCTCTCTCTCTTTCTCTCTTCGTCTCTCTCTTTCGTTGATATAAAATAAATGAGGCCTTAGTTTCTCGAAATGAGGAAGTGAGACGTTGTTTCATATATATATATATATATATATATATATATATATATATATATATATATATATATATATATATATATATATATATATATATACCTGTGGCCCACCTACGATGTTCCCTTCAATTTTTTCCTGAACCGTTGCAGATACTGAGATGCGGTTTTCACTAAAACTACTATATGCAAGGGGCATATATGGTCATGCATAATATTATTCTATTGCATTTTTTATAGCAGAGATATTGACCCAACTTCCATTTTTTAAGTGGAACCCTATAGATTTTTTAGCTCATCATAACAAGCATGAAGAGACGAGTTCATAAATATGCATATCGCCATGTGTTACATAACAAAATTTTCGAGAAATTAAGAGTTTTAAAGACGCACGTCGACAGCATTCATCCACTTTTTCTTTTCCAGAGCCAGGCAATAAGCGATTTATTACCGAATATTCGCCATTTTCCAACGCACGATTAAGAAATGGGAGCGAGTACATCGAGTCAATCGCAGATAATGGAAGACAATGCTAACAGAGATCGGTTGTTCGACCATTAAAAAAAGTGAATGTTAAATCGAATAAAAAGAGAATAAAGTACCGTGTAGAAAACACGACAAACAGGATTTAGATAAACAGAAACTTACCAAGTCTTCGTATCAAACGTTTTCGCGGAATAGTGAACGGAATTGCACAAATGCCATTAATCGTATGCGGAAAGAATAGACAGTATGGAGGGTTAAGCAATAGGGTTGTTTAAAAAGAGTCTAATCAACGAATTATCCAGGCCTGAGATAAATAAACAAGGGAGTGAAGCGTTCCTCCAATCGCCGAGGAAGAAAAGGGCTATCTTCGTCCGGCTGAAGGTCAATGCCCAGAAAGTCAGCGCATGACTGTAGACCGATGCCTACACTGCCGTCCGCTCGTCTGTCTTGATGCAACAATATTCAACATTCACGAAGGTACTTTGTAAGAAGAGAAAGTTATGAAATCGTGCGCCGGAAAACAGCGAATTTTTGGCAGAAAAACTGTGACTGCCGGGTTCTGGTAACGAGGTCTTATGTTCTTTCAACTTCCTGATCTTTCCAAAATTGCAAAAATGCAATTTCTTAGTCGTCTTCCTACAACTACAATATTAAAGATAGAATTTTTTCCCTTAATGAAATCTTTTCTTTAAAGACAGATCTTCATATTCGTTTATGTTCATTTTTTCAAAAATTTGTTACGTTTTCGAGTAATTTGCTCAAATATAGGCATTTTTATTTTTTTAAGCAATTGTTTTTCTCAGAAACCGCTCTAAATGTTTTCTTGAAATTTTCATAAAAGACGTTAAAAAAGCGCTAGTTCCATTTACGAAGAACATTTCGAACTTTTGAAAATTTGAAATCTTAACATTTCAAAACTACCAAATTGAAAGTGAAGATTTTTGATTTAGACGAAGTCTATTGAAAATATTATTATTTACAATTCTTATTCGAATTACTAGTCATTACTAAAGTTAAACAACTAGTAAACCTTTTGTCATACATTTACACATTAATGTATAAAATCTGAGAAAGCTCCGGCAACGTCGTGTATTTTGCTAGTACTTTTATATATTTATATAATATTACAATACCGTACTATTTAATAATTACTATTATATGTTAGTAATAGCTATGTATACGTTCGTTAATACACTGCATACCTTATACAATGAATTCACGATGCCAGAAATGTATTTTTGCATTTAAAGTTTTGTACAAAAAATCTATTGCTTGAAACTATTTAGCTTTCAACTGGCATACTTATATTTTGTTTCACGAATGAGACACTGGGGTTTCACACCCTCATAAAAAATACACAATTTACAGGTTCTTATGACTTAAATAGTTTTATTTTACAATCCTAATGAATATTTTCATTCACAAAAAAAGCACATTTTCATTTTTTGGCGAACACACTGCTTCTGTTACTATTTCTTCTTTCTTACCGTCTTGTAGGACAGAGATTTACTTTCACTTAAAGTATTTTTTCGGGGTAACGCACCGTGGTCGATCGAACGAACATCCTATCTTAAAGTTTTATTTTTCCTGCGCTGCATTTAAGATGGTGTCAATATTTAAATAAAAAGGCGGTAATAAATTAACTTAATATTACGAATCGTAGAATATTAGTAATGTAATAAGTTTATTAGTATTAGAGTTATTTATCAACTATGTATGATAAACTATGAGAAACCGATATACAAATTGAAATCTGAATACAGGTGGAAATATGCATTTTTCCCAAGAGTTGAATTTATTCACCAAGCGAACGCACATTGTTTTGGCAACACTGAGCTGGCAACAGTGATTTGCTCGTTTCTTGGTTAAATTGGACGTTTTCAAGTGTCACGAGCAGAGATGCCAGTTAGCGCAGAGAATGAAATATTTCAATACTAAGTAGCTGTTTCCGATAACGCATAGACGTATGTGCTGTTGTTGCACCACTTGTTTTGTGGTGTATTGTGAAGGACGTTTAAGGGAGAGAGATGACGTGCAATTACGTGCGAGAAATTACGTACCGTTTTACTACCACTAGATTACTATGTTTTACAAATCTGTATTAAGTGAAGTATGTCTGTGTTAGTGACAAGGAAATAGAAGGTGTTGCACTGGGATTACAAACATAATAGGTGACTAAATAAACATTTTGAATTTATTTATTTATTTTGAATAGGCCTACATCGTGGATTTTTTATTTGACACTGCATAAATTTGAAAATGTAATGGACCATTCGAAATTTTATTTATTCACAAGAATAATTGATTTGGATTCCATGACCTTTTAGACGTCATCCGTTATATCATAGTACATTTCTCAAGTTTTACGTAATCCGTAGTCCAGATGTAACTTTTGAACGCTTTCTTCACCACTCTGGATATTGTGAAAACACAGTCTTTTATGAGTATGTTCCTCAAAAATATATTTCTCATACGCGTTTTGGTTAGTTCTACTTGTATTGATCGTAAAATATTCAAAGAAGATATAAATAAGAAATATTCAAAGAACAAAGAGAATCATTATTTGCATAATGCGAAGGTTTTTACATATATATTGAAATAATCACAAGCGATTTATATATTAGGTATATAATCGTTTGTGTTTTATTTGCATGAACGTTAAATTTTGAAATTGCTATACTCGATCCTGCGGAGCAACTACTGCTCTCTCCAGACTCAGGCGCGGCCTCATTCGGTCGTACTCAGTTTCACTCGATCGTACTCGGTATCAGACGATCGTTCTCGGTGGCACTGGGTCGTAATTGGACGTACTCGGTCGCATCCAGTCGTATTCAGTCATACTCGGTCGATTTCGGTCTTACTCGGTTGTACGCGGTCGCACTCGGTCGTACTTGGAGGAACTCGGTCGCACTCAGTCGTATTTAGTCGTACTCGGTAGATTTCGGTCTTACTCGGTCGTACTTGGAGTACTCAGTCGCAGTCGGTCGTATTTGATTGCACTCGGTCGTCCTCGGTCGCACTCGGACGCACGTGGCCCGTCAATTTGCAGCTGCTTCTCGACCCTGGTGGCGTGCACTGCACCCCCTGAGGCGTCGACTGTCAACCCCGCAGCCGCGTACTTTTTCCTGGCACCAACCGGCGCGCTCTGTCTCTCGCCCAATCAACACACATCCTCTGTCAAGCCGGCACCCCTGCTTCTGAAAATTCAAAGTCAACTGACCTGTAATGTTTTGCCAATTACGTATTATTATTTTAACAAAAATTTCAAAACAATCGTACTTAATATAAACCATAAAAAACGTAATATTCGTATATGAGTGAGGATGCTGTATTGAGGCAGCACCCTCGCGTGTCAAAATTTTTTGAAACAAATTCGCAATCGAAGCTCCCATCTGACCAACATGGCGCGGGTGTGGCTTCTCACGGCCTGCGTTGCTCAGCCGAGAACTGCAAAGCAGTACCTGGAATAAATTGTAAAAAAGTATATTGAAAATAAACTGTGTACGATTCTGATCTTATTTCCGTACAAAAAACACTAACATTATTTTGCAATACAAGGTCTCTGCAAGTTAATCCATTATCAGAAAACACTCAGGTTTTGTAGGTGTTTATACGCAAACAATGTCATGATCGAAAAATTAATATACAATTTTATTGTACCAGATGTTATTCTGTTACTTACTCTTTGCTTTACTCCTTCTGACAAACAGGACAGCAACAGCAGCACGCACAACACTGTTTCACAAGCTCCTCACCATCGCCGCACTCTGGTATATCACACGCTATGTCACACGCTATTGTGCATATTGGCGTGGAATAAACTTCGTATAAAATTACTGCCAGCAAGCAGATTAATAATACCGCACCGAATCTTTTCATATTGGTACCGTACGTCTGAAACAAAAAATGTAGGGAACCAATCGAAACATTTATTATCATTCCTATTATTATTACTATTAATATTGTTATTATTATTGTTATAATTATCATTAAAGGAATAGAGAGTGCGAATGTTGCCTTAAATCAGACGACAGAAAACCCTGGTAAAGATATTGATCAATTATATCAATTTCATTTTTTGATGAAACTGCATGAATGCAACTGAATATCTAAAGTCTCACCAGCCCGGACCTCAAAATTTATCCCGCCTGGGGTGGTGGTGGAAAAACCTTGATAAGGAAAACCCCATAAGCCGACATGCGGGTAAGCGCCGGATCTCGCCATCCAGCGGGAGGGAAACCACCACCTTCCATAATAAAAACTCGCACAACACTCACGGAACAAATGCCCATAGCACTTAACGCGCCCAGAAACATGAACTAATCAATAAATCTAGGGCTTGTGATTTTTAGAGGTCAGAAAACATAGAAAATCGACACCCAAAAAAGAGCAAGCTTTCAATGGACACCCACGGGCGAAATGAATTAAGCGGAGAGGTGACACGGTGCAAAATATAACTTTAAACGCATGTTCTAAATAAACAAACACCTCTAATGTTGAACGAAAAATGCGGATGAAAAAAATGAAAAATTGCTCAACAAATTTGTGAATAAACACCAAATAACAAATGTCACAACATATCAAGTGATGGCTGAATGCTAGATGGGAAATTCCAAGCTTGAACTTACTGCATCGAACGTTACAAACGTAGAGTAGATTTCCAAGTATTCGTACATTGGAGAACAACAGCTCGATTCATCATGCTTTGATTATAATAGAATACTTTTATTCATGTTAATTTGAGATATGTTACAACTTATTTTTTGACTTTTGGCCAAGAATTATTCCATTTTCCAAATATGCGCCGTTTGCACTCTGTATGCTAGGGTACTGCTCCTGCATTCGCCTATTAGAAATCAGAAAAATCAAGGAAAACTACCGATCCAAGAAGAGCACTCGGTAGCTAGAATCCTCCATACAGCAGCCGAATTCATCCTAGCTACGTAGCTATAGCTACGTATGTTCCAACACCATCCTACGAATGTTCCAACACCATCGGGACTCGAAATCTAGGCCCTGACGGTCAGAGCAGGCGGTCTGCAGAGCAAGCGGTAATCCTGACTGTACTAAATCTGTCAATATGATCTTCAAACCATTATACATATTGTTTTGCTTTCAACTTCTATTTACGCTGACTTTAGTGATTGCGCATTCAACGAAGACCGGCAAGAGGAAGATAATTTGCGATGTTCTAGTGCCACGCACTCCTGAGACGATGGGTGCACTCGTTCAAACGCCCAGAATTTCCCTCTAGAACCAATATTCCCTGCCGATGAATGACATTCAGCCCCTCCTCGACACAACGGGTCACGCGGGCGAATTTTTGAGCTCTTGAGAAACCAGCCACTCATGGCCGCTCAACGAGCCTCAGAGTTGGGCAGGCCTTCTACTGGCAGTGCACTTCTTTTAGTATCACTCGAGGTAGTCACCAACGCCTGGAATATTGAACTTCCAGACATGCCGACTAAAATAATAGTAACAATGAAGGTCTATAAGTACCTAGGCCTTCAACACGCCGCGACATTTGACGTTAACAAGTTAAGACCTGTGCCTCACTGGAACACAAGCGACGTGTTCAAAAGATTTTCAGAACAAAGTTTAATGGTGAAAACTTTAGTCAGTCCATAAACGGTTGGATAGTACCGATTATGAGGTACAGTGCTGGACACAATCGGAGATGAAATCAGGATCCAATCTCAAGGAAATACGCTACTCGTAAACATATCATTTAGCTTAAAATGTATCATTAATCTACTAAGCACCTAGAACAAATAAATAAATCAAAATGACCTTTCAAAATGGCATGTCAAGTCACTTCATGCACAATACTCAAGCACATCGTAGAAAACTGAGCGGTATTCTCACCTGGGGCTGGTTGCTGAATGGGGTTTCTCTAAGGAAGAGACCGAAGGTATTTTGGGCTTCTTATTATTGGTTGTTGGTGACATTATAATCTCTTAATAATGTGTATTCAAAATATCAGCACCGTAAGACTCTTTGCGTTTATCACAGACAAAGGCTATTTACGCAGCGCCAGTGACACGAAAACTAAAGTATACGTGAATTGTTACCTAAGTTAAGTACGTTATTAGTTACAAATGCTATAGCCTTGCCTCAGATACGGAAATTGCTTTTAATCAACTACCACATTTTAAAAATATTTTATTTCCTTGTTCAAGATAAATATGTTTTACAAAGAACTAAAAATTAATACAAATACAATAGCTAAAACAATAGTACAATAATAAAATATGAAATACTCACTGAAGAACTCGAAAAGAAATGAGTAAAGATATTAGGAATCTAGTACTAAAAAGTATGTTTCATAGTGTAGAACCACTAGTTACATACTCGCGTATAGAGAGTACTGAAATACTGAAGAGAAATTCGGCGAATTTTCAACCTGCCCTGATTCAGAAAAAAATGATAATCTTGCTTATGTTTGAGCTCAATAAATTTCTGTATAATACTGCATAGTCAGAATCCAAGTTTTGTAGGTTCTTGATACCAAAAAATTTGTTTACGGCAAAACGTCTATCCATCTATTGGCTAAACTGAAGAAAAAGATATTCACCAAATCTGATATCCAACAACTTTTCCTTCTCCCCACGCCTTATTAATACTAAAATATTGAAGATTTTTTTGTAAATGTATATATTTACAGAGTTATAGACGTAATGTAGAGAAAGTTATGTAATGCTGAGGAAAATTGATTTCGAGATTTCAACAAAAATGCATGTTTTGGGGTCCGATTTTGCGAATCTGCGAGTTTGAAAATCCTTTAAATTTTGGGGTAAGTACTGTGCGTAAAGCCCTTGGACATTCGCAAAATATTCTGAAAAATGACTCCTCATTTATTCTTTACATTCATTACAAAAGTAGAGTTGAATATGCTTATAAACCTGGAGTGGGTCGCATTTTCAATGTTAACTTTGAGTTTTCAAAAATTATAAAAGTTTTCTGCGTCTTTCTACAACTACAATATTGAAGTAACCCCACAAGCGTGACACCTTCCGGGCAGGACAACCACTAAACTCCCGGTTGGTCTTGCACAGGTAGATGGAATGTAGTGAATGTAAAAGTGTGTGTGTGAGAGTGTAAGAGCAGAGGACGTGACACAGATAGGGATGTAATAATTGGCGCGATCCTTGGCCCATTTGTTAGGGCACTGCTCTAGCATCCATTTGTATTGATCGGCGAAATGTAAATTACTGACCCGTAGCATCCGGGTGCTAGAATTCACCTGACAGACAACAAACCCCATTTGCCTCGTGGTTCGTCACCACTCTGGGAGAGCGGATATGAAAACTGCCAGCCGGTCAAAGGGATGGGGAAACTGTGTTCGATGACCTCTGAAGCATATCCGAATGATCACAATGCTCATTGTGCATAGCCGCACTTCCCTTGCTTTTTGTACAGAGCTTCTGTAATGATTTAAGATTGATTCTCACATAAGCGAAAACCTGCCCTGTTTGTTCAAATCGTTTAAAATAGCATTCTATCCTTGCGTAAACGAAGTTGAAAGCATGTGGTTGTTTCATTTTATATTATGTATTGCTTACGGTTAGTGTAAGTCGCATTTTATCCTCGTCCTTATTTCTCATGTCACTTACCCTGAAACTTTTCTATTGGATATACTGAACTACTATTAGTGTTGCGCCTGCAGTAACCTTATATTCACACAGAAACGAAGAGTTATGGCTTTTTGGAGATGGATGCGGGGGTCATAACAAGAACGTGCATGTTGTACATGCCATGGCGTGCTATCTCCTCAACATTGTCTCTCGTCATCTGAAGAATATCACAATCTTTTTCACGTAAGGTAACATTCATTTCTGCCTACTGACAGAATTTTTGGAATAACAAAGAAATTTTGGAAAAGAAATGAAAGAGGAGTTTGGAAATGTTAACACCATATTTATTGACACACGAAATTTATCTGATTCTTAGTTCGGTACATATACTAGGAAAAGACAGTTATCTCATAAAATACAATGTATCTCATAAACTGAATCCAGATAAACGGATTGATTATCCTTCAAATCTCTTCAGCATAGTTTTGAAAAGAGGACAAGTAGGGCACATTTTAGTACCATTATTTTGCTGTATCATCTACCATTACAGTACCTACATCCTACCGTGTTCTAACCTTTCAAATTCTGATATTCACCTCAAATGGTCTCTCCATCGTTTCAAAGCCGCGGAAAAGAGACTATAAGGTGCAGCTGAGGAAAAAACCCCTGAAGGGGGAAAGACTGCCGTCAAAGGCCGAGTACTGGGTAATCTACCAAACTTTTTCTAAACTATTTATTTCCGGGCGCTGAAGTATCGCATTCTGCTTCCTGTCTTTGTCCTCCTCAGTACATGAAATCAAACAGCGCCACACAAGCTTGTCCGAACCAATGCCTTTGCACATATTTTTGGGCCTCCCACTCCTCTTTGCCCCCTAAAGTGTTTATTTAATTAATTATTTGACAATTTCATTTTTTATATTTATTTATTTATTTATTTTCAATGCATTTATTTATTACTTAACAGTTGACTATGATTCATGACTTATTTACTTAATAGTTTACTAACTTATCTTAAATGAATTATTAAATAATTTATTGTTTGCTTAACTTATTTCCTCTCCAGTCTAGGCTCTTCTTATACAACTGGAAGGTGCTGGTTTCCCTAATGGTCCGAAACTTTCCTAGAAATGTTACAAATTATTTTATGAAGTGAGACATTTAATCACTTAATATGTTCTGGGCGAGCGTTACGTTTCTATGTTGGAAGTAGTAGTTTCCCATTCCCATCCATTTTCGTTTCCAAGTTTCTGTCGCACACCAATTTAAAAGGATGTGGATCCAATCTTCTCTATCACCGCAAAGCACATAGATGCCATTATCATTCGCGTCTTTCAATCTACGTTGCATCCACCCACCGACCCTGTTCCAAGCTTATCCCCCTCTTGCGTCTCTTGAACGTAACCTTCACAACGTGAGTTTGTGCCACTAGCGAACGTTTTTCGTGCTCCGATGCCAGGAAATCTTACCTTTAAAATCCGCAAGTCTCCCAGAGACTAGTCGATCTATCTATGTGTTCCCCTATCCCCCACCGTCTCCGGTGAAACTTCTCCGAGACCTGGGTCGTTCTAGTAAATGTTTTAATTTTGAACGACCGGTAGCATTGGTCGCTTCCCTGTAACTGCGCTCTAAAGCACCTATGTATAAACGTGTCAGCCTGTTCACCTGTTAATCTAATTCAATGAGTTTATCTAGTTTAATAGGTTTCATTTTCAACTATTTCCAAATTCCTACACTACCGACCTCTCTTAAGTCCCCGGCATTTGCTGCAAATCTAGACTCCGAGAATTAATTTGTAATAATGTTTCGATGCTTTCTTGTTGATCTATCCCATCCACACCCCGGATTTCTGCCCCATAAATGTATCATAAACCAGTAACCATAAACCATCAACCATAAATCAGTAATGTTACTGAGACAAAAAGAGTGATATTGAGAACTTTCTGAGAAGATGGTTTTGAGCGGACTGGAGAAGTGAAACCAGTTTGCAGTTGTATCAGATTGTCCTAGATTCAGAACCTACTCCCAGTGGTGTTCCTACTGATCAAAATGGAACACATTGTGACTATTTAGAAAAAGAGCGTGTATTAAGCATTTGAGTAGCTATACTCATCGTATAAACTCTCCCTCAACATACTGATAAATCTTAATATTATTTTTTCTTTTATATAATAAGTTAATAACGCATTAGTAAATTATGTTTCTCTGTTATTAAATATCCATCTAAATACACTAACGAATGTACAATAAAAATTATAGATACATAAGAGACTTTACCATTGTGGTTATCGCAATGCCATGTTATGTTCATAACAACCATTGTAATGACGCCAATAAAAATTTGACGAAATATATAATGTGATTTTTATAAATCTGCCCCTCAAGGCCCGTCTTCACAGTGGCATTATGTCACTGCATTTTGCGGCTTTCTCGACCGTGCCGCTAGTTGTGGCGACCGTATCAAGCAGTGCTTGATGCGGTCGCGATCATGCGACATCGAGCGGCATTTATGAGAACGACGCGCAATGCAGTGACATAATGCCACTGTGAAGACGGGCCTTGAGGCGCGGCTTTATAAAAATCGCACTCCAATTAACCCCACAAGATATTTAATAAAACACTTTTCATTTGACCCGTTTTATATAACAATCCTCGTTTAAAACGTCCGTTTTTCTGCATTTCCGGTAAAATTTTACTTTTTAGCCATAATACAGTTTGAAATATCATTTATTTACCAATATAAAGTGCTGAAAACATTACGTTTGTGAGTTTTGAGCAGAATACTCAATAAATCACCACAACAGCGTCTATAGAAGTGTTTGAGGGTCCATTTGAAAGTTTTGAGAGCGAGTCAATCCATAAAGTGAGGTCTCACCATGTCAAGAGGGCTTCCTTAACATTTGTTTTTACTTATCTGAATACACTGGCTTGTGTTGGTAATGCTCAGTGCACTGGGATACGATGAATTGCGGCCCAATAGCGCTTGCCCGTGAGCAGGCGAGCAGACAGGTGATGCTCGGGATGGAGCCAGGAGAGGTAGACCGGAATTTTTTCACCCAGATTTAGTATAATTTACATTAATTAATATTCCATTCTCATAAGCGTAGTAATCAAAATTTAATTTCACCAAACAACACAAGAATCATGCCAAGCATTATGAATTATTTATTATTGAATTATTTCTTTTTTGTTTTTGTTAATTTATATAAAAGAACAGGTTATACAAAATATTTTTTCTGTTGATTCTAAGTTATCCGTACATTTTAACATGCGGAGCAGTTGTCTTCTACGACATATCGATCAACACATCAGCCAAAAGCTGGTACCACCTGAAAAGATTCAATTATATTAGTGAATCACAAAAAAACAGAAATATATTTTAGTTCATTGCGTGTTTCTAAAAGGTTAAATTATAAAAATGATTTCTAGAAAGTCAGTTGGTTGAAGTTTTCAAAAGTGAAATTATTTGCGAATATTTAGACATATGGGAAAACCAGTTGTGAGAAGAGAGAGAGTAGCGAAAACACCTCAAATAGTATGATCCTGAGCTGTCGAATTTATTATTCTTAGTGTAGGCATATATCTATGGTTCACACACAACCGGGAAATGTGACAATTTTACACGCGCGTGTTTGCGCGGCTCGTGATTAATGTTGTACTCCTAAAGCGCCCACAGACGTTCATATTTACGCGCTCCATCGTGTTCTTATGAGTAATTGTAAATTTTAGCAAAACATCGATACATCGATCAACAAAAGGTTTTCGATCAACTAAAACGTCTATATGATGAAACATATCAAAGTAAAATGTCCTGGTAATAATGTGATACATAACACATCAATATTAGCTTAATGCATATTCTGTCTAAAATTTGACTGTCATTTTAATTTTCAAATGAATGTTCTATGTAGTCAAGGTTGAAAATGCATTTTAACGATAATACTCCGTAAAAAATAATCAAAAATGTAAAAATACTGGAGAAAGGTTGCAATAGGTTGCTCAAAATAGCGAACGGTTTCAAGCCGTCTGGGGATAGGCAACAATGACATATGTGAATATCTGTTGATTGCGAGCAATCCACCAAAATAGATACTGGAAATTTTATTTATATCATGAGAATTTTTTTTTAAATATCGATTTTCCTGAACAAATTTATTTATCTAAAGACAACATCGAAAGCAAAACATCCATGTTATAATATGAGTGTTTCTGCTCGAAAATATAGATTTTTTTAAAACGTCGATATTTTTCAGACATCACTAGTTTTTATAGCAATCTGGCTGCGCTACCCGCATCCGCCTCCTCATCCGTTGCGCGCGAACCCTGCAGCATAAAAACTTTACAGTAAGACTTTACAGTACATGGCCGAAGCTTAACTTAACGTAACTCCATCTACGTACTGATCATTCTGAGCAACGTGGGCAGCAGTCGCATGCGCAAGGTCGGCAGGTTGGAGTTACAGGCTTCTGGCCATCAGCGCATTCCACACGAGGGCACGTGAAGAAACAAACAGGACAAGCAATCGAGGAACTAGACGTTTCGTGGACTGCAACTGCCAGGATAATAAGCGTCAGCATTGTCATCGCCACCTCAGAATGTTGCTGACGGCCGTGCATTTTACGCTGAAACAATTGTTAGAAATTCAATTAAAATATTTACAGAAACAAAATTGAAAATATAGCCCATTGCGTCATTATAAATGTTTACGCCTTTGAAATATTCAGTCATTTGAAGCACGTTTCTTTCAAATAGAACAAAATCGTTTCAGTATTTTGATGTTTCCGCTTCTGTTTTTTCCGATCTTGAACAAATATCAAATTGCTCTTCAAATATAGCACTATCTTGAAAACTGAAATGTTTACGTCAATTTTGTTGCTTTATTGTTGTTCAGAATTAATGTTAAAATGGAACATGGCGTTCCATGTCTTTGAATTCCGTATCATAAAATGTCCAAAACAGATTTTGTAAAAAAAAAGGTTCATTTAAACGTAAAGACATGTTCCATTAAATGTCGATCATATTCCTTTGCATTGATCTTGTTGAGTATATGAGTAAGGTATATGTCAAAATAAAACGTTTCTCTGTCCATTTCAAATTTCTTGTGTGATATTTCATGTGAACTATACACGTTTCTGTCTGCTTGCCCTAGTGGTTCAGTTTTTGGCCTTGAAATAAAGACTTCAGCCACTATCCAAATTAAATCACTTCACGTCAAGAACGTATTCAAACCTCTCTAATATACTTCAAATGTTTTATACAAAGTATCCTTACTATTTTCATTGTCAAAAATATCAAAATTGTTAATATGAATTGTGAAAATCGGACCTCTTTTCACCTTTATAAGTGCATTGCACTGTATTTTAACAATAAATATAAAGAAACAATTTGGAGTAATTTTGAGAAAATTAGGAAAAAGTGGCAGGGACTACATATAAAGTGCCCCCAAATTTAACTAACGTTTTTCAAAATCGCAGATCTTCAAGAGAAACGAGAGGGACAGGGATGAGGCTAGAACGTCATGATTCAGTTTTTAAAAAATCCTATGTATAGTTTAGATGCTAGTGTTGTTCACATACACCAGACATATGGACGGACAGACAGACAGACAGACGGACGGACGGACGGACGTTTTGAAAAGAAATTACTTTTTTGTTATCAAGAACTCACAGTTTCTGAATTCTAAGCCATGTGTTAGGGGTACTAATCTACTACATTTTAAAATAGGATTTATCCACTTTTTCTGTATCAAAAATACAAGTTTTCTGTCGAAATATAGCCGTTCATTTTGCCCCAGTGTATACGAGAAAGAAAAATTATTATTACACTTATTTACTTAAAGGTATGTTTGTTGTAATGTAAAATTAATAGTTATTTATTTCACGAGTCCTCTAAATGAGTGTTTAAGAACGAAGCTGGAAGGTTAACTGCGAGGCGGAGCGATAGCAAAACCGAGTAGTTAACCTTCCGGTTGAGTTCTTAAAGACCAATAGAGGAAGAGGTACACACAATGTTTTTAGTTATTTCTAGTTTATCGCTTATTCAAAATGAAATTTTACCACTTTCGTAAGTTAAGAATTGCCATTACTCGTGGTTTTCTGTAGCAAGAATTGAAGGTACTGGATGCAATGTTTGTGACCAAACAGTTGAATGCTTTTTCTGGTAATGCAAGCTAATTGAGAAAAAATGCCCTAGAATTTCGAAGTATTAGAAGACATTTTCGTGCCAGATGATATTCTGGAGAAAGCAGAAGCTGCCAGCTGTAGTTTGATACCTTCTGTAGTCTGATGTAACCACTTATGAGAAAGCTTATTATTTATTTTGTGATTGGCGAACGAATGTTCGTTCGAATTAACGAAGATATTAAGCTAACATACTACTTTCAATATACCTGTACCAAAATAGTAGCAAAAATTATTTTTGTTTGCATTTATTCCCCAAAATTGTGTTTTGTGTGAACGTCATATATATCTCAAGATTTATGAGCAGTGATAAAATCTAAACCCGAAAGTCAGCTAAAATATTTTTAATGGTCCCTGGAGTATTTTAATGGCTGTTGCTATAGACTTTTAGCGTTGTTTAGATGGTTGGTTTCTGTTTAAATGGTTGGTTGCCAAGGAGCGTTGTGCGTGTTTTCCAACGTAAATAAAAAAATACATTATCATACAGACATAAGTTCTTACGTATTGTTTTACATTTCTGTATAATTTAAGCGAAAAAACATAATATTGTCTCTCTAGGGAGCTAGTGTTTAACCTGTGTTTGGTATTTGATTTCATAGAAACTTGACTTCTACGATCGTGAAAAAAATATAGAATTTTATGTTGGTTTCCTTACCGTTTATAAATAGCCTCATTAAATAGGTATAATATAGTTTTATTCAGATTAATATTATGAAGATAATTGAAACCAACTAGAAAATAAACACGTTGTCTGAAGAACGTATATGTATTATAAGATTGTATAAAATAAAAGAATATGAAACTTACCACGGTAATGACTGTTCAGTGTACTTCAAAGGTCTTTCAAAACTAAACCTATTTCATCAACAAAGAACCTTGGACATGACGTATTGCCCACCTCCACTGTTATGAAATTGATAAAAAACGAGTTTCAGATAAAAATAGGTATTCCCTGCGTATGATAAACAATGAGTTGATATATCATTTCTGTCAAAATATAAACACAACCTTATTAACATAAGGTGTTTATCGTTTATTTATTCCAAAATGTTTGATTATTCAGGTGTGTATGGGATATCTACGTTTATTTCTAACAAACTAAGCTACATTCCAAGCTCACCCAATATATTGAACACCGTAATGATTCCGCATATCAATTAGTAATGACAATTATTATTAATTGTGTTATTACTAATGCAATAAGTATTACTAATGACATCAGTATTCATAAAGTGATTGCAAAATGACGAAACAAATAGGTTTCACAAGCACGTCTGAAAAGGAGTCATAAATTGGCCGAGTCGGTGTTTCTTAAAGCATTGCTTTTCAAGAGAGTGATCCGCTTCCCCAGCATTTATCCACCGACACCGATGTGGTCCGGTAATCGATGAGTCGGCTCACCGGAGGGGTGGGGGTGTAAGGGAAGACGACCTGTCGCGATCGGCTCTGGTGTAGGTAAAGGAGAGTGGCACTCAGACTACCGCCTCTAGTTTCTCCAGATCGATCGGGGAATATCGATTATGGAGAAAACGCTTTAAGCACTAACCTTGACCACAGACGAATAGACGTACAGACGTTTGCCGTCAATGCACTTTTTTGTTACCAGGACTCAGCAAGAAGAGTTTTTCTTCTGAAAACCTGCCGTTTTCCGGCGCTTCTTTTCTTAGGACGTAAGTGCGAGGAAGTAAAAAATCGCTATTTTGTCTTCGCTAATGAAAGCCACTCATTCATATCACGCTACTCGAAATATCGACTGTTTTTAATAGATCAACTACAATACGCTCAGTGAAGTAATGAACAAATGAAGGCAGTTAAAATTTCATTCTGCTACTTTGATAATATCATTAATATTTGGCGTTAATATTAATAATGTACATCTAGGGCTCACAACCTTTTATTTACAGCAAAAATACAAAATGTGTTAGAATAGAAAAGTAAAGTTCTTTCTAAAGGAAACCCTTTGTTTTTTTAAATTTAAAGATATAATAAACATTGGTTTATAATAATTTAAATCCTAATAATTCTTGGAATATCTCCTGTATTACCAGAAAGTCCAGGAACACTGATAACCCGTGATATAACTGCTAGGATTAGATAATTTAATGAAAGATTCCATAACCTGGCCGTGACTACCAAAGTTGGTAACGGCAATTTGCACTGTTAAATAGGGCACTCATAATCAGCTTTTACTAGAAAGGGTAGAGGCATTTACACAGGCTTTCATATTATTCAAAATAACGTATTACTATAATATGAAGTTCTAGCTACTTTTCTGCGAGACTAGAGAACCGTTTCCTGAATGAGCTCGAGATTTTAGTGTTAAGTCCGCTTTTCGTGGTCTATTTTGCGTCCTTTTGCGTGTACTGAAAATTCACAGTAAATGCTGTTTTACACGACAGTGTATCTTTATCGAATTTTGGTAAAACAACTTGTACAATCGAAGATTCCTCCCGCTTCAGTCAATGACGTAGGGACAAAACGTAAGGCTGCAACGTATTCCTTCATGGTTTCTGGTTATCTTTCAGTACAAACGTTGCCATTTACAAGGGCAGATAATTAATCAATCGTGACAGCCGTTATGTCAGGGTAAAGTTAAAGAAGGAAATGCTTGTTTTACTCTGTAATTTTGAGAAGTAACACCAAGAGCGATATGGTGTCTGTAAAGAATAAGGACGCATGCTTCATTTTCATTACAGATATCCAGGCTAACGCCCGTCTTACATTTTGGCCGTGGCGTGTCCCTTTCTTATATATCGAAGAAAATTGATGCAAAATAATCTGCGAATTGCAGGATTTAAATCTTTCTATTTATAAACATGTCATTATATCCTCACTCTCCAAGTAAACACAAATGTCTATTTTTCCGAATAGTCTCGATGTATTTGTTAAAAGTCATCATCAGTTCCCCAGCAGACCATGACTCGTTGAATGACACATTTGTCTTCATTGATGGACCGGAGTCTATCAGCGAATGACGGACGGACGCAGGTTAATGAACTATAGAGGTTGTATGTATCGGCCGTAGTTCTGTGAAATCACTCCATTTTAATAAGACCCATCGGTGAGTAAATGATGAGCTAGCTAGTCGTTCAATTTTTCACAAGTGACACGCAATTTCTTTCATAGTTAATTTTTTTGTGTTGCAGAATTCAATTCTTCTCCTTAACTTTTATTATAAGGTCTGTAGTGATATGTTTGTTTTAAGATGCGCTGTGTAGATGTTGGGACCATCGGATTCTGTATTCTTGTATTTTATTTATTAATGGGAGCACTTTTAATTCTTCTCTGATAATCAAATTTTTTGTCTAATATAGTGCAGTCTTTGACTTGTCTCAAAAACCTTATCTCAGATGTCTGAAATCTGGCAAAATCTTTCTTTTTCATGGCCTACGTCTCGCATCCATAAAGAAGTATGGAGGTAGCTATTGTTTTGTAAAATTTAAGATGTGTTTCCTTTCTTGTTTTTTCTCAGATATTTTATTATTGTTCCGCAGATGTTTTGGAATCTTTGGTTTTTTATTGAAAAATCTTAATTGTAATTCAAAAGTAATATCACAGGCCAAATATTTAAAAAGGCTAACTTTAAATTTTATTATTTATTATCTATAATTTTATTATTTATTATTATCTTACATAGTATAGGATGTTTGCCTCTAAGCGCTATGGCTAATTTCTTAGATTAAGATGGCATGCTGAAGACGGAACAGGAGAGTCTCCTAATCCCTGAAGAGATTATGATGAGCTTTATTATACATATTTAACTGATTTTAAAAACAGTTATAATGAATTCAGAAAGATTCACTACCTTTTAAGAAAATTAAAGAATGTTTCAGATCATGATATGAATATTATTTTAATGTTTAATTTTGTTATAATTTAATGTCTTGAATTCAACTGTGACCATAAACCATGATCTAGGACGCTCTTTATTTATTATTCTTTAACCTATCATTTAACCTATTGACTAAATGATTAATGTAAAACTATTTTCAGCACGTTGAATTTGTTTTGAATGGACAGGTAATCAATATTTTTTTTATTCATTGATTGGATTACGTAATTTGAGTTACCCCAACTACTGTAACAATTGACGTGCCTTCCCTTCAAATAAGCAAGTTTTTGTTAACTCTTTTCTATTCTACTAATTCAAATTGCACTATTAAATAATCAGCATTTCAATCAATACTCGGGTTTTATTTTTAACTATTCTATTAAAAAAATATTGAGCTCGTAATTTTTTATGTCATGACTCCTTTTATGTTATAGTATAAAACGTTCTTGAAAAAGATTCTTATTTCATTACGTCACCGATCTTCGCGCGTGCTTCGTCTTTCTCGTGTGGAAGTTGCCACGAATATCTTCTTTCTTCGACTCTTGTTCCGGTCCAATGTCCTAATGTCACTAACATTAAATGCGAAGTTCTAAACGTTCACTTGACTTCATAGTTTTTTCACCGCAGATGCCGGCTCCCAAATACTGCCCTAAAAAATCCTGTCATTCTATCGCTGGTAATATAAGTCCTTGTTCTTCACTGTTCCGCATAGCTAGTACTATCTTACTCGATTAACCGATAGAAATTCCACCATTAATAATCATTTTTATCTTTTAGAATCGACCGACGCTATCTGCCAAACATATATCCATCAAACTTTGCTCAGACGTCTGCTACTCTGACGTCTTCTTGTTTATTTTATCTCGCCCGCATCCCCATAGATACATATTACAAAAGGGTTCATCTACCTATTTGTCTATTCCCAATTAAATGAGAGTCCCAATTATTCCGACTATTTTCGGTATGTCACAATGTCCGCCTTCTTAAGCGTCATATTACCTACTTTAGTTTGATATATGGCAAGATAATTTTTCCCTCTATTAAATATTTACTTACATCTTCATATCATCTTGCACTGGTACTCCCACACATGTTTTAACTACACATTCACTCATCTTCTTTCATGCCTTATATTTAATTACATGTTTCGAATTGCCAATCTTTCACAATTATCCATTTCATTACTATTTCTACCTTTCTATATATTTACTGTTGCGTTTGGAGACTTTATTTCTGCTCATGTTTACTTCATTTTATTATCTTTCCTCACTATCTTTGTATTCCTTTATCTTTCCTCTTCTTCTTATTTTTCCTACATAAGATATACTTCTTAATAAACATATATACTTCTTAATAATAACTATTTCTTTAAGTTATTGAAATGGTTGGCAATTCCTTTTATGTTACTCAGCTGATTATTTGTGTTAATACTTGAATTTCCAGAAACACTTTCGTCAAATTTGCCTCACTTAAACCTTCATTGCAATGTTTTCTATTTTTATCACTGAATTATTCTGTTACTATTAGATAAGCAAATTGTAATGGATTTCTACCTATTTTTGTATCCAAATTTGACCTGCTTGCTCCATTATTCAATTCACTCGGGTTGGATTACGTAATTTTACTGACCCCTGCCAATACAACAGGTTGACGTGCCTTTCGTACAAATAAGGAAGATTTCTGGAAACTCTTCTTACTTTCACATATACATACGTATACATGGAGTAATATACACAGAATAGGGATCGGTAAGAAATGTGCGAAAAAACGGCGGATTTTTGGCAGAAAAAAATTAATTGCTGAGCCCTGATAACGAAAAAGTTAATAAATGCAGTGGCTATAAGTCCTATTACTGTTATTGGAACAAACTACCAATTATTAATTCAAGACGTCTCTAAAATTGTACATCGTGAATTCTATACTGAAGTTCGTAATAATGAAATCAAAATATGCTTTACAACTATCGAAGACTTCAAAAATAACCATAAATTCTGTGAAACAAACTATACACAATCCATCTAATAACTGTTTTCCATCTAATAAGTGATTTCCATCTAATAAGTGCCATCCATCTAGTAATTGCTTTCCAGTTATGCTAAAAAATATTCCTCGATCAATCTCGGAAATAGACAATTTTCATGAACTGTCATATTTGAAATTTCCTATAATAAGTGTTAGAAAACTCTATGACAAATTCAAACATCCTCTCCAAACATGTGTTTAGATCTTCTAAAGAAGGTAAAGATATATTACATTTAAACTCTTTATTTCATAGTATAACTACTGTGCAACCAAGAACTAAAACGTTTCTCCTGTCCAATGAAAGAACTGTCAAAGATATAGACAGACACTCACAGGCAAACTGCAAATTATCCACCAGATGTGTTAAATGTAACCAAAATCATTCTTTCCCTTTCTGCAAGAAATCCTGAAATACTCCTCTTATTTGTGTTAATTGAAATCAAAATCATACTGCTAATTATAAATGATGTCCTTACTAGAAACAAGTTCTTTACGACAAAATTTCTAAATTTAATAACACTTCAACCACCTCCAGATCATTGCATTAACCTATAAACTACAACACTAACTAATCAATATACTTACAATAAATCGGACTTACGCAATCTTCCATCACCTCCTAATCCATGGATAAACACCATTCATTGAACTGCACACAAACCTCAAAATATTAACAATACTACTTAATCTGCTTCTCTAGATTGCACCCAATTAATTACTACAATAGTTTTTCACGTTATCTCCACTCTTATTCCGCAAATCCAACAAATCCAACAAATCCAACAAAAACAAGTACATATCTTATTCACAATAAAAATGTCTAACAATACTAATCAGCTTACTTTACTCCACTGGAATGCCAATAGCATTGAAAGGCAACTTCAAATATTTGTACGCTTCCTCCATACTCACAATATACAAAAAGCATTCTTCATAAAAACTCATCTTATTCCTAATGAAATTTTTTTTCTATACAACTTCAAAATATATAGGTTTGACAGGCTTGATAGAGCAGCATCTGGTGGTGTTGCTATCAGAATGTCTCTACGATTAAAACATACTTTAATACACACTACTCTTTCACCCTCACTTGAATTACTGACAATTATAATACAGATATAGACAATATAGATATTAATCAAACACAATAAATAACGTCATCTAATGGCAATAAACTACACTCTTTTCTCACCTCTCATAAACTTCAAATTCACACACCAATAAACCTACGTGCTATTCTTATAATTAAAACATAATTCCTGATTTTTTAAACATAATGATTACACAAAATTTACATGGGCCTATCATACAAACTGTTTGATACTTTCTGACTTTGATTCTGATCACTACCCATTTTCAATATTTATTTATCTTTTAATATTAATATCTCTCATTCTTATCCATTTCTTCAAAAAATTAACTGGAACAAATTTACAGCACTCCTTGAAGATAATATTACATTTCACAATTACATACACAATTTGGATTTACACACAAACAGGCAACAACTCATCAACTTTTAAGAATAACAGAAAAAATTCTTTCCATGTAAAACAGCATACTATTGCAATTCTCTTAGTATTGAAAAGGCATTTGACAAAGTTTGGCATAATTATTCTCATTTATAAACTTCTTCAAATTGGAACTCCAACATACCTATTTATTATAATCCAAAAGTTTATAAATAATCGTAAATTATGTGTTAAAATAAATCATACCTTTTCACAACTATTTTCAATATCTGCCAGTGTGCCTCAAGGATAGTGTCTCTCTCCCTTTGTTTTTAATATCTATCTTTACGACATTCCCACTTTCATCTACTCTGATTTAGCCCTCTTTGCTGATGATACAGCTCTCGTCATCAGTCATAAAAAGAGATAAAATTTCCGGAGATATATTGCAATCCGATCTTCTACTTACACATGTTTGGCTGATAATTGGCAAACCAAAATCAATTTGACAAAGTGTCAAGCCAAATTTTTTCCCTTTGCAAACCTGACATTCCACAAGAACAAAGATACAATGCTTACATGGAATGTACACTTTAAAAATATTATTCGTACAAGTTACATTAAAGATCATAAACTTCACTCTATTATTCACTATAAATCTCACGCATGTACATACTGCCAAACTAATGTATATTACAATTATTCATCCCACACTAATGTATGCCTGTCCCATCTGGTCCAATGCAGCAATGTCACACTAATAAAATTCAGATACTCAAAATAAATTCATTTGTTAAATTCTGCATGCTTCTTGGTACATTCTTAACACACAATTGCACAATAAACTAAAAGTTGATACTATTCACACTTAAATAAATTATCACATCCAAAATTATTCAACCACTTATACTATTTAGAACAAAGACACACTTTTAATTTAGGTTAAACACACAGGTTTCCTCGACGTATTCTTTCAAGATTTCCGGAAGATAAATTCCATCCCCCCAAACCAATTATTATTTATTATCTCCGTTTCTCCTTCAATTAAAATTTCTTACAATATCTAATTACAAATGTTTGCTCTAATAGAATTTATATCTTTAACGTAATTTTGTCAATAATCCCTGTCTGTTACCTGTCAGATCCAAATCTTGAGTGATGTTAATTTTAAATGTCCAAAATCCTGAATGAATTTCTTGTTGACTGGCAGACATAAATTTAAAAAAGGTGGGGGAATTCAAAAGTGAATATTTTGGAACAAAAACACAATTAAACACAGGTTACATATATATTGTATTATTGATAGAAAAATGAAAAACGTTTTTCATGACAAAGGAAAGAATTACCAATTTATTATATACTGAAGTAAAAAGTACTCACAGATCGTAGTCTTGTTCATTTAAAATATTATAGTTCGGTATAATTTACAACTGTGTTATTAGGTACTAGGTTCCTTAGACATGATTATTTGCAGCAACTAGGCCTCCGATGGGCTGTGATGGGTCAGTAACATCCTTTGCCTCTTTCCAGCGTCTTCATCGGGAGGTCCGAGAGCTTGACTTCCGGTGGTGGCGAATTTTCGACGCACTCTTCTTCTTCACAGCTAGTTCAAATTCAAGCGCTGCCTGGAAAATAATTCTAGGGGCCGCCTGCTTCGATCGGCAGTGTTCCGTAGTCTTGTTCATTTAAAATCTTATAGTTTGGTATAATTTACAACTGTGTTATTATGTACTAATAATTCATGCTGTTACTTTTTTCCTACAAAGTTAGAATGATTTCTAAACTGTTAGGAAATAACAGATTTACGTTTCCCTTGAAAGATCTGTTCTTGAGTCTGCCCATCCTGAACCTAATAAGGACATTTACCACAGCAGCATGCATCTTCTTTCTCACAGTCATACACGGGTTTTTCCCCCATTGGACAAACAGCAGGGAGTAAGGGGCAAAAGCACTTCTGATTGGTCGTAGTGGTTTCTTCTTGTGCCATTGCCACCAGTATGCAAAGTGAGAGAATGGTTATGATGAACTTCATCTCAAGTTTTCGTTTGCCCTTGTTCTGTAATGAGAAGACAATATAAGTATTAGTATCACAGAATGTTCTGAAATCATACTTTGCAATCGCAGTAACTTCTCTAAAACGTAGAAATTGTAGATGGAAAAATCCTCTCTCTGATTGTCGATATTGATTTGGTAAATTGTTGGCAGATTATCGTAAAATATAAAAGATACGGTAATATATATATATATATATATATATATATATATATATATATATATATATATATATATATAAGCAGATACATTGAAAAACTTTCTTACCTACAAAATAAGTACCTCTATGCCTCATGTGCGTTATACCTGTTCTGCGAAGAAATTGTTGTTTCATTCCTTCTTTTATGCTATGACTAATAACTCGAAGATAAAGATATTTCCCAATGTGAAATGTCATTATGTTATCATACATACATGTTTTGCTGATTTGCGAATGCACAGGTCTGTCTTCATTAACATTCAGGGGAACACCTTCGAGTGGGTGTTACGCAGTTATCGTACTTTCAACGAAGGTTATTAATAATAATTATTCAAGAAGGGCATGTAGTTATATTGTATCAAATCTTCTTAATAATCAATTCGTTATCAGAGTGAATACATTTTGGAGTTCTTTTAAAATGTGGCAAGGAATGAAGTAATTATTACATCCACACAACTATAAATACTTTAGATCGATCAGAACGTCTTATGCGAGTTTTGATTCATAAAAAGAAAAATAAGGTTGCTATTCTTAATACTAATGAACAGACGAGCAAAAATGTTTCATTGCCTAACATATATACTACATTCTATAAGGGGTACTTTTCCTTCATAAAATATTTCATGTGGCACCATTTATTTGTAAGTAAGTGCTGTTTAAGTGCTTCTAAAGTGCGATTGCCACACCACAACATTTTTACGGAAATAAGTTTTAATAGCATTTCTCATTTAGAGATAATACATGAGAGTTAAGAAATGATTACAATATTACATAACTTATTTTTATATTAACTTGCACATTATTTATGCATAATATTAAATACATTGTTGTGCCAACAAATTCTCGAAGTGATAATTGAATTATAGATCTTGTGGATTTGAATCGTTTGAAAAAAGTATTACTCGACTGTATATTGAATTATTTACGTAAATCGTATTACGTATCTCTCAACGTTTCGTTAATACATTGTCCTCTTCTAGACTATTGACAATAGAATTTGTCAATTCAACCTAAACGTATTTAATTTTCTTTACATAACTGCACGTAAAACAAGGTATGTACCTATTGATACAAGTTTCTAAAGTGGCAATTGAAATAATCATATATACATGACTTGATAAGATGTACGGATATATTACGTAGGGGAGTCACTTCCTACAAAAAAATAGCAGTTCGTTTCTTATAATATTAGCAATACATAATGACGTTTCCGTTTTTCCCTCAGAACCATAGATTTTCTTAGTACGTTCTTTTAGTAATTTTTAAAATTCATCGCGGTCTTTAAGTTATCGTAGTTTAGTCCTTTTTCCAAGATTTGAAGTGCTTTTGCAGGGACGTCATTAGCGTTATTTGCAAACAGCACGTGCACTGCAATTCTGACGTACATCTGGACTAAAATGCTGAGACAATGTCGGACGCTATCCTCGTGATCACTTCTTCCCTAGACATGATTATTTGCAGCAACTATGCGTCCGACGGGCTGTGATGGGTCCGTAACATCCTTTGCCTCTTTGCAGCGTCGTTATCGGGAGGTCCGAGAGCTTGACTTCCGATGGTGGCGAATTTTCGACGCACTCTTCTTCTTCACAGCTAGATCAAATTCAAGCACTGTCTGGAAAATAATTCTAGGGGCCGCCTGCTTCGATCGGCAGTGTTCCGTGGTTTCTCCAAACATAACCAGGCGAATGCCAGAACAGTACTGTAACAAACTTTCCACAGGCTACACACGTTTTCTTCATCACCCTTATCCCCACCTCTACCATTACAAACAAACATCCTTTCACTATACTACACTACCACACGTGTAAGATTAGTTGGGTGCATAGAGCTTGTCCTGGCTGATGCGGTGCTCCGCTAGGAGAGAAATCTGAAGGGCAAATTCCGTCAAGGCGTTATGTCAATACGGCGGGAGTGGAACTGCGTCACTTCTAGGTTATAATATGAACTACTCTGACGGTAATACTGACCTTAGTAGTTTAAGCGCCCGGAGAGACTAAAAACTCATCAACGTCTTTAGACGGAACCTATTTTTAACCACCGTCATTTGAATTGGGATTCAGGAAATATGTCTATGACTACTGCGTACTTGTATGGGGATGGAAGTGAGTCCTCAAGTACGATGATGAAAGCTCCAGTATTGAGATATGAAGAGATGATCTCCATTCCGTGCGGGGCGGGCAGCAAGGATGTAAGAACTTTTGGACCAGTAGCACTAAATTATATTTAGTTGCTTCGGACGCTGACTAATTAACAAGGCTCGAACTCTACAATCCGGAAATTTCAATTGACTCCGCCTGACTGACCGGATTGCCAAGTCAACTGACTGAACAAGTTATTGACAGAACAAGGAATTGTCAAGAGCCCACTGGCGAATCGAGAGGGGGCCATGGGGCCATGCCCTACCCCCCTCCCGAAAGGCCTAGAGTTTTCCTTTATCTTCCTTAATTTGGAAAAATTGATTTAAATATCCAATTATGGTTGAATTTTGTAATTATTCTAGGAATTCTGCAATTAAGTGTGAGAACTTGGTGACAGAATACACTAACTTGACATTACAGAACTTAACAACTATACAAACTCTACAAACTTAACAAATCACATGAACATTTCACCGTGCAATCTTCCATAGAACTCCACTTCACCACACTTCACCGCACTGCGATACAGCGAGCTGTAATGTCTTTCTTACTCACTCGTTTCTCTCAGTTACACAACGTCACTGCACTTCACATAATAATAATAATAACAATATTAATAATAATGATAATAATAACATTAATAATAATAATGCTAATAATGACAATAACATTAATAATAATAACAACAATAATAATACATAATTACAAAGAAGACATAGGTAATTACACTGAATTTTATTAAATATATTTATAACATATCTACATTCAAGAAACTAATTTATTTTTAAATTTGCTCAGGATTTGAGGAAAGGGATCGAAGATTGTCACAGGCAAACTGTTCCAGTCCCTAATAGTGCGATTCGCGAATGAATATTTCCAAACGTCCGTTTTCTGAATTCTTGTCTGAATTTTGTGCATGTGATCCACTCTGCCGAAATATGTAGGTTTCCCTAATCGACTTTGAATTTCTTTCCACGCTCGAAGGCCTGTGTACGCTTTATACATTGCATAGAGACGTGACTTTAATCTTCTCCTTTCGAGTGACTCCCATACCCCTTTTTTTTTTGGTAACGTGAAAAGTCGAATTCAACAAATTCAAATGAAGCGCCTCTCGTACATATCTGAATTTATTTCGATATCCAGTAACAGTAGCCATTTAATACTTTTACAAACGAAACAAAGATGAATAAATTTAACTGCTACAGAATTTGCTGCACGTTATACAGAAAATCAAAACAACTTACACAAGAGCTCGCCTTCATTACATCGATGTGATGTACTCATTATTCTTGAATACCATAATCAACGATTAAAACTTCTTAAAGCAAAAGCAGTGTATATGTTTGTTCTAAGTTAAATCTATCATCTTCCTTAAATCTATTTCCTTTCATAAGAATATTTCTTTAATGTTGTTTAACAAATAGCGCGAAGTACGCATATAAAAATGGCTTCAAAGATAATGAAAGCTGCAAATCGGCCTCAAATTTTTGTTCAATTTTGTGTAATGAATTGTGCGAAGAACGCTTATATAAATGGAGTAAGTCCGTTTTTGTTGAACTCACTGATTTTCGAAAATTCCAAAAGTTATTACTTATAGAAATTATGCGATGTACTATTAGTTATCTTATACACAGCACACTCATATCTAGTTCTTACCTATTTAAAAGCCGTGCCATCAAGTAAGTTGCCACATCTTCTTTCATAATGTGGACTCGCCTGCCTAGTATTACTTTTTGCAGCCATGATCACCACATATAAGTAGGAATTGGAAAAGCGTACGTTTGTTGTTTATTATTAAATCGAACACATCTTCGACGAATAACGATTCTTCCAAATTCCGGTTGGACTTTTATTTCGCCATTGATTTCACTTTCAGTACTGAACCACCATACTGTTAAATAATTTGCAAGAATGAGCCTGGACACCAAAAGCTCCTGAGGTGTTGATTTGTGGGTCTGGATTCGTTACCAATGAGAAACGTTGGCCATGAAAATGAAAATAATATTGTAACAAACATTACCTTAAAATGCATTTAAATAACGGAATTTTTTTTCTTGATAAAATTATGAACATTAAAATTAAATTCTGAGAAAATGGTGAGAGCTAGTGCGTATAATTTACGCTTTCAAATACAGTACTACAATAAGCACAAAGTTTCTTAATTCTTACTTGAAAGCTATGCAATTTTCGTCTGGAATTTGTTAACACAATTTTTCCGGAAACTTTGTTGCAACGTACCCACTGGGTGTTAATAAATGAAACAATGATATTAGTTCCATGGCATGTGAATAGAGCAAAAATCGAAAATACTAATTTTGGGATAATTTGATATTGAAAATGTGTTCTGAAAATGTGTTGTGAAAGAATTCTTCAAATTCGGGGGTACTTTTCTTGATAAAGCTCTTGAGATATTTTCAAAATTTTCTTAAAAATGGCTCCAACTTTTCCTTAATTTTCTTATAAGAATAGAGTTCAGACAAAAATATGGCATCGGTTCAATTTTCACTATTAAATAAATAATTTATTCTCAAATTGTTTCAAAAATGGAAAAGTTTAACCCCCTTGATACAACGGCAGAATTGAAGGGAGGGATTTTGTATTTTATCTACAATTAGTTATTTGTTTAATCTCCTGCACATTTTAAAAAAATAATATTTTGTACTACTTTGAGTGAAATATGTGCAGATTTAAAAATGACCTTATCTCATAAACGGCTCCAACACTTTCTTTAAAATTTTTGATAGTTCTAAATGCAGTGAAGCAAACATTTTATATATGCAATTTTTTGTATTCTTTTGGTTTTTCAGAAATTCGTTATGTATTTTTTAAATATATCTCATGTCATCTGTATTTACATTACGGGCATTATTATTTATTGTATTTCTCTTCTAGAAGTTTCTAGACGATTTAAAATAATTCAGTGAAAATTATTTCAAAATTGCGCATTTCCGTTACGATCAAACGAATTTCGAATTTCAAACAATTTACGAATTTTTTCAAAAATGGCTTCAAATTTCTCAATGATAATATGCTTATAAAAAAGAATTTACTCTTCTGTTATAATCAAAAGTTCTATTTCGATTATTTTATTAGGAGTCCTAAAAAATTGGAATATGTGAAACTCTCGTTCCACAATGAGTAAGAGGCAGTAACATATGGACGAGAAAGTAAAAACAACATGGAATGCGAAACAACTTGAAAAGTGAAAACAACATATGGAACAAAAAGTGAGTTATGTAGAATGTTGTGTCGAAGTGGGGGTCGAAGATTGTCTTGGATTAAAGGAATAAGTATCGTACTTAGAGTCAAATTTTCATAAATGACTAGCAAAATACCTGGCCCGTTGCCAATTTTTTTCATATTCAGTCCTTGTGAAAAATAAAACGTCTCCGTTTGTCTGTCTTTTTTTACTCTGTCTCTCTATCTGTCTTTTCCTGTGTCTCTCTCTGTCTGTCACTCTCTATCTCTGTCTTTTTATGTCTCTCTATTCAGTTTGTCTCTCTGTATCAATTTGACTCTCTGTTTCTCTCTCTGCGTCTCTAGCTGTGTCTGCCTCTGTCAATGAGTCTCTGTCCGCGTCTGTCTGTCTCTCTCTCTCTCTCTCTCTCTCTCTCTCTCTCTGTTGTCTGTCTCTATCTCTCTCTGTTATCTGTTTGCCTCCCTCTCAGTTGAGTGTCTTTCTTTCTCTTTATCCCTCTGTCTATCCCTGCGTGTCTCGCTGTTTGTCTGTATCTCTCTCTCTCTCTCTCTCTCTCTCTGTCTACATCTCTCTCTTTCTCTGTTTCTCTCTCTTCTTAACAGAGGTGGATTAACCAGTTTTCGCCAGTAGACACGCGTAAAATTGACGCCTATATTTTTCAAATAACCCAGAAAAAAGTTATATATAATAAGTACAATTTGTGTTTAAAAATTAGAAACATAATTATATTTGTGATTAATATTATATAAGATTTAATTAATAATCAATGCGTCTTCAGTTTCCTCTGCGGGTGTCAATTAATTTTAAAATCATAAATTTTGATGTCTAGAAATATCATAAACTCATGTTTTCAATATTTTCGTAGTTATGCATATTTAATATTATACCATTGTCCTACAATTAATTCTTACAATTACGTCCATGTCTACTTTTACCACAGGAAAATATGAACGAAATAAGTTATCTTCAAACAGATAATCAAAATTACATGTATTCAAATAACATGAATACTTTATTCATATTATAAATCTTAGAAATTTATAGTCACAAATTTAGTTCATAACGTTTGCCGCCGCTAAATGTTTGCCGCCGTAGGCCCACGCTTTCTGTGCTTATGCGTAAATCCGCCCCTGGGTATACCAATCAATTTATGCATTGAATCGTAACATTTTCTTAAATAAAATATTTCTTTGCAAAAATATGTTCCGTGAATTGTTTCGTTAAATAATACATTATTCACATTACACACACGTATATAGTTGACATTGTAGAACCGAATTAATGCTGACGGTGCTCCTAAAACTGGGCTTAGTTTTTATTTAATAATTATTGTTCATGTCTATTGGTAAGGGAGAGATGTAGCGAGCAACTTTATAACAACAATAATATTAATAATAATAAATATATAATTATTAATAAATAAAATAATTATTATATTTAAAATCCTCACATTATTTCTCTAACTCCGTATCACTAAGGTACAAATTATGACTAAATATTATCATTCTTTTACTTTCTTTTAAGTTACAAATATCAGTTGAAAAATGTTCTTCACAATAGAGTTTATCCAGTAATGCGTTAACAAATTGTCTACTCAAGTTATTTTCTACAATGATAATTTTTACAATTCCAATTCTGGAGTTCGTATCACCTGTAATTAATAAATGCCAACCGAACGGGTTTGTTATCAAAATATCTACAACGTACGAGTGTTATAAGGTACGCATCAGGGGAAAATGCGTACTATTTTCATTATATTCTCCTGAATTCTCCCAGTAATAACTCATTTGAAGATTTCAGACGCAATAGTAGCAATTTTTCCAAGGTAAGTTATATTATTCTGTAAGTTCTCATTACACGAAATAATGAGACGTAGAAATAATCATATCCTTGCCCTATCCTCACCCCTTATCTACAAGCTCACTTACATGCACTACACTACACCACACCAAAAGTCGGGAGACCAGTCGAGGGCTTAGAGCTTGTCCCGGTTGTGGCGGTGCCTCGCTCGTGGGAGATACTTAGTTGGGAAAACCCCCGCAAGTCCCCGAAAGGTTTAACTTCGTTTGGACGGAGGTAACTGCAACAATTTTTTCAATACTCGGTAATACTTTCTCCAAGTAATAATCTTTGTCAATTGTGTGTCGTCTCTTTTCCAGAACACTCTTGTCTGACAAAAAACTACTGATAGAAGAGGCGATGTTTCGTTGCAGCTTCTACTTATTGCTCTCCCAACTTCTTCTTCGAGTATATCTCCGCCTCAACAAGTGCATTATATTTTTTAAAAGGGTTCATTGAAAATATTGCTTATACGCTACAATGAGCATGAAGTAAAAAAATAATTAAAATAAAAAATGAGACATAGCTATGCACAGAAGAATATAAACAGTGAAATACGGCACTGGTAGCTAGAAATACCCTAGACTTACAATTTAAATAAGTGAGTAAATCATTTCAGAGCATGGATTATTGCATTAGAATCCCAGGCATTCAATCTATGCGCCGCGTCGACACCGGCCTCTCCCCTCCCTCAAAGCTACCTCCTCTCCACTACTTTCTTTCGCAGCCCTCGCGTGCAGACCGCTGGCTCGTAAGCGCAGAATGCCCGCAGGAGCAGGAGTTGTGCAGGCCTGTTCTATATCATGTGTATCAAGGGACCCTGCCTGGTTGTTGGCGCTCAACTGTACCGCAGGGCATGGAGGCTTTGTTGCTGGCTCGCCGTTCCCCATTGTCGCTAGCAGCTTGCTCTTGGCGGAACGAAAAAATGTTTTTTAGCTTTGTGATCAAGGTGCACTCAGCACTCACAACCAGTTCTGGGTAAAGACTAGATACAAAACCTCTAACCAGTTAACATTTGAGTGCGGAAAGCTTTCAGCGCGATGACCAAATAACTCTCTTCGACTCGTACTATGATGGCTGGCGGGCAGTTAAGTCTCACTTTCTGTACTATCGTCGTGAATATGTGACTGCTCGTGCTAGTGTGGCAGCCCTGCCACAGCGTCCCTGGTGTCGATACGTCGTTCCGAGAGAGGTCGCTCAGGACATCAACTGATGTCACGGCAGTGCTTCTGACCGGAAGGTCCGTCAGCTAGAACGAATTCAGTCGCTATCTGGAGGAGAGTTCACGCGTCAGGCTGCCCTGATTGGTAGTTTTCCGTGGTTCTCCGATCAACACCAGGCGACTTCCAGAACAGTACCCTAACAAAAGGGCCACGGACCGCGCGTATCTTTCTTTCCTCTTCCTTGTCATATCCCCATCCCTTGCACACACACTAAAGGCACCACGCTATCACACATGCCGGGAGACCGGTCGGAAGCTTAGAGCTTCTTCGAGCAAGGGCGGTGCCCCGCCGGTGGGAGATACCAGGTTGAGGAAACCCCCGATAGCCGCCGGTAAGCCGGCGCCAGATCTCGCCCTCCTGCGGGGCAAGTTCACCACCACCTCCCAAGGGAAATAGCATGCACCAGACTTACTGGACTAACGCATGCTCTAACACACGGGACCTTAGCCGTCGACGCGCCCGGAGCCACTAACAATCAATGGATACGTTCTTTTGTTGCAGTGCTTGTGAAGGGGTGGCTGGTCGTGGTGGCGCTGGGGGTCGCCGCGGCGTTGGCGGGCGCGGGCGCAGGGCGTCGTGGAGCACTGGCTGCTGTGGGCGCTGCGCTGGGAGTGAGCGCTTGGCGCCGGGCGATTGAGCGGGCGTCGAGGCGGCCCTGCCAAATGCTGGCGACGGCCAGCGCTATCTGCGCGCCCTGCACCCAAAGATAGGGACTGCCAGCCTATAACCAAAACCTATCTTTTCTTTCGGTTCACCGTGTTGAAAATGTTTTCTTCCTGGTTAAAACCGTTTGTTTTGTATCTACAGGAACTTGACATATTATTAGACTCAAGCATAAAAGTAATGTTTTCAATATTTTCAGTACAATTATTATTTTTCAATGGCCATTTTTATTAAATACTCAAATAATAAATAAAAATAGAACGTTTTATTGAAAAAGAAAATTACTTACATGTAATTAAGTACTCACTGCATTGAAAATATGTTTTTGTCTGAATCAGTTCTTTGTGTGGACACCTTTAGTGGCCGACACAGCTTGAACTGTTCATACACACTTCAATTTTCATTTTTATCTCTGAGCTATGTAGCCAAGTGTGACTGCGTGGCCGAATTAGCTCTTGTTTGGTAGTAGGTGCTTGTTTGTTAACTTCAGATTTCATGAACTTCAAAACGTTCTTGATAGGGTTCATATTGAGAGAATTTCTTGGCCAGACGAGAACGGTTATTTTTCCCCGCTAATAATGTATTTATCCCATTGACTGTGAGACATGGTGCACCATCATGCATGTAATAGACTTTTCTCGTTTTTTGAACCGTTTTTAAAATTTAAGTAGCAATATTTTAACACTTTCTCGTACTTCTCAGCATTCATTGTACCATCTACAATGTGCAATGGCCCTGGACCCTTAAAACTGATTACAGACCATACTGAACATTACTGAAGGGCGGTGTTTGATTGTTGGAACAATGCACTCTGGTTTGTATTTCTCTTTGGACCTTCGCCTGACAAACTTAGATTTTTCGACCATTACTTGGAAAAGAGCTCCATCTGAATAATTCACCCATTAACTATCAAATATATTAAGACTAAGTGCAAATAAACATTTAAATATAAACTGAAAGAAAATATATAGCATTCAATTACTTTTTCCACTCACGTGAAATTCGTACATTCGTATTCGTATTTCTGTGTTCATTGATAACGTTTTGTCTAGAAGAATCCGCCTAAGAATGAGTCAAAATGATAGTTCGCTAAACAAGTGAACATCACATGTAATTCTGAGAAGTATCCCTCCACCGCGACAGCTGTCCTTTCGTAAAGTGTTTATGTTTGTACGCCTACGCCCTTTCGTAAAGTGTTTATGCTTGTACATGGCTCCAGTTAAGACATCATGGCTTCTCATGGTTCACAACCGTGTAATTATATAAAAAACAAATAGAGAAAATGGAAAACACAGATCGTCACAGCTCGCCACCTTAGCGCACAGGAGCAGGAAACACATGCACCAGTACGCATCTCTCATTCAAGACTCAGTTTTCAAATAAATATAATACTTATCATTCAAAAAGTAAATTCAATGTAATGTTTATTAAAGAAAACATTTTTACAGGAGAGCACAATAGCACAGCATTTCCTAATTTCAATTATTTCTCGTGACGCACCACATTTTCGTCAGACGAAGACATCACAAAAGGAAGCGTCGAAGCCATTTATAAGTGAGGCAACTGCAAACGAACAAATGAAGGAAGGAGAATCACATGGGCTGAAGGACACAACGACAATAGAACCTTCAGTAATGTTGCCAGCACTAGCTGTCAGAACAGTCAATTATGGAAATTGCTCTACAATCATGCCTGTTGTAAGTCTCACATTGCGTGGTGGTCTTCGACCAGTTAGGCCTTCTTCAGTTAATCTTCGTTGAATTGTTCTTTGTCGTACTAGAATGCCTGCTTCAGATACTTCTTTTGTTAGAAATTCTAAAGGCATTTGTCGATATTTAACGCAAATATCTCGAATTCACTTCTTCACTTCTCATATGTTATTCTACGACGACCGCATGTACCTTTGCGTTTAGCTTTTAAATCATAGCCAAAATCCATTTTTCTTTTTATATTTTATACTGAACTACATGAAACGCCTACTAGTTCCTCGCCTTCAGCTATTTGATATTGCGTCGTGTTTTTAGCTTTCAACAATCCGGAAATGCGACCAACTTTCATTGGAGAGAAATCACCTCTTTTCTCCACTCTAGAAATTATATTTTAATCACAAATCTCAACAACGTCTTTATATATATATATATATATATACATATATATATATATACATATATATATATATATATATATATATATATATATATATTGTGACGTACCTGGTAATGCCGGTACTTTCACTGCAAGAAATTACTAAAGGAGGGTATCTTTTTCGTGAATGGGTCCCTACGAGGAGTCGATACAGCATTGGGGAATTTAATTAGTAAATGTGGTACAATCATAAACAGGATTTATTCACAAACCAAATCTGTTAATTACATGATTTATAACACCTATACGCTTTGCCTTGGTACCAAGATCAGATTTAACATGAGTTTTTATCATACCTTGGGGCCCCAACAAATACCTCCGTTGTTTGGATTACGGTTCGCATCGGCAGGGGTCGCCGACCTTCGCAGCAGCTTGGCGCAGTCGGCGGCTGGTGGTGTAGCGGTCGCCTCGGATGGCGGCCTCTTGAATCCCTCGGGCTTGGCTCCTGGTACTTCGGCGTCGCACTTCCCTCTAATTATCTTTCATCGTTTTGATATAACTAGCTAACACGCGGCCACTGCACGTGTCGGTGCCAGTTTCGCCACACGCAGTTCTGGTATTGTTCTCACTGCGTCAATATATATATATATATATTACAATTAATAAATATATTTAGTGTAATATATTACATTAAACAGAGTACAATTGTAACAAGGAACTTGCCTTGAGCCATTTGAATAAACTTGAAATTGAATAATCTCGACAAACACTTGTGTATTATGCAATTGTCACTCTGTCTTTCACATTATAAGGCATTTACTCACTGAACTGTGTTCCCAACCAACAAAAATTTATGATAAGTGTTACAAACTCTAATAAAGTGTATATAACATTCAAAACAACAACTACATGGTCTCGTACGTAAAATAATGTAATAATTATAACAAGGAAAAGGTGATAATTGTGATTATTCAGCTTTGGTCTAATAATATGACCAGGTACTTTACTAGCCAGGCAAATCTGGTTTTACAAAAGGGATAAATAAAATGTAATCAGTGGGTCGTTTACTTTTTATGGTCAAATTGGTAACAAATTTTTATTGTTATTCTCGTCATTTTGCTGGTAATAGCCAACTAACCGAGTCTGTTATTTGTGTTATCGGCGGTGTGTCGTTCGGTTCTTTCCGTAATACATTGCTTTAGTAATACAAGGCTGTCTAGAATAACAGGCATTGCACCTAACTATGTGATGCACAAGTAAGGTCAACCATCAGGAAGAGTTGGATTGGATATTAACTGAAAAACAAATGTATGATTTGTGTTTCGATTTTTCTGAATGTGTATGTTGAATAACGTTAGTGATTAATTTATCAGTGGTTGGTTGCATTATCAGATTTACACAATTATATTTAACCTTACTTTTCAGAGATACCTTGAAGTTTATTACGAAGGTATGAATATTAATACAATTGGTTTTTCAAAAGTCGCAAAGAAAGAAAAGTGCCAAGAAAGAAGCTAACTGCCAAAGAATATTGAATAATTACTTTAAATATTTTCCATGAAGTGTAGTGAATTGTTCCAAGAAATCTCTTCATAATACTGAATAATTCTTGATAAAAAAATTATTTTCAACATCAATTGCTTGTTTTGTTTTTTTTATTTTAAGTTTTGATATTCTGTTGGTACATTCTAAGTTACCTTCATACATTTTTGAACAAATAAATACGTTTCATTAGCAACTTTCCCTCTTGGGAATGGAAATAGAAGGATAAGGAAGAGTGTGGGGTTTAACATGCGAGAGTTCTCGCGTGGGTATACGGAGATAGTAGGGGAAAACTTGCGCTATGGCACAACACAAAGAACAAACTTTTTAATTTAACTGACGTAAAATAGCTTCAACAACAAAAATCAAAACGCGCTATCCTACAATATTACGGGCATTAATTGAAAAAAGCAACCAAATTCAAAATTAGAGAAAGAATAGCGCAAGTCACTCGACAACTACCCACGATCACCATGCAGACGCTCGATTTAAATGTTGGCGGTATCTGGAAGTCTGTGCATCAATGCCCAGCTGTAAACTCATATTGTAAATAATACACCGTTTGTCATTAAACTTAAGGTATATACGATAATAATAATAATAATAATAATAATAATAATAATAATAATAATTACATTAAAAATTCACATTACATCTCTAACTCCGTAGAACTGCGATACAAATTATGACTAATTACTATATATATTTCTTGGAAGTAATAAGTATCAGCCAAAAAACGTTTCCTCCTGATACGTTTTGTCCAGTAATTCGTTAAAAAAATTTCTATAAAGGCTGTTTTCTAGAATGATAATATTTTTTCATTTCCAGACATGGAGTTCGTATCACTTGTGATTCATAAACACTAACTGAACGGGTTTGTTATCGAATTATCCACAACACAATATAGCGTACTTATGGCTGAAAAACGCGTACTATTTTCATTGTATTCTCCTGAACTTTCTCAGAAATATCTCGTTTGAAGTAGGTTCTCCGTTGAAATAGTGGGAAGTTTTACAAGGTGAGTTCTCAAAATTCTATTTACATTATAATGAAAATTACACTTAATCAAGAATGCTTTTGTAAACATTTGCTCTTACCTCTCCGTTAAAAGTATCCTTTTGAAATTGTGCAACTCACCCTGCAGATGCAAGGTACTCCCGGCTTATGTGGCTCAGGGCGTGAATTAACGTCACTGCAGTGCCTCTGCCCGGGAGGTCCTAGGGTTCGAGGCTCCACGATTTTCGACACTGGCTAGGTCGAGTTCGGTCCCTTTCTGGAGAAGAATTCTAGCGGACCGCTGCTACGATCGGTAGTTTTCCGCAGTTTCTCCTGTGAACACCAAGCGAGTGCCGGACCAGTACCCGAACAAACCGACCGCGGACCGCGCGCAATCTTTCCTTTCTCTTCCGTGTCCTATCCTCACCCCTTACTCACTTACATGCAGTACAGTACCACACATGTTGAGAGACTAGTCGATAGCTTAGAGCAGGCATGTCAAGGACGTGGGCAAGATAAGTTTATTAGTGCTGGCGAGCACTGCGACTAGAGACATTGGCGCGTGAGTTAAATGTAAGGGTTGCACAAATATCCCGGAGCGGCGTTACGTCACAGGATACCTGGCCCATGATAGTCTTTGGGAGATGTTATTTACACGTTACTGTCTTTTTTAGCTACATTAATTAGCCCATTTTAATTTAGCTAGTCCATTTTCTCTTCAAAGCAAAGAAAAGATCCATTAAAATTAAATAATACATCAGTCCAATTTCAAATTCTCAATTGAGAGTAAAATTTTTAAAACATTGAATCAAAAGTATCTTCATTTTGTAATCCTGTTTACTTAACAGTGATATAAAAGCATGAATTTTCTACGTTCAGGTTAGGAGGTTTAACAGACCAATATTAATGTCTGTTAAAAGCGCTGCCCGTCAGTAAGCGAGAAATGTTAACTTATAGAGACTTGTGAATTTATTTTACATTATTGCCACATACAATAAATAATTGAATGATTTTTTATAACACGACACAAAAACGAAAACAAGAAAATAATTCGCCGAAACATACTCCTGTCACCTAGAAAAGATGTTTATATAAGTGAGAAATTAATAAGAAAATGAAGATGTAGTAATAAGTAGTGATAAATATAAACATTTTATAATCCTCGGTTATTTGATAGAAAAAATCTGACAAACATATTTTCGTATGAAGCCACCATTCACCGCTTAGCGCCGCTCCATCTTGAGCACATAAACCCCTTTCTGGACTTTAAGGGGAAATGAGTACGAATTCGGGTAAAGTTGTCCGAGCACGTAGGAGCGTCGGGCTCCTCAGGCGGGCAAGTTGTTCGTACGTAGTTACGCCTTACGTACGCTAGTTTTGCCTTTTTACATTGCCAGGTTGAGGAAAAAATTACATAAATATAAAATAAAAAATGATCATCACAAAAGGAAGCGTCGAAGCCATTTATAAGTGAAGCAACTGCAAGCGAACAAATGAAGGAAGGAGAATCACATGGGCTGAAGGACACAACGACCACAGAACCTTCGGTAATGTTGCCAGCAATAGTTGTCAGAACGGTCAATTATGGAAATTGCTCTACAATCATGCCTGTTTTAAGTCTCACATCGCGTAATGGTCTTCGACCAATTATTCCTTCTTCAGTTAATCTTCGTTGGATTTTTCTTTGTGGTACTAGAATGCCTGCTTCAGATACTTCTTTTGCTAGAAATTTTAAAGGCATTTGTCGATATTTAACGCAAATATCTCGAATTCACTTCTTCACTTCTCATGTGTCATTCTACGACGACCGAATGTACCGTTGCGTTTAGCTTTTAAATCATAGCCAAAATCCATTTTTCTTTTTATATTTTATACTGAACTACATGAAACTCCTACTAGTTCAGCTATTTGATACTGCGTCGTGTTTTTAGCTTTCAACAATCCGGAAATGCGACCAACTTTCATTGGAGAGAAATCACCTCTTTTCTCCACTCTAGAAATTATATTTTAATCACAAATCTCAACAACGTCTTTATATATATTAATATATATTACAATTAATAAATATAGGAACTTGACTTGAGCCATTTGAATAAACTTGAAATTGAATAATCTCGACAAACACTTGTGTATTATGCAATTGTCACGCTGTCTTTCACATTATAAGGCATTTACTTACTGAACTGTGTTTCCAACCAACAAAAATTTATGATAAGTGTTACAAACTCTAATAAAGTGTATAAAACATTCAAAACAACAACTACATGGTCTCGTATGTAAAATAATATAATAATTATAACAAGGAAAGGTGATAATTGTGATTATTCAGCTTTGGTCTAATAATATGACCAGGTACTTTACTAGCCAGGCAAATTTGGTTTTACAAAAGGGATAAATAAAATGTAATCAGTGGGTCGTTTACTTTTTATGGTCAAATTGGTAACAAACTTTTATTGTTATTCTAATCATTTTGCTGATAATCGCCAACTAACCGAGTCTGTTATTTGTGTTATCGGCGGTGTGTCGTTCGGTTCTTTCCGTAATACATTGCTTTAGTAATACAAGGCTGTCTAGAATAACAGGCATTGCACCTAACTATGTGATGCACAAGTAAGGTCAACCATCAGGAAGAGTTGGATTGGATATTAACTGAAAAACAAATGTATGATTTGTGTTTCGATTTTTCTGAATGTGTATGTTGAATAACGTTAGTGATTAATTTATCAGTGGTTGGTTGCATTATCAGATTTACACAATTATATTTAACCTTACTTTTCAGAGATACCTTGAAGTTTATTACGAAGGTATGAATATTAATACAATTGGTTTTTCAAAAGTCGCAAAGAAAGAAAAGTGCCAAGAAAGAAGCTAACTGCCAAAGAATATTGAATAATTACTTTAAATATTTTCCATGAAGTGTAGTGAATTGTTCCAAGAAATCTCTTCATAATACTGAATAATTCTTGATAAAAAAATTATTTTCAACATCAATTGCTTGTTTTGTTTTTTTTATTTTAAGTTTTGATATTCTGTTGGTACATTCTAAGTTACCTTCATACAGTTTTGAACAAATAAATACGTTTCATTAGCAACTTTCCCTCTTGGGAATGGAAATAGAAGGATAAGGAAGAGTGTGGGATTTAACATGCGAGAGTACTCGCGTGGGTATACGGAGATAATAGGGGAAAACTTGCGCTATGGCACAACACAAACAACAAACTTTTTAATTTAGCTGATGTAAAATAGCTTGAAATATAAAATAGCTTGAACAACAAAAATCAAAACGCGCTATCCTACAATATTACGGGCATTAATTGAAAAAAGCAATCAAATTCAAAATTATAGAAAGAATAGCGCAAGTCACTCGACAACTACCCACGATCACAATGCAGACGCTCGATTTAAATGTTGGCGGTATCTGGAAGTCTGTGCATCAATGCCCAGCTGTAAACTCATATTGTAAATAATACACCGTTTGTTATTAAACTTAAGGTATATACGATAATAATAATAATAATAAAAATAATAATTACATTAAAAATTCACATTACTTCTCTAACTCCGTAGAACTGCGATACAAATTATGACTAATTACTATATATATACATATATATTTATATATATATGTAAATACACACACATATATATATATATATATATATATATATATATATATATATATATATATATATATATATATATATATTTCTTGGAAGTAACAAGTATCAGCCGAAAAAAGTTTCCTCCTGATACGTTTTATCTAGTAATTCTTTAAAGGCTATTTTCTAGAATGATAATTTTTTTTTTCATTTCCAGACATGGAGTTCGTATCACTTGTGATACATAAATACTAACTGAACGGGTTTGTTATCGAATTGTCCACAATACAATACAGCGTACTTATGGCTGAAAAATGCGTACTATTTTCATTGTATTCTCCTGAACTTAATCAGACATAGCTCGTTTGAAGTAGGTTCTCCGTTGAAATAGTGGGAAGTTTTACAAGGTGAGTTCTCAAAATTCTATTTAAATTATAATTAAAATTACACTTAATGACGAATGCTTTTGTAAACATTTGCTCTTACCTCTCCGTTAAAAGTATCCTTTTGAAATTGTACAACTCACCCTGCAGATGCAAGATACTTCGGGCTTAGGTGGCTCAGGCCGTGAATTGATGTCACTGCAGTGCCTCTGCCCGGGAGATCCTAGGGTTCGAGGCTCCACGATGGCAGGATTTTCGACACTAGCTAGGTCGAGTTCTGTCAGAGCAAGTGCCGGACCAGTACCCGAACAAACCGGCCGCGGACCGCGCGCAATCTTTCCTTCCTCTTCCGTGTCCTATCCTCACCCCTGACTCACTTACATGCAGTACAGTACCACACATGTTGAGAGACTAGTCGATAGCTTAGAGCAGGCATGTCAAGGATGTGGGCAAGATAAGTTTATTAGTGCTCGCGGGCACTGCGACTAGAGAAATTGGCGCGTGAGTTAAATGTAAGGGTTGCACAAATATCCCGGAGCGGCGTTACGTCACAGGATACCTGGCCCATGATAGTCTTTGGGAGATGTTATTTACACGTTACTGTCTTTTTTAGCTACATTAATTAGCCCATTTTAATTTACCTAGTCCATTTTCTCTTCAAAGCAAAGAAAAGATCCATTAAAATGAAATAATACATCAGACCAATTTCAAATTCTCAATTGAGAGTAAAATTTTTAAAACATTGAATCAAAAGTATCTTCATTTTGTAATCCTGTTTACTTAACAGTGATATAAAAGCATGAATTTTCTACGTTCAGGTTAGGAGGTTTAACAGACCAATATTAATGTCTGTTAAAAGCGCTGCCCGTCCGTAAGCGAGAAATGTTAACTTATAGAGACTTGTGAATTTATTTTACATTATTGCCACATGCAATAAATAATTGAATGATTTTTATAACACGACACAAAAACGAAAACAAGAAAATAATTCGCCGAAACATACTCCTGTTACTTAGAAAAGATGTTTATATAAGTGAGAAATTAATAAGAAAATGAAGATGTAGTAATAAGTAGTGATAAATATAAACATTATATAACCCTCGGTTATTTGATAGAAAAAATCTAACAAACATATTTTCGTATGAAGCCACCATTCACCGCTTGTCGCCGCTTTATCTTGAGCACCCCTTTCTGGACTTTAAGGGGAAATGAGTACGAATTCGGGGAAAGTTGTCTGGGCACGTAGGAGCTTCGGGCTCCTCAGGCGGGCAAGTAGTTCGTACGGACACAAATCAATCAATCAATGGCAAAGTACGAATATTCAACCCAGTGGTGCTTTTTCGCATGTAACGGTTGCGCAATTTTATACCATTTGTTAAACCTACAAAAATATGTGCTTGTACTGAGATTCGAATCTAGGTGTATAGGCTCCACGAGAAACCGATAGCCTTATCCGCTTGATCACCTGGCGATTTGCTTCATTCCTGCGGTTTGTTCTCTGTGAGAGCTGAATGCGTTTACTACCTATATGCAGTATCCTTGCAGTAGTCGCTATACGCCAAAGTGCGTGACAGTTTTACGCTCTAAAACCGAAACTCATTCTCCTCCATCCTACCCGCGTAATTGTTTTAGCCACATGGTGGGAGTGCACAGTCATTTTGTGTCATTACATGGATGTGTGTGAGTGAGAATTACAGTCAGAATTATTTTTGTGGCAAATTTCATTATTGGTGTCATAGTCATTGTCACTACAGCTGCCTGCAAAGAATGTTCAACTGCTCATAAAGTAGAAATATGAATGCAATCTATCTTGAGATAGACGAGTAAGAATCTTATCCAAACCTGGGCATGTTTTTTGGGATTTGTTGGGGTGGTTACAAACTTTATTCACTGTTTATTATTTATTAAACTTTTGATGCAAATATAATGTACCCAAATTCAGTGCGTTTCAATATATTTTGTTTCAAACTGTGGGAAGTCAAAGATGGAACCTATTGATTGAATTGCATACGGATTCGGGGGTCAGACATCTCTTTCTCTAGAGTAAATTTTTTTTCCCCGCCACTCCCCGTGTCATATCTCCCTGTTTGTTTCTCCCCACCTCACTTCGCACCGCTCCGTCCTGCGGTAACAGCTAATCATCAAAAAGATACAAGACATTAAGTTGGCCCATAATCTACCTGCACCTACAAAAATCTTAAAACTGGTGAATCTGTCTAGAACGAGCCGTCAAACACTGTTACATTCATTTTTTTTAAATGTAAAATATTTGTTACAGCTATACACGACATCTCGAAAGAAATTGAAATGAAGGTTGTAATGGCAATCCTCTTGATGTGCATGTTTGTAGTAGTTATACAACAAGCCAACTGTTCACATTTTCCATGCGTATGTCTGATCCCGTGCCCTGCAATAAGTAATTGCTCGGATGGACAAGAGCCAGCGGTACCACCCAATTGCAACCCTTGCTCGTGTGTTTGCTGCCCTCAGTGCCCCTCCTAGACCTGGTAAGTAAACTTCTATCACGAAGACTATTGACTTTTTATTTATTCTTCTAGCTTTACTCGATGACTGTTACTATACGGATGAGTGATTTTATGAATAAATGATTGTGAGAATAATATTCCCACAATGAAGTCGTGGCTTCCGCGGCCAGAGTCATGTGCGTGATCTGGGCTGTCCGGGTGACGCCGCGTCGAAGGCAGTGTTGCCGACGTTTCGACCATCTTGTTGTGGTCTTGTCGTGGTTTCGCATACCAGCTCTGAGGAAGATCACGACAGGATGGTCGAAACGTCGGCAACACAGCCTTCGACGCGGCGTCACCCGGACAGCCCAGATCACGCACAATATTCCCACAATACTTCTCCAAATCATTCTTAAATACGAACAGATAACGCCTATAGGTAAAATATAAACCATAATTTCACCAATATCAATATATTAACATTAGTAAGTGATGTGATGTCTTCTTCCTGGCCCAAGCCCTTCATATGATGGTGAACGGAGGAATGGAGAGTTGCATGAGGAACACGTCAGAAAAGTGGTGCAAGGAGATGCCGCGAATTCATCCCCTCACAAACTGCAAACGCATCGGCCGTGATTTAAACCCTAGTTCCAAGGCCCCGCAGGTGGGGACTTGGCAACATCTACGCTTCTTGATCTCTGCCAAAAACAGGTTTAAGAGTAGGAGGTTAAACTACGACTACAACTCCAGCGAACTTCTCCGTTTCAAACGGCATTAATTGGGCACATGAGATGCACAGGGATGAAATGCACAAATCTTCTGGACGGCCAAATGAAAAATAGATATATCTCGCTTATTTCTCACTTTAATACTATTCACTCTTCCTCGCCTAGAAGAAATAACAACTATTATTTTTAATGGCATTAAATTTACTCCAATGTGCAAAGAAAACAATTACACATACACATTCTAAATTATATAATTGACATTATTTTCATCAGATAAACATTTTCTAATTTTTATATTTTCAAAAGGTTTGTCTGCAAAATAAATAATTATTCGGTCTTTAAAATGAAAGCAAGAATGAAACGTACCACTTACAAAAACGTGAAAATATGCGAAGTGTTGTACACGCGGACGGTAGCGTGATGCAATGGACGGACGGATGGATTGCCAATTTTTGCAGAGTTCCCTCCCCTCTTCAGTGCGTTACACCTGGTGGCATCGATGGATCTAAATACATTATTAAAATGTCCCTTTATATATCGTCCGCCACCTACTTCACTACAAAAAAATCCATCAAACCTCCTCTCAATGTAAAGAAATGCGGTCCAATGATTCAACTCCATTTACAACCTCTAATGTGAGCCAATGAGAAGAATAAGTATGAATGGTTTATGTAATTTAATTTTGTTGTTTACAGGTGTCAATGCCTCGTGACTGCAGATATTATAGACAAAAGAATCCTGATATGCCAAGGAAACATTTGCAAGAATTATGTTATATTCGCGAAGAATTCGTGCACTTACAATACAAACTCCATTATAATTTAATTTAATGGTCACAGTAATAATTTGTACTCCTGTTAGTTCTAGTTAATAAAATGTACATTGTATGTACTTCAATTGTTTCAAATATTCTTTTGCTTATTTGAGATATCATTATGGTAATACCTGGATTATTGGAAATAAATAAATGGATAAAAAATTGATATGGATAAAAAACTAAATTATAATTTAGTGAATGTTCTTTATGTTTTTTCAAAGGTTCTTGCATAATTAAAAATATTTAATATTAATATGCGTGGTTCTATTTTTTCGTCTTGAATTAACATGTTAAGCCGAGCGGTCATAACTTCAAGAATTTGTACGTGTTGAAGTCATGTGTGAAAACACACAACATGAAACCACGGCTGTAAGCTTTTGCATCAAACAGATGAAGTGTATTATTGACATCGGTGCACGGCTTGAACTTCAAGGATCTGTACAAGTTCATAATTCTATATACCGTATCGTGCTGCAATGGACAATCCGGGAATTAAAAAGCATTGCATTCTTAGTAATAAATTTAGACCTACCTATAATTTTAACTTTAGTTTTAAGTAAATGGTTTTCAATGTGCATAAAATTTTATTTAACCACTCATTCAGACTCTTTTCAATTGTCTCATATGCAAATTAGTTTTGCCCCGGGTCTTGCGTGTTGCCTGATCTATAGAGATACCTGAGACAATGGCTCTAGAGGTGTTCAGCCAAAACAAATAGAGTGAAATTCACTTAGAAGGATAGCCAGGTTTTGATTTTCAAAGTTATCTTTTTTGGATATTACAATCGTTTTAATTTTTTGAGTTTTAATTTTTAACACCAACCAACAATTTAATTTTTGGAGTTTTTGGATATTACAACGGTTTGTTTTCTTTCGGCGCCTTCCTACAACTACAATATTCAAAGTAGAATTTTTTCAAATGAAATTTGTTCTCCGTAACTGTCTTACATTACTGTCATGTATATTATTTTGAAAATTTCAGTATTTTTTGAGACGTTTTGAGAGAAATAAGGGTAATATTAAAAAATATTAGCAAGAATTTTTCGGAATCTGTCCCAATTTTTTTCTTTAATCTTTTTGTAGTCAGGCGTATATTTTCGAACTACCCGGGTAATTATTTACCATCAAAAACCAAAGTTTTATCCTTCGGCATTTTATCTTTTTATTTACTTTACCATTACCCTGTTTATATGCCAAGGTCTCTTCGTCTTGAGAAATGGGGTTTTGTGGGTTGATAGGACCGTCCATACGAATTCGTGATTTCCAAAATCTCCGTAAGAAATATTTATTTATTTGTTTTGTGTTTGGGAATTTTCCTTACCTTTACCATAAATATTAATACCTGCTTTTCGCAGAGTACACGGCTACCTTTGAAGTTAGCGCGCGCAAGAGTCGGCACGCGCTCTATTTCAAAGAGCACAAGGCAGCAGGGCGCTAACCGCTTCAGCAAGCAGCGAGTTGCGGGAACAGCTCGAGGCACGGGTATAGGCGGTTCGACATTCGGGTAGACAAGAGTCCGAGCTACGACGACAAGTGTGTGTGTTGGTGACAGTTTCGTTGACCGCGCCTAAGTTCTGTGATTATTCCTGGATATACTGTGAGTTGGCTACTACACGGTAATCTTCTTGCGGCACGGTAATCGGCAACGAACCAGGTACTCTCTTACGACAAGTGGAACTTGGGCATTTCTTTTTATATTCTTGAGAACATATTGTTTTGTAAATTTTAAAACTGAATAAACGGTTTTATATGGAAATCTCTGCCTCCACCTTATTTCATACATTTCATTTCTCAAATAAATTAAACATTATAATCTATTTCTCTTCTACTTCAAACAAAAACATACGTAGCACTTTTCATAACAATCACAGCAAAATAATAACAATAAGCCTGTTACACATTTAAATATTTCTATTTACATCTCCCTTGCATGCATGTCCATTTACCTCTTATTATACTAGTTGAAAAATTATTATAATCTTCAACAAAATTTGATCTTCTTACAATTGTACTCGTATTACTCATGTCCCCTGTTTGGTCACCTTCCTGTCCTGCGTCCGCTGCCTTTCTGGCCCTCGAATTTCACGCACATTATAAATTCCAGTCCGGTATCATCCGCTGACACCAGTAGTTATCACTTTTGCAATTTTCGGTCCCCCACTCAAGATTTATGCTTTTTCCAACTTACATTTGTACCATCAACAATCCAATTAATTTATACATCTGAGTATCACTATCTCGGAGAACTTCCTATCACCACCCGATCATCACCGCGTCGGCATCTTGTTCATAACACGCGCTATTCTTCTGTACTCCTCAGATGCGCAGTACAGTACCCATTTACGTTTCTCTTTCGTTTTACTGCGCTGATTTCCCCCTTTCTCGCACGCCTTCTCCCTTCTGATCTAAGTATCTTATTGAGTTATTCCATGACTATTGATTCTTGCGTTCTTTTACGTAATTTAACAAATGTACCCACGAAAATGTCTCACGGTTCCATTTGATATTATAATCGCCAGAAATTCCACTATTTCCCCATCCGTTAGTCGCTCTGCCTTTCTCTTATATATCATTATTTATAATTCGTCATATAATTCATTTAGATTTCCCATTGCTGATGTCGTTACCTTTGTAATTTATACGTAATTTGTTTATATTTTGTTTACGTTGTGATGAATCATCACAGTTGCTATAGAGCTAAATGCATCGTAGAAAATGACATAAATACTTATGACATAGAACATTTTGCTGTATTCGTAAGTTATTTCAAAATTCATACCATCAATCACATTATCGCATTTGCGAATACAAGATCTTAAATCAAGTCTTATATTGTAAGGATTACTAAGTGCTAAAGGCCCTGAATAACGAGACAAAGCCACTTGAAGTACTTTTTAAACATTTTTTAAAAATATCTCTCACGTTATTAATGTTTTCTTTACTGGCTATTTATACACATTATTTCACATGAGGGTAGAAGTGCATTAAATAATGTATTATAAAGTTTTTAGAAAACTCAAAATTCTAATCCAAATTATGCAATGAAAATTTGCATATTTAACAAGTTTGACTTTTCTATATTACTTTGAAAGCCATACTTCAGCTCTTAGAGAACCAAGAAATTGAGAAAATGTGAAAAAAATGTCCTTTGACCAAAGGCAAATAGTTAACATATGGTAAGAATGGGGGAAAACAAAAACGCTATCCGAGACTGAAGAGATAAGGATACTAAGGAGTGCGAGTAAGTGTGTGCCATTCTCTAACATTACTAGTTTTGACTTTTTACATTGCCAGGTTGAGGAAAAAAATACATAAAAATAAAATAATTAAAAAATGAACTTTGTCAAGCCACAGGCCTTCATTCATACAGCAAATAAAAAAGCGTCTTTTGTTCTTTACTATGGCTAAATTTTAAGGAAATATAAGTTATCGAAAAAATTAAAAATGTATGGCTCTTATTTTTGCTTACACAGTTTTCAGAAAAACTACAATTGTGGGTCTTCTAGGATACATTTTCATTAAATGTGTGCGACTTGATTGGCAAGGATTCTTTTCTGGCTTATTCAGGAAAAAAGAAATTATATTCGCCTAAAACAACAAAAAAGGGAGATGGTGGTTAAAAAGTGAAAAGACTGGTCATTTAAAACACACTTTCTGAAAACTATTAGTTTGATGCATAATTAAACCACGCATAATATTCAAAAAGTTCAAGATTCTCCGTGTGACTTATCAGCGTACGCTGAGCAATACGACCAACCACGAAGTGACGCTGCCGACCATTGCTGAGACAACTGTGAGGTCCGCCGGCAGCAGGACAGCTGAGAAGCGCACGGGGCAGCCCGAGGCGTGCATGCGCAGCAGTTGAGCCTCGCGCGCAGCAGGCCCCTCCGGCAGGTTCAACATCACTCGCGCAGAGAGATGAGCCACCTCTGCTGCAGAACGCTGTACTGCATCACTGACACACGTCCACGCTAGCAGCTCCGACAAGCAGATAACGATCCAAGTGAAAAGGTGTAAAACAAACTCTGCACTAAGCTTTTTACCTTCCTTAGAAAACGTTTCCCCCAATATTATCCAAAATAAACGGGCAAATATAATCCGAGTAAATGAATAAAAATATTGAAGAAGCAATGGTGCCTTATATGAATCACGTACGTCTGATAATACTTCACAAATTTTAAAGTGAATATTCCTAAGAGTATACAATTCTTGTGTGATGTGATCTTCGTTAATAATATTATTTGCACTTTCACATAACACAATTCTCTCTAGAGGCCGTGTAGTTTCTCTCTGAACGTCATCGAAGTAATTTAATACATTTGTTAGTCTATTTTTTAGTAGATTTAAGCGGTGCCTAATCAGTAATGTAAAATTACAAAATTGAATTAATGAACAGGAAATAAACATTTGACAACTAACTCTCGAAATAATTCCCGATGGAGATTCACGTATTTCATCAGTAAGCAAATTACACAAAGTCAAAATAAAAATTATTGCTAGAAAAATCAAAACCTCTCCCAGAACAATATATTTCAAAGTAAGATATGACTTCGAGAGATTTGTTATTAAATATTTGTCAATAACCGGAATTGTTTGAACAATCCTTCTTAATGTTACCCTTTTCGTGTGTATTAAAAACACCAGAATAACTACATGGCACCACGCCCAAGATTCTATTCCAATAGCAGAAATCAAGATCAATATATGGTGGTGTTTATGAAATTGAATATGTTGAGGTATTCCGGTTATTCCCGCCGCCAATGTGAATAATATCACAGAAAAATTCATGAGTATCCACTGTATCCAAGATGCAATGCAACAGGCTTCATCGTGTTCTCCTAGAGAATAAGGTGCAAGACCGATGTATTTCGATAAGTAGTAGATAGGCTTCACTGCTGCAATGAATAATTCAAAGTGTTCTATTCTTTTCATACTTAGCACACTGGTGCTACCTGTGTTTGTGACAAAGTTTGTGCTAAAGTTTTCTGTTTTGAAATTCTTCTCTAATGAGTAGGTGGTATTCTCAATTTCCGAAACCAATAGTAAAATACTTCGTCGATGGCCATCAGAATTACATTATATTATAGTTTGAAATATTACTACCTTTGATTGTGATTACTAAGTCCTGCGACAATATCAATATTTGTACTAAAACTGACATATTTCTTGATATTCAATCGATGCACTTATACTAATTTGCTTCTTCTCATTAATTAATTGAGTAAACGTTCCCTAGATTCTTACTTTTATAGTATTATTACATATTTCATAATGAACAGTTCATAACGCGTGTTTAAAATATATACTTTTTCAGGTATAGAAAGATTTTGTATTTTATGTGAATAAATTTGGGTTGAAGACGTTGATGGTAGACAGCCTTCAAACAGAGTGTAGGTTAAAATTCCAAAGAAATTACATACCCGCCTGAAGAAAAAACAAATAAACAGGCAAGATGTCGGGTGCAATTGGAAGAGAGCTGTAATAGATTATTAACTTAAAAATCTAAAAAGAACTGAATGTAGGGCTCAACTTTTATCACATATCAAGAACATCTGAAATGGGGTCGTCAGTCGGTGAAAAGGGTAACAGGATAAGAAGAAGAGGCACATTTCCAAAATTACTCTTTGTCTATTTGAGGAATTTTTAGTTACTTCTATCTATCTATTTAGCGGTTTTTTACAGCCTTGGCCGTTTTCCGCATCCCAATTTCCATGCCTCTTTATCCCATACATAGTTTTCTTCCATTTATCTTTTTTTCATGGCTTCAGTTATTGCCATGTTCCATGTTCTTCTCGGTCTTCCCCTGTATCTTCTTCGATTTGGTATCCACTCCCAAACTTTTTGAGGAAGTCTATCCGATTTCAACCTTCTCATATGTCCATACCATTTTAGTTGTCTCATTTCGATTGTATCGTTCAAGGTTGTTTGCACTTTCATTTTATTTCTTATTTCATCATTTCTTATTTTATCTAACAGAGAAAGTTTACAACATCTTCGCCAGAACATCATTTCTGTTGATTGAAATTTGTCTTTCAATTTTTTTGATAGTGTCCAGACTTCTGCCCCATAGAGTGTGGTACTCTCTATGAACGAGCTATATATGCTTTTCTTTGTTTTCATTGAAATAATTGAGTTCCATAGCACTGGGTTCAACTGTCTTATAGCTATTTTTCCTCTTATATTTTTATTTTTCACATCCTGTTCGTCTCTACCATCTGCTGTTAGTGTGACTCCCAAATACTTGTGTTGTGTTTTACCTTTAATTATTCCTATACTAGTCTCTAAATCATGGGGCATACCTCCCACCACCATATATTCAGTTTTTTGTAAATTTATTTCCATCCCCCATTTTCCATATTCTTCTACTAATTTTCTGAACATATAAGTTAGATCTTCTTCATCTTCAGCCATTATCACCTGGTCATCTGCAAATAGTAGACTAAACAATGTTTCATCACCAATATTCACACCCATGCTTCTGCACTTTCTTTTCCATTCTTTCATTCTTCATTTTTAGTTACTTGACGGTACAATATGATGACGTACTTGTATAAACTACACACTAACCTACTAAATATTTAGGCCAATATTTGATGTATAAATCTTCTAATATACAGTAAATTAGTTCCTTGAACAGTCTGTGTAGTCGTAATTCACCTTTTGAGTTCTTGATACAAAAAAAAATGGTTATGGCGAAACATTTATCCATCTATCTGTTAACAAGGCTAGCGAGTAAACAGATCCTCCCACCCATTGACCTCGACGATTTTGCGATCTTTTCAATTTCAAATGCATATTTCGATGTTTGGAGGTACTATACTTTACATGAAGCATTAACAAGATGTTCAATATTTTCAAAAATGGCTCCAATTTTTGTCTCAGATATGACAAAAAAATAATAAAAATGGCGCACGTCTCATTTGCAATGATTTTACAGAATTTTCGAAAATTTCAAAAGTTTTACATTTTTTTCGGCGTCTTTCTTCAACTACTAAAGGCGTAAGACTTCTTTCTTAACGATATATTTTCTACAAAATTGGATCTTTAAATAAGGTCATCAACAACTTTTCAAAAATCTCCGAAGTTTTCGCTTTTGGCTTGAAATATATGCATCGAAAAAACATTCTCTCTAAAACTGCGCCAAATATTCCTTTGTTTTTTAGGAATAGAACTGTGGTTATACAAATTTCATTTTTGGTGACCCTCCGTAATTCCGCAAATTAAGACCGCAAAACTCTAATAATGGAAGAGATTTTGTACTTACTTGAATTTCTCGAGCTTCTTTAGCTAGAATCTTTTAGGTGTTATCAGGTCTCAGTACGCAATGGCAACGCCACGACAGTTTGAAATTCAAAGGATGTCTACGATGGCGTTTTAGGATATACGGCACGCAGATCTGGATTGTCGAATGTGTTTATGAATACGTTTTAAATAATTTCAGTTTCTACGCCTAATGCACGATTGGCAATTAATTTTATTTTATAGTACGTCACATTTCGGTTGTTTTCGTGCTTGAAAATCGGCGGAAAATGGAACTTTACGGTATAGTGTACTGTAACTCATGTTAACGCTTCTGATTTCTTTTATAGATACATGAAATTTTCTACATCACTGATTGACACATTTTTCCTCTCGTCGACAACCACCAGCGATCTCATCGTGCCAATAACCACTGTCAAAAGATGTAAATCATCACGGGTCCCCCTCATAAAACGATTGACTTCTACTCGTTGTGTTTTCGATTGAGTCAACTAATATTCAACCCCTCCTTAAGAAAAAGCAATCAATTTAGAAAACATTGAAATGTCTATATTACTATGAACCAATAAAATGGATATAATCGGGAAATAGTTTGACCATCAGGAAGTGGAATTCACCTCCTTGGACAGTGGCAAAACTATTATTAGCTGCGAAATACATTACTACATGTAGTAGGTGCCACTTATGCTATCACGATAGGGTGCAAGGGACCACCACGATATGCCCTCCTCCATTAAAAATGGAGGAACAGTTCTGTTCGCCGATAGCACGAATGTTCTTAGCAAAAAAAAGAAACAAATAATACGATTTCAGAAGTTTCAGATTAGTTTCGTATTAACAAATTAAGTTAACGAAAGGAAATCATGCATTTTCAATTCAGCAATCGCATGCTCCATTGAAAATTAACAATATGCAATTAGCTGACGTTGATGTTTAAAATTTCTGGGTCTCTCAATTTAGTCAAATCTGAAATAGAATACTCATGTAACAGAAATGAACACTAAATTAAGTTCATTATAGTAAGCATTCAGAATTCTTTTAAATTATGTCAGCCTCCATTCAGCTCGTTGCATGTAGGGTTGTCATACGTCCTGAAAAAGCGGGATATGTGCTTAATAACGACACGTGTCCCGCCAGATTTTTCTTTGTTTCTGCCTATGTTCTGAATTTTTACACTCAGTTATAATTCCACATAGTTCTTCAAAAAACTTCGTTTTGGGATTAATTGTGAACTACATCAGAGAACTATGCGCTAGATAAGAGAACACAAGCAGGAAATTCCCTTCCTAGTCATCAGGCAACTCTGGTTTGGGTCAATTTTCTTTGACCAAGAAATACAATATTTTTCAGCAATGAAACTTCAATTTATTCAGGGTGGCCATCAGTGGCGTATCGTCAATGGATGCGAGTAATACGTCGCATCCCTTCGTTATTCGGATGGGTTTATGATTTCTAATCTTTACTGTGTACGTTTTTCATTTTCTCTTTGAAAAAACATATGGACATTTCTTTGGGCGCTTCAAACCACTGTATCTGTTACTATACATGGTTTTGTAACACTGTGGATTCGCTGAAAAGAAACTCACCTTCGTTCCCTATATTCTATTCTGCTTCAAGGACAATGAGCTTCGAAAAGATAGTCTACTGAGGATGGGCTTACAAATCCCGTGACTGATGCAATTCCGCAAACATCCGGTATTCTAGCCGCAGCTCCAATAGTATCATTGATTGACCACCAGGTGCGGTAATGTATGGAATTGGCGGAAGCGGTTCAAAATTTCTTCACTGGGCTTCTTGTACAGTAGGTTGTTACACATCTTAATAAATAAAATATTTACAAGTTTCTAGACAATGTTGTGTTGTTCGAATTTTCGATAATTATATAGCACGCATTTTCAACAGCGAACATTATGAAATGTGATAAGTTTTGTAAAACACTATTTTAAAACAATATTTTTTAATAACTTCTAGTATGTATGTAACACTGCTGTACATCCCCGAGATCAGCACGTATGAAACCATTTGTGACTGATGTGCCTGCGCGTGCTGCGTGAATAACTGTTGAGTATGGCGAAACGGAAGGATATAATCACGATTTGTTAAAATTAAGACAAAGAATGGACGTACAGAGAAAGTGACGTGTAGGGTGTTCTTGCAGTACAATCCAGTGACGTGTACTTTGTGCAGTAGCAATAGTGATTCACGAAAAGAAATTTGTTGTGGATCGTGACGAAGGTCCAAGAAATTAGCACGAAACTATACAATGGCGTCTGAGCACCAGCTCGTACGAAGTAGTTAGTGAAGGCAACCAGTGTTGTTTCTCTCTCTCTCTCTTTCCCCTACCCGATCTTTCAGGAGACGCTACTGGTGGCCGCTGTCTAGAAAATAGGGGAAAGTCAAGGAATTTCATTGATATGAAAAAGTCAGATAATTATTTGAAGAATCATTGAAATTCAGGTTAATTTCAGAGGCAATATACAAGATGGGTTACGTAACTTTAGCACCTGCTGTAATTTTTTAACGATTTCAACACAAAAATACAAGTTTTAAGAGTCCCCTGATACCCCAAAACTGTTTCTTTTAAATTATTTTTTAACGTCCGTCCGTCTGTGAACACCACTAGCGCCTAAACCAAACGTAGGGTTCTTTCCAAATTGAAGAAACCCTAGTCGATTTGGCTCGAGTCGACGCTTTTAGATTTCGAAAAACATTCTTTAAAATTTGGGGGTATTTGACAGTCCCTGGGACATTTTCAAAATTCTCAAAAAGTGCTCCAAATTTTTCATTAAATTTCTTGTTAGAATAGAGTAAAATACACTTTTAATGGAGACGTAGGTCCGACTTTCCGAGTTCACTATTTTTTCGAAAATTCCTAGTTTGAATATTTTCCGGTGTCTTTCTACAACTACAAAATTAAAGATTTTTCCTTCAAATAAATTTGTTCTCCATATTTTGATCTTTCATTAAGGTCACGCACATTTTTTTGAAAATATGGTAGTTTTCGCGCAATATGTACAATTTTAAAAATAACAAAAACAAGAATTTTCTTGAAAACGGCTGTTTTTCTTCAAAACTTTTAGAAGGGGTAGTGCTAAATGTACTCTATAAGACGACATATTGCTCTATGATTTCGTTTTTTCAAGAACTTAAAAAAATTTACTTTTCATTTTTTCACATCGTTATTTACATTACAGCAATTTAACATTATAATACTTATGATTTCATGTGCTTTAAATAATGTCAAAGATTCTCAAAAACCCAAGTTTTCGGTGAAAATGAGCTCAAAATTCCGCACTTTTAGAAACGCAGAAAACCCTTATACTCAAAAACCGAACCACATTTTTTCTTGAAACTCTTCTAGTGCTAATTGCACCATTTAATATGATGTAAAGTTCATTTCGGGATATTTTGTTTTTTCAATAACTTTACCAATGTCATTTTTTTGAAGTCTCTCATGCGGTTAGTATGCACATATCTATCAATTTGTAAACATTTGCATTCAGGAGTTAAAGAGCTTCAAATTAAGTTTGTTTAATACTCAAAAGATTCCTGTCAAAAAGAGGTTTTACTCTTCTTTAATACTCAAAGTAAGATCAGGAAACCAAAAATTGAGAAAATGTCAAAAAAATGTACTTTTGGTAGCGACAGAAGGCAGCTGGCAAGAATATGTCGCATTCCCGCAGTCCAAACCAAAGAAAATAGAAAACTAATACGAGAAAATCTGTACCATTCTGTAGCAAATTGTTTTCTCGTATCTTTGAGAAAATTGAAAATGTAGTCATATTTTTTAAATTAGTATCTGTTCGAGTTCATATAGAAATTCTCATTTTTTTTTTCAAATTATTACAACTTTTAAATGAAATATTTTTTTGAAAAATTCATTTACCGACTAATGAAATACATATTTTAAATTAAACAAAGCACATTCCAAGTAACAATTTATCATAGAGAGATTATCAATTTAAGAAGGCATAAATTCCAAAATTTAATATAAGCAAAGTACGCAAATAATGAACGTTTAGGGAAAAAAAAAGATCTTTTTTGATGTCAAGATTTTAGAAAAAAATTTGGTACATTTTTAAAAAAGTCTCGTCAACTCTTGTGCGAATTGATGAGGCTCATACGTATACGACAAAGTGAAATTGAAAAGCTCTCTAAGGAATCGTAGTCATCTGCACTGGAAAGGGAAGAAGGGGTGTAATTTCTGTTACCCACGGATGACAAGGTATATATCTTTCGCAGAATGCTACAGTGGCACAACTCAGAAAATCATGTGTTGAGATAAACGAGTTTGAAGTTTTCACTTTGTATTGAAATGCATCATTCTTGTATTCACACTTTCCCATTGGTGAGTGAAATACTGTACTGTAAGATTTGCTGCTGCTGCTGGAAAGTAGACCAATCTTCAATTCTGGAGTGTGCAATAACTCAAAATGCGTATTTTTTGTTGTGCCACTACTTCATTTCACGAGCGATATGTTTATTTAGTCTGTCCCACAGGAAGGTACCTGATAGGACATAAAATACAACATTTGTTTTTTTGTTTACGCAACTTTATTCATAATAGACACCTTGCGAGATTATACAACAGCAGAAGCACTTCTGATATTTATTCTTCAGAATTACCTCCAGTGTCCAGTGCAGGCCTTCTGAATATGCCTTCATGTCGATACTTTCCTTACAAATTTCAGAAATCACAGTTTGGCATGCTACTGTGTATTCTTCATGAATATTCTCTTTTTAATGAAAAATCTATGATTAGAGAATTCACATGGCATTTTTGTATGCACACTTTTTTTTTGTTCTGGGGATCTTGTACCATTCCATTGCTAGCTCAGACGTTTTGAGAAACTCTTATTGAAAACACATTTCGTCACCTTTTATGCCAAACTAAGTCTGGATTCACAAGGGCCACTCCTTTCAGGCCTTTGCAGCTTTCCATTCAATGTCTTTGACAGTCAGAACAGCGAGCGATGATGATTAAGGTTTAAGAGCGCTTCAACAGCTAAGGTCATTGGTGTTTATTTTTGTGTGTCGTGTGCCCGTGTCAATTTGTTTCTATTTTTTTTAGAGCAATACGCACTGTACTAGTGCCAGACTAAAACTTTTTTAATGCCAGGTAAAAATTAAAACTGAAAATAAACATGTTCAATTATTTAAAAAAGGGGTTGACAGAAAAGTCAGATAAACCCTTCAAAATATCCAATTATAAGCCAAATAATTGGCATCATCCTCCTAGAAAATGCTGTAAATGTCATACTCTCGTAAGAAGCTAAAAAGCTTGCAGAGAGAAGATTCGTCATTTCCAAGTACTTGTGCTAGAGAGATAAAGTGAAGCCTTCGTCGGCTACTTCTTACCTTATTAGAACAGTGCAGGAGAGCAACCTCCATGGTAAGATCCTCTCGCAACTATCACAAGTAGGGGGTGGGTCACCGTGGAGATGTCCATGGGAGCAGTGACAGTGAACGATCCGAAAGCATGTCAGAATTATCTCCTAGCGTCTTGACCCACGAGATGAAGACCAAGGTTGAGTTGATGAGTTTAAAGTCTGAGGTCTACCATTGATTGCCATGCACTGAGAATACTGAAAATTATTGTTTCTTGTAGGGGTGAATCGGGACATGTCGAGAAATTACAAGGTGCTAGGGCCCACCCAGCGGCAGAAATATTCACAGGAATCTATTTCAGATCATGTGAAAGTTAAGCAAGAAGGGTCAGTGTTGAAGAAAGTTAGTGGGCAGGCAGTATTAACAGAGATAGATGAGAATATTTTAAAACCGGGCATCCTTTTGTGTGCTGAATGAGGAATTCCCCTCAATGCATCAGATGAGAGGGATGTAAAACATTATCTGCTTAGAAAAGGAGTCATTGTGAAAACGTTTACAGATAATACGCCAGGGAAAGACTGGCTCTACAATTTTTCTGAAACGACATCCAGATCTGACACAAAGGTTGACCCAAAGTATAAAGAAAGTGAAGGCTGAAGGTAATGAAGACACCATAAATGAATATTTTGACAATTTGCAAGTTAGCTTGTCAGAAATTCCCCCGGAAAACCATTTCACTGACGATCCTGGTAGTACAAAAGCAAATTGTTAGGAGAGGGTGCCGCAGCCCAAAACGGGTAATGGATTGTTCAAAAACTTCAACAAGTGTTATGATGGCAGCAACATCAGACGACTATCTTTTACCTCCATTCGTTGAATACAAGGCTCAGTATTTGTACCCAACATGGATTGAAGGCAGTCCTTGTGGAGCACTTTGTTAAAAACAAGTCAGGCTGGTTTGATATGCACTTATATGACGAGTGATTAGTGCACGCTTGTCTTCCAGCCTGAAAGGGTGAGAAAGGAAGAAAGGCAGTGCTTTGTGACAATTTGCCTTCCCATTTAGCAGTGCATGTAACTTCACTTCGTGAGCAACATGACATAGCATGTATCTAAACTACCAGTTACCATAAAATCAGCTGATAATATATACTTCAAAACATTGCTTAAAAATTACCTTAGTGTGTGTCCATATAAGATATCTGAATTGTTTTAACTTCTCTAATTAAAAACCTTGTACTGCTACAAGTGACCACTCTGTACCAACCTTTCAGTTCAATAAGGCAATGTACTATTTAGTCATGTAGTAAAAAATGTAATTTTGTCAGGATATTGTAAGCACTTCCAATTATAATTAATTTTAATGTATTCAAGTTATTGAAGTTAACTAATCAACTACTGTAGGATTACTGAACTATAATATTAAAAAGGTTTAGCTGGTTGCAGAATGTTTTTGAAATTTGCTATCTCAAACAATTTGTGTAAATGTGTTTGAATACATGTTATGCAAATCCAAAGGTCATTGTATTCAGTTATTGAGGAGCGCCGACAACGACGAAGGCTAAAATTAGAATCGCATCAGCTGGTCGCGTAAAAATGTTTCAAAGTTGTAATTTTACGAGCTCTTTAATTTCTAATCTGATTATGTTTGGCCATGAAGAGAGGAAGTGAAAGACAGATCATTAACTATTAGATCAGTGTTTCACGCCCATTGAAATTTTAAGTTTTTTGCAAATGATTTAGATTTATTGTTTTTACATTAATGAAGTTGATTTATTCAAAACGAATTAGTAGCGTTGTTATTGTATGTGTGTGTCCCGTGTCATTCCTGAGCAGGTTATCCTGGGAGGGAAAATCAGAATAACCAACCGGTAGAGTCCAACGACAGAGCGGCGTAGACGTCGCACGTAATCTGTGACGCCTACACTAGAAGGAATTCTTGTGGGCTATAACGGCCCTGACCATTCCAGGTTGTTGAATGCCGGAGCATTGCGGAAGGTGACATGTTCCGTTGCAATATATTTTAACATATAATTTTTCAAGATAATGTAATCTTATTAAATTAATGCTGTAAGTAAATGCTGTTAAATAATGTAACTAACTTACTGTAATTTTAAATAATTTCTAGACCAAGACTTTGCCAGGTACTTTCTGTAAGTCTATGAGCAATAAATTATTATTATTTATTATTCGCGGCAAAACTTACTGTGTACAAGCAAGACACATTGGTGAAATAATTTCAAATAAGATCAGTCAGATCGTCAAGTCGACCAAAAGATCAAGTATTATGCTTGCATTTTTATGTAATACTAGTTTTGAAATAAACTGTCGATAATTTTCTCTTACACTATCATTTACTTTGACGCTTAGGAGTGAATAGGTACATGGTTAGAATGTATGAGAGTAATTCCAGGCATCGTCGTCATAAGCACGTTGCCCAAGACGACCTAATAACTCTCAGTGCATTTACTAGGAGATAGATTTCACTTGGAGCTGCTGCAGAGAAGTTTCAACTACCTAAATCTGCTTTGTAGCGGTCCAGAAAAATGTGTCGTCCCCAAAATGAAAGGAGACCAAACAGCCCTTGGTGAATCTTGTGATAAGATTGTAGGTAGTGATCTGGTGGGAGATGGGGGGTATCTAATGAGTACCTTCGATTTGCTGAGTTTTGTGAAATACCATTTGGACAGAGAGGGGAAGTAATGAAGCAATTGAAGGACAACCTTCCGGGGCCAGATTGGGCTCACTCTTTCATACACAAGCATAAGAATAAAAATACTACTCGCATTGGTCAAAATCTGTCACAGGAAAACGCTGACGTCACTTCAAAGAACATTGAACATTATTTTGAAGAATAGAAATATGTTTTTATGGCGTTCCTCTAGAACACATAAGTTAACTTCAATGAAATCAACCTGGCAGATGACCCGGGAGAAAAAAGGTTTGTTTAAAGGAGGCTCCAAACAGCCAGAGAGGGTAATGAATCAAACGAAATCAAGTGTGATGTTTGCTGCAACTGGTGACGGAACAATTGTGCCTCCCTGTTAAGTGTACAAATCTAAACTTTTGTAACATCTGTGGAGCAAAGGAGGGCCTTCTGGGGCAAGATATAACAGAATCAAAACCAGGTGGATGGCCTGTCAGGGTTTCCTTGAATGGTTTAGGTCTGTAATGATTCCATACTTCCATTGTCTACAGAGAAGGAAAATTGTCATTGTGGGCAACTTCAGCTCCCATCTTTCCCCAACTGCTGTCGAGTTGTGCAAAAACAAAGGCATCGAGTTGGTCTTTTTACCACTATACACAACACATTTGACCCAGCCTCTGGATGTTGCTGTTCAGACCATTAAAACAAGCATGGTGAAAGGTCTTGGAAGACTGTAATAGCAGGACGAACAAGTGATAAGGAATTGAGAACAGCAAGGACAGTGTTAACATGACTTCAAATTTGTCTGTTGTTTTTGATGGGACATGGCAAAAGAGAGGCCATCAATCATTGAATGATGGTGTTTCTACTAGTAGCACTGAAGCAGGAGAAATCTTGAATGATGCTTTTCTCTCGGAGTATTGTAATTACTTTGACAAAACAAATCATCAAGAAAATTGTACAGCAAAATATAATGAATGCAGTGGAGGTATGAAGAAGGCAGGAGTGAGAGAAATTTTCAAAAAGGTCTGTAAATAAGTATGGGGTGATATGCACAAATTATTTAAGAGATGGTGATAGCAAGGCATACTGTGGCGATAAACCATATGGTGAAGTAGTAATTAGTTGGAGTGTGTAAAACCATATTGCCCAGAAAATAGGAGCCAAGTTCCAGCCAAGCCAAAACAGGATATGAAAGGTAAGAAACTGAAAGAAACCACTAGGAGGACAGAACAGACTAAGCGATACTATAATATATACACTAGATAGATATGTTATGGAAAAACAATAAGGCAGAACAACACTCTTGATGAGATGCAGAAAGCTGAGTGGACTACATTTTGCCACAAATGGAGGCCCTTAACACATTCTATGCCAAAATTCTTCAAATTCAAAAAGCATTTACACGATACAAACCAACCATCATACGATCACAAAAAAAGCATTCCTAGACCTATATTATCTACAATAAGTCCATTATACAAATAACTGTGTGATATAAGCCTCAAAGAAATGTCTGAATGGCAAATCTCAAAATGTAAATGACTCATTCAATTCTGTGGTATGGTCCATTCTTCCTAAAAATGTCCTGCCAAGGACCCCTGCCATAATCATGTTCTTATTAACCTTTGAAAACATCATTTGTCCTATGGCTAGTATGTTTTGATTGTTGCTTTTTTTTTTTGGGGGGGGGGATGGCTCAGATATTGATTTTTTAAAAATTAGATATCTGTATGAACATAGAAAACCAATGAATAGGGAAGTTGAAAAAAAAATTGAGGGGTCTTTATATTGTTATTGCTGGTCTGCTCCACAATTTTGGATCCAACGCAGAGACCGACTTATTTTGATTTGGTTCAACAGAATGTGTTCAATTGGAATGAAATTGATGTTATAGATCCTGAGCAGTGATTATATCCCCAGTGTGTGTCTCAAGATTTGAGCATGTGTGTTCAATGCCATATTGTCAAAGCAAAGACTAGCCCAGCGATGGCTAAGCCTATTTATGCAAATGGATTTAGAGCCTCCAGTTGCTGTGTTTGTTGAGCCACGTGAAAAGCAAGAAAAAAATTGTTGTTTTATCATTTACCAATTGGAATGAAATTGCTGATATAGATTCTGTGCAGTGATGTGTGTTCGATGCTATACTAGTTTCTTCTTTCCTAATCCGAGTATTGATGAAATATCTGTCAGGAGGAGCCATTAGAGTACTTGCATACTTAAGATGTACACACATCATTTAAGCATTTGTAACAGAATACGATAGTATGAAATATCATACTTATACTTACTTTTTTAGTTAGCATTCAACAAACAGAATTGTAGTCTCCAATTGGTGTGTTTGACGAGCGAATGGAAAAGTAAGAAGGGGCCTGTATTGAAAAAACAAAGACACCCAGCGATGGCTAAGCCTATTTATGCAAATGGATTTAGAGCCTCCAGTTGCTGTGTTTGTTGAGCCAAGTGAAAAGCAAGAAAAAAAAACAACAACTTGTTTTTTATCATTTTCCAATTCAACTTTAATAAATTCTATGACTAAACGAACCTTGGAAATCTGAACATGTGTATAGTAAAAAATATGTTACAAAATAAGTTTTTAAAATAGGCATATTCAAACATCAGTTCATATTGTGCTTGAAGAGGAAAAGATACGGCAGAATGGGACCCTTAGGGCAGTGTCTCATAAGTTAGGCAGCAACTGAAATTGCTCATTGTTTGAGTGTTTCAAAGAAATCAAACCCCACGACATAGAAAAGATAATCAAGAAGTTTAATTTGTTAGGCAACTGGAATTATTAATCTTCCTATTTAACCAGTTTAATTTCTGGGACATTAATTGTTTGTAGAAGGTTTAGGTATGTCGAGCTCAATGTCTGATACATTGTAAGAATCAAACAAAATGACACAAGTAAAATTCCTGTTTGCCAGAAGGTCTTCATTGCTGTTCATGGAACAACAAAGCGCTGATAGAAGACTACAATCTCATATAAAGAATACTGAAATATCTCCCTCAGAAAAAAGGCATTCATGCTAACCGCCTCGGAAATTACCCAAAGAGAAGGAGGCAGCCTTTATAAACCACATAGGGTCATTAAAGGGAAGCAAGAGCCACTCTGGCAAGAAAAGCCTCACAGAATTTACCATTCAGAAGAATTATCAATAAAAAATGCAATGAGTTATTGAAAGAAAAATACCCTGAACGTCCTGATTCATATCAGACATACTACTGGAAAACATTTAACAGCAAATTCAACTTTTCATTTGGGTATATCGATCGATATTGATACTTCAACTGTGACAAATTTCAAGCAAAATTAAAAAGCTTGAATGCAAAGCTTATCTCACAAAATATCACAGAAGATGAAAAGTTACAAATTACAAGTATGGAATTAGAGCCTCCAGTTACTGTGTTCGTTGAACCAAGTGAAAAGCAAGAAAAAAATTGTTTTTTTACCATTTACCAATTGGAATGAAATTGCTGATATAGATTCTGTGCAGTGATGTGTGTTCGATGCTATACTAGTTTCTTCTCTCCTAATCCGAGTATTGATGAAATATCTGTCAGGAGGAGCCATTAGAGTACTTGCATACTTAAGATGTACACACATCATTTAAGCATTTGTAACAGAATACGATAGTATGAAATATCATACTTATACTTACTTTTTTAGTTAGCATTCAACAAACAGAATTGTAGTCTCCAATTGGTGTGTTTGACGAGCGAATGGAAAAGTAAGAAGGGGCCTGTATTGAAAAAACAAAGACTCACCCAGCGATGGCAAAGCCTATTTATGCAAATGGATTTAGAGCCTCCAGTTGCTGTGTTTGTTGAGCCAAGTGAAAAGGAAGAAAAAAAAAAAAAAAAAAAAAAAAAAAAAAAAACTTGTTTTTTATCATTTTCCAATTCAACTTTAATAAATTCTATGACTAAACGAACCTAGGAAATCTGAACATGTGTATAGTAAAAAATATGTTACAAAATAAGTTTTTAAAATAGGCATATTCAAACATCAGTTCATATTGTGCTTGAAGAGGAAAAGATACGGCAGAATGGGACCCTTAGGGCAGTGTCTCATAAGTTAGGCAGCAACTGAAATTGCTCATTGTTTGAGTGTTTCAAAGAAATCAAACCCCACGACATAGAAAAGATAATCAAGAAGTTTAATTTGTTAGGCAACTGGAATTATTAATCTTCCTATTTAACCAGTTTAATTTCTGGGACATTAATTGTTTGTAGAAGGTTTAGGTATGTCGAGCTCAATGTCTGATACATTGTAAGAATCAAACAAAATGACACAAGTAAAATTCCTGTTTGCCAGAAGGTCTTCATTGCTGTTCATGGAACAACAAAGCGCTGATAGAAGACTACAATCTCATATAAAGAATACTGAAATATCTCCCTCAGAAAAAAGGCATTCATGCTAACCGCCTCGGAAATTACCCAAAGAGAAGGAGGCAGCCTTATTAACCACATAGGTGCATTAAAGGGAAGCAAGAGCCACTCTGGCAAGAAAAGCCTCACAGAATTTACCATTCAGAAGAATTAATAATAAAAAATGCAATGAGTTATTGAAAGAAAAATACCCTGAACGTCCTGATTCATATCACACATACTACTGGAAAACATTTAACAGCAAATTCAACTTTTCATTTGGGTATATCGATCGATATTGATACTTCAACTGTGACAAATTTCAAGCAAAATTAAAAAGCTTGAATGCAAAGCTTATCTCACAAAATATCACAGAAGATGAAAAGTTACAAATTACAAGTATGGAATTAGAGCCTCCAGTTACTGTGTTCGTTGAACCAAGTGAAAAGCAAGAAAAAAATTGTTTTTTTACCATTTACCAATTGGAATGAAATTGCTGATATAGATTCTGTGCAGTGATGTGTGTTCGATGCTATACTAGTTTCTTCTTTCCTAATCCGAGTATTGATGAAATATCTGTCAGGAGGAGCCATTAGAGTACTTGCATACTTAAGATGTACACACATCATTTAAGCATTTGTAACAGAATACGATAGTATGAAATATCATACTTATACTTACTTTTTTAGTTAGCATTCAACAAACAGAATTGTAGTCTCCAATTGGTGTGTTTGACGAGCGAATGGAAAAGTAAGAAGGGGCCTGTATTGAAAAAACAAAGACTCACCCAGCGATGGCTAAGCCTATTTATGCAAATGGATTTAGAGCCTCCAGTTGCTGTGTTTGTTGAGCCAAGTGAAAAGGAAGAAAAAAAAAAAAAAAACTTGTTTTTTATCATTTTCCAATTCAACTTTAATAAATTCTATGACTAAACGAACCTAGGAAATCTGAACATGTGTATAGTAAAAAATATGTTACAAAATAAGTTTTTAAAATAGGCATATTCAAACATCAGTTCATATTGTGCTTGAAGAGGAAAAGATACGGCAGAATGGGACCCTTAGGGCAGTGTCTCATAAGTTAGGCAGCAACTGAAATTGCTCATTGTTTGAGTGTTTCAAAGAAATCAAACCCCACGACATAGAAAAGATAATCAAGAAGTTTAATTTGTTAGGCAACTGGAATTATTAATCTTCCTATTTAACCAGTTTAATTTCTGGGACATTAATTGTTTGTAGAAGGTTTAGGTATGTCGAGCTCAATGTCTGATACATTGTAAGAATCAAACAAAATGACACAAGTAAAATTCCTGTTTGCCAGAAGGTCTTCATTGCTGTTCATGGAACAACAAAGCGCTGATAGAAGACTACAATCTCATATAAAGAATACTGAAATATCTCCCTCAGAAAAAAGGCATTCATGCTAACCGCCTCGGAAATTACCCAAAGAGAAGGAGGCAGCCTTTATAAACCACATAGGGTCATTAAAGGGAAGCAAGAGCCACTCTGGCAAGAAAAGCCTCACAGAATTTACCATTCAGAAGAATTATCAATAAAAAATGCAATGAGTTATTGAAAGAAAAATACCCTGAACGTCCTGATTCATATCAGACATACTACTGGAAAACATTTAACAGCAAATTCAACTTTTCATTTGGGTATATCGATCGATATTGATACTTCAACTGTGACAAATTTCAAGCAAAATTAAAAAGCTTGAATGCAAAGCTTATCTCACAAAATATCACAGAAGATGAAAAGTTACAAATTACAAGTATGGAATTAGAGCCTCCAGTTACTGTGTTCGTTGAACCAAGTGAAAAGCAAGAAAAAAATTGTTTTTTTACCATTTACCAATTGGAATGAAATTGCTGATATAGATTCTGTGCAGTGATGTGTGTTCGATGCTATACTAGTTTCTTCTCTCCTAATCCGAGTATTGATGAAATATCTGTCAGGAGGAGCCATTAGAGTACTTGCATACTTAAGATGTACACACATCATTTAAGCATTTGTAACAGAATACGATAGTATGAAATATCATACTTATACTTACTTTTTTAGTTAGCATTCAACAAACAGAATTGTAGTCTCCAATTGGTGTGTTTGACGAGCGAATGGAAAAGTAAGAAGGGGCCTGTATTGAAAAAACAAAGACTCACCCAGCGATGGCAAAGCCTATTTATGCAAATGGATTTAGAGCCTCCAGTTGCTGTGTTTGTTGAGCCAAGTGAAAAGGAAGAAAAAAAAAAAAAAAAAAAAAAAAAAAAAAAAACTTGTTTTTTATCATTTTCCAATTCAACTTTAATAAATTCTATGACTAAACGAACCTAGGAAATCTGAACATGTGTATAGTAAAAAATATGTTACAAAATAAGTTTTTAAAATAGGCATATTCAAACATCAGTTCATATTGTGCTTGAAGAGGAAAAGATACGGCAGAATGGGACCCTTAGGGCAGTGTCTCATAAGTTAGGCAGCAACTGAAATTGCTCATTGTTTGAGTGTTTCAAAGAAATCAAACCCCACGACATAGAAAAGATAATCAAGAAGTTTAATTTGTTAGGCAACTGGAATTATTAATCTTCCTATTTAACCAGTTTAATTTCTGGGACATTAATTGTTTGTAGAAGGTTTAGGTATGTCGAGCTCAATGTCTGATACATTGTAAGAATCAAACAAAATGACACAAGTAAAATTCCTGTTTGCCAGAAGGTCTTCATTGCTGTTCATGGAACAACAAAGCGCTGATAGAAGACTACAATCTCATATAAAGAATACTGAAATATCTCCCTCAGAAAAAAGGCATTCATGCTAACCGCCTCGGAAATTACCCAAAGAGAAGGAGGCAGCCTTATTAACCACATAGGTGCATTAAAGGGAAGCAAGAGCCACTCTGGCAAGAAAAGCCTCACAGAATTTACCATTCAGAAGAATTAATAATAAAAAATGCAATGAGTTATTGAAAGAAAAATACCCTGAACGTCCTGATTCATATCACACATACTACTGGAAAACATTTAACAGCAAATTCAACTTTTCATTTGGGTATATCGATCGATATTGATACTTCAACTGTGACAAATTTCAAGCAAAATTAAAAAGCTTGAATGCAAAGCTTATCTCACAAAATATCACAGAAGATGAAAAGTTACAAATTACAAGTATGGAATTAGAGCCTCCAGTTACTGTGTTCGTTGAACCAAGTGAAAAGCAAGAAAAAAATTGTTTTTTTACCATTTACCAATTGGAATGAAATTGCTGATATAGATTCTGTGCAGTGATGTGTGTTCGATGCTATACTAGTTTCTTCTTTCCTAATCCGAGTATTGATGAAATATCTGTCAGGAGGAGCCATTAGAGTACTTGCATACTTAAGATGTACACACATCATTTAAGCATTTGTAACAGAATACGATAGTATGAAATATCATACTTATACTTACTTTTTTAGTTAGCATTCAACAAACAGAATTGTAGTCTCCAATTGGTGTGTTTGACGAGCGAATGGAAAAGTAAGAAGGGGCCTGTATTGAAAAAACAAAGACTCACCCAGCGATGGCTAAGCCTATTTATGCAAATGGATTTAGAGCCTCCAGTTGCTGTGTTTGTTGAGCCAAGTGAAAAGGAAGAAAAAAAAAAAAAAAACTTGTTTTTTATCATTTTCCAATTCAACTTTAATAAATTCTATGACTAAACGAACCTAGGAAATCTGAACATGTGTATAGTAAAAAATATGTTACAAAATAAGTTTTTAAAATAGGCATATTCAAACATCAGTTCATATTGTGCTTGAAGAGGAAAAGATACGGCAGAATGGGACCCTTAGGGCAGTGTCTCATAAGTTAGGCAGCAACTGAAATTGCTCATTGTTTGAGTGTTTCAAAGAAATCAAACCCCACGACATAGAAAAGATAATCAAGAAGTTTAATTTGTTAGGCAACTGGAATTATTAATCTTCCTATTTAACCAGTTTAATTTCTGGGACATTAATTGTTTGTAGAAGGTTTAGGTATGTCGAGCTCAATGTCTGATACATTGTAAGAATCAAACAAAATGACACAAGTAAAATTCCTGTTTGCCAGAAGGTCTTCATTGCTGTTCATGGAACAACAAAGCGCTGATAGAAGACTACAATCTCATATAAAGAATACTGAAATATCTCCCTCAGAAAAAAGGCATTCATGCTAACCGCCTCGGAAATTACCCAAAGAGAAGGAGGCAGCCTTTATAAACCACATAGGTGCATTAAAGGGAAGCAAGAGCCACTCTGGCAAGAAAAGCCTCACAGAATTTACCATTCAGAAGAATTATCAATAAAAAATGCAATGAGTTATTGAAAGAAAAATACCCTGAACGTCCTGATTCATATCAGACATACTACTGGAAAACATTTAACAGCAAATTCAACTTTTCATTTGGGTATATCGATCGATATTGATACTTCAACTGTGACAAATTTCAAGCAAAATTAAAAAGCTTGAATGCAAAGCTTATCTCACAAAATATCACAGAAGATGAAAAGTTACAAATTACAAGTATGGAATTAGAGCCTCCAGTTACTGTGTTCGTTGAACCAAGTGAAAAGCAAGAAAAAAATTGTTTTTTTACCATTTACCAATTGGAATGAAATTGCTGATATAGATTCTGTGCAGTGATGTGTGTTCGATGCTATACTAGTTTCTTCTTTCCTAATCCGAGTATTGATGAAATATCTGTCAGGAGGAGCCATTAGAGTACTTGCATACTTAAGATGTACACACATCATTTAAGCATTTGTAACAGAATACGATAGTATGAAATATCATACTTATACTTACTTTTTTAGTTAGCATTCAACAAACAGAATTGTAGTCTCCAATTGGTGTGTTTGACGAGCGAATGGAAAAGTAAGAAGGGGCCTGTATTGAAAAAACAAAGACTCACCCAGCGATGGCTAAGCCTATTTATGCAAATGGATTTAGAGCCTCCAGTTGCTGTGTTTGTTGAGCCAAGTGAAAAGGAAGAAAAAAAAAAAAAAAAAAAAAAAAAAAAAAAACTTGTTTTTTATCATTTTCCAATTCAACTTTAATAAATTCTATGACTAAACGAACCTAGGAAATCTGAACATGTGTATGGTAAAAAATATGTTACAAAATAAGTTTTTAAAATAGGCATATTCAAACATCAGTTCATATTGTGCTTGAAGAGGAAAAGATACGGCAGAATGGGACCCTTAGGGCAGTGTCTCATAAGTTAGGCAGCAACTGAAATTGCTCATTGTTTGAGTGTTTCAAAGAAATCAAACCCCACGACATAGAAAAGATAATCAAGAAGTTTAATTTGTTAGGCAACTGGAATTATTAATCTTCCTATTTAACCAGTTTAATTTCTGGGACATTAATTGTTTGTAGAAGGTTTAGGTATGTCGAGCTCAATGTCTGATACATTGTAAGAATCAAACAAAATGACACAAGTAAAATTCCTGTTTGCCAGAAGGTCTTCATTGCTGTTCATGGAACAACAAAGCGCTGATAGAAGACTACAATCTCATATAAAGAATACTGAAATATCTCCCTCAGAAAAAAGGCATTCATGCTAACCGCCTCGGAAATTACCCAAAGAGAAGGAGGCAGCCTTATTAACCACATAGGTGCATTAAAGGGAAGCAAGAGCCACTCTGGCAAGAAAAGCCTCACAGAATTTACCATTCAGAAGAATTATCAATAAAAAATGCAATGAGTTATTGAAAGAAAAATACCCTGAACGTCCTGATTCATATCACACATACTACTGGAAAACATTTAACAGCAAATTCAACTTTTCATTTGGGTATATCGATCGATATTGATACTTCAACTGTGACAAATTTCAAGCAAAATTAAAAAGCTTGAATGCAAAGCTTATCTCACAAAATATCACAGAAGATGAAAAGTTACAAATTACAAGTATGGAATTAGAGCCTCCAGTTACTGTGTTCGTTGAACCAAGTGAAAAGCAAGAAAAAAATTGTTTTTTTACCATTTACCAATTGGAATGAAATTGCTGATATAGATTCTGTGCAGTGATGTGTGTTCGATGCTATACTAGTTTCTTCTTTCCTAATCCGAGTATTGATGAAATATCTGTCAGGAGGAGCCATTAGAGTACTTGCATACTTAAGATGTACACACATCATTTAAGCATTTGTAACAGAATACGATAGTATGAAATATCATACTTATACTTACTTTTTTAGTTAGCATTCAACAAACAGAATTGTAGTCTCCAATTGGTGTGTTTGACGAGCGAATGGAAAAGTAAGAAGGGGCCTGTATTGAAAAAACAAAGACTCACCCAGCGATGGCTAAGCCTATTTATGCAAATGGATTTAGAGCCTCCAGTTGCTGTGTTTGTTGAGCCAAGTGAAAAGGAAGAAAAAAAAAAAAAAAAAAAAAAAAAAAAACAACTTGTTTTTTATCATTTTCCAATTCAACTTTAATAAATTCTATGACTAAACGAACCTAGGAAATCTGAACATGTGTATAGTAAAAAATATGTTACAAAATAAGTTTTTAAAATAGGCATATTCAAACATCAGTTCATATTGTGCTTGAAGAGGAAAAGATACGGCAGAATGGGACCCTTAGGGCAGTGTCTCATAAGTTAGGCAGCAACTGAAATTGCTCATTGTTTGAGTGTTTCAAAGAAATCAAACCCCACGACATAGAAAAGATAATCAAGAAGTTTAATTTGTTAGGCAACTGGAATTATTAATCTTCCTATTTAACCAGTTTAATTTCTGGGACATTAATTGTTTGTAGAAGGTTTAGGTATGTCGAGCTCAATGTCTGATACATTGTAAGAATCAAACAAAATGACACAAGTAAAATTCCTGTTTGCCAGAAGGTCTTCATTGCTGTTCATGGAACAACAAAGCGCTGATAGAAGACTACAATCTCATATAAAGAATACTGAAATATCTCCCTCAGAAAAAAGGCATTCATGCTAACCGCCTCGGAAATTACCCAAAGAGAAGGAGGCAGCCTTTATAAACCACATAGGTGCATTAAAGGGAAGCAAGAGCCACTCTGGCAAGAAAAGCCTCACAGAATTTACCATTCAGAAGAATTATCAATAAAAAATGCAATGAGTTATTGAAAGAAAAATACCCTGAACGTCCTGATTCATATCAGACATACTACTGGAAAACATTTAACAGCAAATTCAACTTTTCATTTGGGTATATCGATCGATATTGATACTTCAACTGTGACAAATTTCAAGCAAAATTAAAAAGCTTGAATGCAAAGCTTATCTCACAAAATATCACAGAAGATGAAAAGTTACAAATTACAAGTATGGAATTAGAGCCTCCAGTTACTGTGTTCGTTGAACCAAGTGAAAAGCAAGAAAAAAATTGTTTTTTTACCATTTACCAATTGGAATGAAATTGCTGATATAGATTCTGTGCAGTGATGTGTGTTCGATGCTATACTAGTTTCTTCTTTCCTAATCCGAGTATTGATGAAATATCTGTCAGGAGGAGCCATTAGAGTACTTGCATACTTAAGATGTACACACATCATTTAAGCATTTGTAACAGAATACGATAGTATGAAATATCATACTTATACTTACTTTTTTAGTTAGCATTCAACAAACAGAATTGTAGTCTCCAATTGGTGTGTTTGACGAGCGAATGGAAAAGTAAGAAGGGGCCTGTATTGAAAAAACAAAGACTCACCCAGCGATGGCTAAGCCTATTTATGCAAATGGATTTAGAGCCTCCAGTTGCTGTGTTTGTTGAGCCAAGTGAAAAGGAAGAAAAAAAAAAAAAAAACTTGTTTTTTATCATTTTCCAATTCAACTTTAATAAATTCTATGACTAAACGAACCTAGGAAATCTGAACATGTGTATAGTAAAAAATATGTTACAAAATAAGTTTTTAAAATAGGCATATTCAAACATCAGTTCATATTGTGCTTGAAGAGGAAAAGATACGGCAGAATGGGACCCTTAGGGCAGTGTCTCATAAGTTAGGCAGCAACTGAAATTGCTCATTGTTTGAGTGTTTCAAAGAAATCAAACCCCACGACATAGAAAAGATAATCAAGAAGTTTAATTTGTTAGGCAACTGGAATTATTAATCTTCCTATTTAACCAGTTTAATTTCTGGGACATTAATTGTTTGTAGAAGGTTTAGGTATGTCGAGCTCAATGTCTGATACATTGTAAGAATCAAACAAAATGACACAAGTAAAATTCCTGTTTGCCAGAAGGTCTTCATTGCTGTTCATGGAACAACAAAGCGCTGATAGAAGACTACAATCTCATATAAAGAATACTGAAATATCTCCCTCAGAAAAAAGGCATTCATGCTAACCGCCTCGGAAATTACCCAAAGAGAAGGAGGCAGCATTATTAACCACATAGGTGCAGTAAAGGGAAGCAAGAGCCACTCTGGCAAGAAAAGCCTCACAGAATTTACCATTCAGAAGAATTATCAATAAAAAATGCAATGAGTTATTGAAAGAAAAATACCCTGAACGTCCTGATTCATATCAGACATACTACTGGAAAACATTTAACAGCAAATTCAACTTTTCATTTGGGTATATCGATCGATATTGATACTTCAACTGTGACAAATTTCAAGCAAAATTAAAAAGCTTGAATGCAAAGCTTATCTCACAAAATATCACAGAAGATGAAAAGTTACAAATTACAAGTATGGAATTAGAGCCTCCAGTTACTGTGTTCGTTGAACCAAGTGAAAAGCAAGAAAAAAATTGTTTTTTTACCATTTACCAATTGGAATGAAATTGCTGATATAGATTCTGTGCAGTGATGTGTGTTCGATGCTATACTAGTTTCTTCTTTCCTAATCCGAGTATTGATGAAATATCTGTCAGGAGGAGCCATTAGAGTACTTGCATACTTAAGATGTACACACATCATTTAAGCATTTGTAACAGAATACGATAGTATGAAATATCATACTTATACTTGCTTTTTTAGTTAGCATTCAACAAACAGAATTGTAGTCTCCAGTTGGTGTGTTTGACGAGCGAATGGAAAAGTAAGAAGGGGCCTGTATTGAAAAAACAAAGACTCACCCAGCGATGGCTAAGCCTATTTATGCAAATGGATTTAGAGCCTCCAGTTGCTGTGTTTGTTGAGCCAAGTGAAAAGGAAGAAAAAAAAAAAAAAAAAAACTTGTTTTTTATCATTTTCCAATTCAACTTTAATAAATTCTATGACTAAACGAACCTAGGAAATCTGAACATGTGTATAGTAAAAAATATGTTACAAAATAAGTTTTTAAAATAGGCATATTCAAACATCAGTTCATATTGTGCTTGAAGAGGAAAAGATACGGCAGAATGGGACCCTTAGGGCAGTGTCTCATAAGTTAGGCAGCAACTGAAATTGCTCATTGTTTGAGTGTTTCAAAGAAATCAAACCCCACGACATAGAAAAGATAATCAAGAAGTTTAATTTGTTAGGCAACTGGAATTATTAATCTTCCTATTTAACCAGTTTAATTTCTGGGACATTAATTGTTTGTAGGAGGTTTAGGTATGTCGAGCTCAATGTCTGATACATTGTAAGAATCAAACAAAATGACACAAGTAAAATTCCTGTTTGCCAGAAGGTCTTCATTGCTGTTCATGGAACAACAAAGCGCTGATAGAAGACTGTACAATCTCATATAAAGAATACTGAAATATCTCCCTCAGAAAAAAGGCATTCATGCTAACCGCCTCAGAAATTACCCAAAGAGAAGGAGGCAGCCTTATTAACCACATAGGTGCATTAAAGGGAAGCAAGAGCCACTCTGGCAAGAAAAGCCTCACAGAATTTACCATTCAGAAGAATTATCAATAAAAAATGCAATGAGTTATTGAAAGAAAAATACCCTGAACGTCCTGATTCATATCACACATACTACTGGAAAACATTTAACAGCAAATTCAACTTTTCATTTGGGTATATCGATCGATATTGATACTTCAACTGTGACAAATTTCAAGCAAAATTAAAAAGCTTGAATGCAAAGCTTATCTCACAAAATATCACAGAAGATGAAAAGTTACAAATTACAAGTATGGAATTAGAGCCTCCAGTTACTGTGTTCGTTGAACCAAGTGAAAAGCAAGAAAAAAATTGTTTTTTTACCATTTACCAATTGGAATGAAATTGCTGATATAGATTCTGTGCAGTGATGTGTGTTCGATGCTATACTAGTTTCTTCTTTCCTAATCCGAGTATTGATGAAATATCTGTCAGGAGGAGCCATTAGAGTACTTGCATACTTAAGATGTACACACATCATTTAAGCATTTGTAACAGAATACGATAGTATGAAATATCATACTTATACTTACTTTTTTAGTTAGCATTCAACAAACAGAATTGTAGTCTCCAATTGGTGTGTTTGACGAGCGAATGGAAAAGTAAGAAGGGGCCTGTATTGAAAAAACAAAGACTCACCCAGCGATGGCTAAGCCTATTTATGCAAATGGATTTAGAGCCTCCAGTTGCTGTGTTTGTTGAGCCAAGTGAAAAGGAAGAAAAAAAAAAAAAAACTTGTTTTTTATCATTTTCCAATTCAACTTTAATAAATTCTATGACTAAACGAACCTAGGAAATCTGAACATGTGTATAGTAAAAAATATGTTACAAAATAAGTTTTTAAAATAGGCATATTCAAACATCAGTTCATATTGTGCTTGAAGAGGAAAAGATACGGCAGAATGGGACCCTTAGGGCAGTGTCTCATAAGTTAGGCAGCAACTGAAATTGCTCATTGTTTGAGTGTTTCAAAGAAATCAAACCCCACGACATAGAAAAGATAATCAAGAAGTTTAATTTGTTAGGCAACTGGAATTATTAATCTTCCTATTTAACCAGTTTAATTTCTGGGACATTAATTGTTTGTAGAAGGTTTAGGTATGTCGAGCTCAATGTCTGATACATTGTAAGAATCAAACAAAATGACACAAGTAAAATTCCTGTTTGCCAGAAGGTCTTCATTGCTGTTCATGGAACAACAAAGCGCTGATAGAAGACTACAATCTCATATAAAGAATACTGAAATATCTCCCTCAGAAAAAAGGCATTCATGCTAACCGCCTCGGAAATTACCCAAAGAGAAGGAGGCAGCCTTTATAAACCACATAGGTGCATTAAAGGGAAGCAAGAGCCACTCTGGCAAGAAAAGCCTCACAGAATTTACCATTCAGAAGAATTATCAATAAAAAATGCAATGAGTTATTGAAAGAAAAATACCCTGAACGTCCTGATTCATATCACACATACTACTGGAAAACATTTAACAGCAAATTCAACTTTTCATTTGGGTATATCGATCGATATTGATACTTCAACTGTGACAAATTTCAAGCAAAATTAAAAAGCTTGAATGCAAAGCTTATCTCACAAAATATCACAGAAGATGAAAAGTTACAAATTACAAGTATGGAATTAGAGCCTCCAGTTACTGTGTTCGTTGAACCAAGTGAAAAGCAAGAAAAAAATTGTTTTTTTACCATTTACCAATTGGAATGAAATTGCTGATATAGATTCTGTGCAGTGATGTGTGTTCGATGCTATACTAGTTTCTTCTTTCCTAATCCGAGTATTGATGAAATATCTGTCAGGAGGAGCCATTAGAGTACTTGCATACTTAAGATGTACACACATCATTTAAGCATTTGTAACAGAATACGATAGTATGAAATATCATACTTATACTTGCTTTTTTAGTTAGCATTCAACAAACAGAATTGTAGTCTCCAGTTGGTGTGTTTGACGAGCGAATGGAAAAGTAAGAAGGGGCCTGTATTGAAAAAACAAAGACTCACCCAGCGATGGCTAAGCCTATTTATGCAAATGGATTTAGAGCCTCCAGTTGCTGTGTTTGTTGAGCCAAGTGAAAAGGAAGAAAAAAAAAAAAAAAAAAACTTGTTTTTTATCATTTTCCAATTCAACTTTAATAAATTCTATGACTAAACGAACCTAGGAAATCTGAACATGTGTATAGTAAAAAATATGTTACAAAATAAGTTTTTAAAATAGGCATATTCAAACATCAGTTCATATTGTGCTTGAAGAGGAAAAGATACGGCAGAATGGGACCCTTAGGGCAGTGTCTCATAAGTTAGGCAGCAACTGAAATTGCTCATTGTTTGAGTGTTTCAAAGAAATCAAACCCCACGACATAGAAAAGATAATCAAGAAGTTTAATTTGTTAGGCAACTGGAATTATTAATCTTCCTATTTAACCAGTTTAATTTCTGGGACATTAATTGTTTGTAGGAGGTTTAGGTATGTCGAGCTCAATGTCTGATACATTGTAAGAATCAAACAAAATGACACAAGTAAAATTCCTGTTTGCCAGAAGGTCTTCATTGCTGTTCATGGAACAACAAAGCGCTGATAGAAGACTGTACAATCTCATATAAAGAATACTGAAATATCTCCCTCAGAAAAAAGGCATTCATGCTAACCGCCTCAGAAATTACCCAAAGAGAAGGAGGCAGCCTTATTAACCACATAGGTGCATTAAAGGGAAGCAAGAGCCACTCTGGCAAGAAAAGCCTCACAGAATTTACCATTCAGAAGAATTATCAATAAAAAATGCAATGAGTTATTGAAAGAAAAATACCCTGAACGTCCTGATTCATATCACACATACTACTGGAAAACATTTAACAGCAAATTCAACTTTTCATTTGGGTATATCGATCGATATTGATACTTCAACTGTGACAAATTTCAAGCAAAATTAAAAAGCTTGAATGCAAAGCTTATCTCACAAAATATCACAGAAGATGAAAAGTTACAAATTACAAGTATGGAATTAGAGCCTCCAGTTACTGTGTTCGTTGAACCAAGTGAAAAGCAAGAAAAAAATTGTTTTTTTACCATTTACCAATTGGAATGAAATTGCTGATATAGATTCTGTGCAGTGATGTGTGTTCGATGCTATACTAGTTTCTTCTTTCCTAATCCGAGTATTGATGAAATATCTGTCAGGAGGAGCCATTAGAGTACTTGCATACTTAAGATGTACACACATCATTTAAGCATTTGTAACAGAATACGATAGTATGAAATATCATACTTATACTTACTTTTTTAGTTAGCATTCAACAAACAGAATTGTAGTCTCCAATTGGTGTGTTTGACGAGCGAATGGAAAAGTAAGAAGGGGCCTGTATTGAAAAAACAAAGACTCACCCAGCGATGGCTAAGCCTATTTATGCAAATGGATTTAGAGCCTCCAGTTGCTGTGTTTGTTGAGCCAAGTGAAAAGGAAGAAAAAAAAAAAAAAAACTTGTTTTTTATCATTTTCCAATTCAACTTTAATAAATTCTATGACTAAACGAACCTAGGAAATCTGAACATGTGTATAGTAAAAAATATGTTACAAAATAAGTTTTTAAAATAGGCATATTCAAACATCAGTTCATATTGTGCTTGAAGAGGAAAAGATACGGCAGAATGGGACCCTTAGGGCAGTGTCTCATAAGTTAGGCAGCAACTGAAATTGCTCATTGTTTGAGTGTTTCAAAGAAATCAAACCCCACGACATAGAAAAGATAATCAAGAAGTTTAATTTGTTAGGCAACTGGAATTATTAATCTTCCTATTTAACCAGTTTAATTTCTGGGACATTAATTGTTTGTAGAAGGTTTAGGTATGTCGAGCTCAATGTCTGATACATTGTAAGAATCAAACAAAATGACACAAGTAAAATTCCTGTTTGCCAGAAGGTCTTCATTGCTGTTCATGGAACAACAAAGCGCTGATAGAAGACTACAATCTCATATAAAGAATACTGAAATATCTCCCTCAGAAAAAAGGCATTCATGCTAACCGCCTCGGAAATTACCCAAAGAGAAGGAGGCAGCCTTTATAAACCACATAGGTGCATTAAAGGGAAGCAAGAGCCACTCTGGCAAGAAAAGCCTCACAGAATTTACCATTCAGAAGAATTATCAATAAAAAATGCAATGAGTTATTGAAAGAAAAATACCCTGAACGTCCTGATTCATATCACACATACTACTGGAAAACATTTAACAGCAAATTCAACTTTTCATTTGGGTATATCGATCGATATTGATACTTCAACTGTGACAAATTTCAAGCAAAATTAAAAAGCTTGAATGCAAAGCTTATCTCACAAAATATCACAGAAGATGAAAAGTTACAAATTACAAGTATGGAATTAGAGCCTCCAGTTACTGTGTTCGTTGAACCAAGTGAAAAGCAAGAAAGGATTTGTTTTGACACAGCGAAAAATAACCCAGATACTGCTAGACCATTAAAAATTAAACACTGTGCTTGTTGCACTTCTTGAGACACAATTTAAAAGTAACAAAGTAGCATTTGTATTGAGATAGCAAAGATTAAAAAGATATACCTACTGCCTTTTCAAAAATACAGCGTTTGTTGCAGAATATTTCCTCACAGAATAACTATGGGTGTTTTGTGAATCTAAGTTCTGCAAATTTTCTGTTAGTAGAAGGGACTGAAAATCATCACTTATTACAATCCTATTAAATAAAGAGCTGTAATGGTGTCTATTTCGAGATATTGATTCAGATATCTTGGATGACATGGCATATTTTTGTCTACATATTCATTACTTAATAATTATCAATTTTTGTAAAGTGCCTGTGACGTACGTCACAGGCTTCAACCCACCTTTTCTAGATAATTTTGTATGAAAAAGCTGTTTTTAAAAATGTTTTGAAATGTTTGACTTAATTAGTGCCATTTTAATCTTATGTTATTTATCTATCTTCCTTGAAGCATATTTTAGGTTAATTTCTTTGCTTAAAAACCTGAATATGAGCTGAAAAATCAGTGAGTACTAATATGAAGTGGTATATTATTGGTATGTGGAAAAGTGACATGATCTATACAAAGATTGCAGAAAAACTTGAAGTGTCAAAAAGCTACATGGAACTGACTAAAAAAATTTAAAACAACTGGTACTGTTCTTGATGCTTCCCATAAAGACCTAACCTCACCACGAATGGATAACGCCATTGAAAACACTAGTAAATGAAATCTAAGAGACAATGTACCTGACCATTTAGGGAAAGTGAAGGATAATTTGGACATAAACATTAGATTTGAAACCCGGTCATCATCTGAGAGAAGATGGCCTGATGAGATTTTATACTGTTGGATTTAATGGACTGTAATTGCACCAAAATGAAATAAAAGTGATCAACAACATTCATAACAACAACGTTGATAACAATATTCATCTTGGTAAGAAATAATTCCAATTACAAGCAGTGATAAAACTGGGCATGTGTAATGTATGGAATTTAAAATGATTTTGTAAATAACTTCTTGACTGCCCAGGTGACGCTGCGTTGTTGGCTGAGTGGTCAACATTTGCCTGTCATGTCGCAGACTTTCTGAGGGTAGTGGCTCTCGGGGCAGGCTTCCTCAGGATGTTCGCTACCCTGAGAAAGACTGACGTGACAGGCGAAACATTGGCCTCTCACCCAACAATGCAGCTAGAAGTTATGAACTCGAGCAGTGGAAGCTTACGTGTACATGATCTTGTAAATAGTAAATATAATGTCACAATAGGGTGGCCATGATTTTTTAGGTTTTAATTTCCGTTTGCACCCCCCTTTTTTCCCTTTTATTTCAAGGAAAAATTTAAGACCTCATTTGTTTAAATCAGAAGGTTGGTAACCCTCCACCTAGGGAGTACATGACCTTGTAGTTGGTGGTGGAGCTTGAGCGCCCCAGTGACCCTGAGAGCTATGCCGGCGGTAGCGTAGCTACTGGTAGGGCCTCCCTTGCCGGACAGGTCGAAGGGTAGGGGTCAGACTAAGAAGTACTCCAGAAGAGGACGGCAACGGGAAGTCCACGACGGCGGAGACGGCGGAGAAGAGAATCTTCGTGACGGAGGACCTGGCGGATGGGGCTACTGTTGCTGAGAGAAGTAGGAGGAAGAGGGTTATAATCTCTCACCTAAAGTCTCCAAGAGTCTAAAGAGGTATTCGGGGAGGGGGGCCTCGTAGCCGTAGGTGAAGGCGACTCCCCTAGGACAAAGCAGGTCCGAAGTAAACTCTCTGGTCCCCCAGGTTGGGGGTTGTGGCGATGGGCTTGCTCCCCATTCCATGGAAAAAGTTGATATGCAAAAAAGGATTTTCATATGCCTCGGATTTCAAATTTAAAACGACAAAGGATAAGAACACGGACTATGAGTATAGGTACATGGAACATACAGGGTTTGAGAACAAAACGGGAGGAGTGGTAACGGAAATAAACAAAATTCAGTGAATGGACGTGGAAGTGAGTGGACGTGTGCTAGTGGTACCGGGGCTCGCGGTGCAGCAAATAGCAGCTATGAACGTTTTACAAGGAAATCATTCTGCGAGGCAGTGATGTTAAGAAGAAGCATTCTTGAACTGGTTTTTATCATTACGAAAGAAATATGCAAAAAACCGGCTAACAACCTAACCTTCAAAATTGAAGACTGACACTTGGTGGACTTTTTTAAATTTGCTACGCTGAGGATTGAGAGTCTTGAAACTACCTCTGATTTGGACCATCCACTCGTCAATATTTGACTCATCATATTTTTCATCTTTGCTGCGACTTGTCCTCGACGATGGCCAGCATATGCGCAGTATGTGAAAAATCAAGTGAAGTCGGAGGCAGAATATACAACTGCGACAGCTGTCGCAGACCACTCTATGCCGACTGTATTGGCCTTACGGCTACTGAGATCAAGGCACTGGACCTCAGACAGCGAGTTTTGAAACTTTTTTGTTTGGATTGTGAGAAAGGGTTAGCTTGTTTACCTGAGGTGCTATGTAAATTGAATAATCTTACTGATACTGTTAACAAAATTGATAAATTTATTTTTGGTAATGAAGACTCAACTGCCTCACTTTTTAAATCGGAAATTGTTAATGAGATTAATGAGAGAGTCTTGCGCAAAAATAATTTTATATGCTAATTTTATATGAGAATTCTCCCAAGTATTATCAAATCAATATCTGATCTTAAACATGAATTCGAAACACTGAAGAAAGCAGTTATCGAAAACAAACAAGACAATATACAAACTGTAAGAGACGAATCAAACACAATTAATTTCGAAACTATTCTGAATGAAATCACGGACAGAAATCAGAGGATGAATAACGTCATTATCTACAATGTCCCTGAATCCAAAGAAAAAGATCCAGAATTACGCCGAAATGATGATACAACAAAATCAACCGAGATATTGAGCTCCTTCAATAATCCATGTCCAAAAATCTTGACGTCATTGAGACTCGGTAAACCAAAAGATCAAATATGTAGACCACTGAAAATTGTTCTACAGGACTCTACAACAGCATTAAATATCTTGAGACGTAAACACCTTTATGAAGGTCCAGCAGAATTTTCCTCTGATAAAACGTTACAGCAAAGGAAAAAAAATATATGAAAGAACTTCGAGTAAAAGTCCTTGAACTGAACTCTACTCCTGGAAACCAGAAGAAAATAATAAAGTACATAAATGGAACTCCGAAGATAATTGATGAACATCAGAAGAACCCAATGAACTCAAAAAACCCACCAGCAGAAACGCAGTAGACCATTCTCTCCAGTTATATTACCAAAATGTAAGGGGACTTCGGACGAAACTCCACCACCTTTCCGACATCGACCATCAATGTGACAACAGCGACCTGATCATCCTCACCGAGACTTGGCTCAACGATGGATTCCTCGACAACGAATTGGGTTTTAAAAATTATAATGTATTTAGAAAAGATAGAGATTCAACAACTAGTAACTTTGAAAGAGGGGGTGGAGTGCTTATCGCGGTGCACAAAAAATTAATGAGCACTCGAATTGAAATAAAAAATAACGAAATAGAGCAACTATTTGTCAAAATTACCATTAACGAAAAATGTCTCGTAATAGGTTCAATATATATACACCCTCGTGCCCCACCTGAACTCTTTCAAAAGCACTGCGAAGAAGTATTTGACATCCATAATAAATATAATTGCGAAATACTTATAGCAGGAGACTATAATCTACCTGGAATTGAATGGATAAAAGTTAATCACGGTGTAACACTAAAGCAAAAACCAAATTGTAGCCAATTTATCTATGATAACGCTAAAATAATATCAGACAATTTCAGTTTCTTAAATTTTGACCAATTTAACAACCAGAATAATTTCACAGGAGAACATCTTGATCTTATCTTCTCCAGTACAGAAATCAAAAACTTGTCAACATCCATCGACCCATTGATTCCAATAGACCCTTATCATCCACCCTTAACATGCTCTATTGTAATAGATGAAATAATTACTGTAAATGTTAATTTTAATTTCACAGTATATAACTTTGATAAAGCAAATTTTGATAGCATAACCAACGATCTGAGTAATATATCATGGAATTTTATATCAAACAACTCATTAGATACTGCAGTCGAAAAGTTTTATAACATATTAAATACAATAATAAATAAACACGTCCCAATAAAACTTCTATCAAAACCAAAATACCCTATTTGGTATAGTAAAGAACTAATTAAAATATTACAGTGCAAAAATTATGCTCATAATAGATATAAAAAATCAAATCATGATACAGATAAAGTTAATTTTCGTCAATTAAGATCAAAATCAAAAAAATTACAGAGAACGTGTTTCTCAAAACATGTTCAAAGGACTGAAGAACGAATTAAAACAGATATTAAACCTTTCTGGAATTTCATCAATTATAGAAGGAAGGATTATGGTTTACCTGCTGGACTCGAACTTGGTTCTGAAAATGCAAAAAACGGCCAAGAAGTTGTCAACCTATTAGCGAAATATTTTGAATCAGTATATACTCCGAGCACCACAATTTATAATTCAAATAACAATTCAAATGATCATGAAACTGATAATACAACATCCTTCTCGAACTTCTCTGACACCGAAGTACTTAATGAACTAAAATCAATTAATGAATCAAAAGGTCCTGGTCCGGATGGTATTCCAGCAGTCTTTCTTAAAAAATGCGCCCAAGCTATAGCTGAACCACTCACCCAAATCTACAATAAATCAATAACAGATGGAAGATTCCCCATGATGTGGAAGATCGGTTATATAGCACCCATTCATAAATCAGGAAGTAAAACTAACGTTAATAATTATAGACCCATTTCAATTTTAAATACCATGGCCAAGTTACTTGAAAAAATGATAATTAAAAAAATAGAACCATCGATATTGCCATTGATTATAGATGAGCAACACGGATTTCTTCCTGGTAAAAGCACATTAACCAACTTGCTCATTTACAATCATGAAATAATCAATTGCTTGGAGAATGGTAATCAAATGGATGCTGTATACACCGACTTCTCAAAGGCTTTTGACAAAGTACCAATCCATTTACTACTAGACAAACTCAAAAATTTTGGCATTACAGGAACCTTACACGATTGGTTTAGATCATACCTTACCAATAGAAAACAATATGTGAAATATAAGCAATATCAATCGAATCCTATACATGTTACATCGGGAGTGCCACAGGGCTCACACCTGGGACCACTATTATTTATAATATTTATTAACGATATCAAATCAATCTTTTTAAACAGCTCCTTTCTACTCTTCGCCGATGATTGTAAATTTTACCGTCAAATCAATGACATCAATGATTGCATTCTACTTCATAACGATTTGAATAATTTACACCAATGGTGTGAATCAAACGAAATGTACCTAAACACCGATAAATGCAAGGTCGTAAGCTTCAATAAAAAGAAGAATACTATAAAATATAATTACCAATTATCAAACAAAACTTTAGAAAACGTGTCACAAATCAAAGATCTAGGCGTGATATTCGACAAAAAACTCACTTTTATGTACCATATCGACTATATTGTAAATAAAAGCCTGCGGACACTGGGGTTTGTGAAACGCAACAGTGAACACTTTACACGAATGGAAACTTTGAAAACTCTTTACGTTACCCTGGTTAAACCAATCTTAATGTATGCTTCTACAATTTGGTCACCGTATTATTCATGACATATGAAACGCATCGAAAATGTCCAACATAGATTCCTCAGTTACGTGGCGTATAAATTAAAAATGCCAAATCCCTACCACACCCACGATTACAAAGAAGTTGCGACCAAAATAAATCTTAGTACCCTAGAATCCTATAGAAACTATAACGATGCTTGTGTGCTGTTTAAAATTTTTAATAATGACATCTATAGTCAACAAGTTCAATCATTATTTTGTATAAATGAATCGGAATATGCTTTGAGAACCATGAAATTATTTAAAATCCCAGCACACAGATCATCTTATGGTTACTTTTCACCGGTTGCGAAAATGTCTAGAATGGGAAATGACGTTGAATTTCTATCATTATGCACATGTACAAATGTAAACACTTTCAAACAGCAAGCAAAATCCATATATTTGAACTCATTTGACTAATAAAGTACTCACATCTTTGTAAAACTAATTAATGTAAATTGAAATGTATATTATATCCGAACGAACTATGTAAATTGGGCTTAAGCCTGTTGCTTCAATGAATGAATAAATATATTCTATAATGCGAAAGAATCTGACTCTGAGTTACCAGAGGAAAGGAAAAATTTTGATTTGACAATTGTGATGAAATCGTTGAGTAAAATTTGTACAGTTAGTGAGACTGATATTGTGAAAGTGCTTCGTTTGGGTAAAATTAAAAGCGATGGCAAGCCTCGTCCTATTAAAATTATTTTTAATGACCGTGGATTGGCACTAAAAATTTTGAAAGATAAACATAAATGCGAAAAGCCATATGCTATAAATGGTGATTTAACCTTGCAACAAAGGGATCAACTTAAAGCACTTCGCGAAGAATTAGATATTTTGAATAAAGATGAGGAGCTTAAAACTATTAATGGGTCTCCCAAAATTGTAAACAAACGTGATTATGAAAAAGGTAAAGAGAATGAAAATGTAAAAAAGGATCAGTTAAAAAACAGGCGAAAAAATTAAATTTTTATTATCAGAACGTTCGTGGCCTGAGGTCAAAGTTGAAAGATATAGAGAGAAATAACTTTGTACTGAATGATTATGATATTATAATACTAACTGAGACTTGGTTATGTACTGATATTTTGACTGCAGAACTAAAATTGACTGACTTCGATATTTATAGAAAAGATAGGAATTCACAAAATAGTTATTTTAGTCGAGGAGGGGGTGTACTTATAGGTGTTAAGAAAAAATTTCGAAGCTTTGAATTAAATTCTACAACTGATGTTGAGCATCTGTTTGTACGTGTCTCAAGCGGTCAAATAAATTTAATCATTGGAGCATTGTATTTACCGCCTACGGCCACGGATGATGTTATCAGATCCTTTTGCAACACTATTGAACTTATAGATAATGAATATCCTAATATCAATTGGTTTTTATTCGGTGATTTTAACTTGCCTAATATTATGTGGGAAAAAGGCGATTATTCAAGTTATCCTGCTGGAGTTGAAAATAATTATGTAACTCTACGTGAAAAATCAATAGCCAATATTTTGTCAGATACTATTAGTCTCTTGAACCTATTTCAAGTTAATATTGTAAAATACAATCAAACAACTATGCTAGATTTGATTTTTACTGATTGTCTAAATGTTATTTGTCAAACTTCAAAAGACCCAGTGGCATCTGTCGACGTTTATCATCCCTCTTTAGATTTGTATTACTCTACCTTTCAATGCGATAATTCTATTGATTACGACGAATGGGTTTATGATTATGAGTCAACTGACTTTGTTCAGTTTAATTTTGCATTAGGATATGTACTATGTTAGATAATGAAAATTTCTCTATTGAATATTCTATTGAGTTGTTTTATACGTATTTATATTATTATATTGATCTCTTTGTGCCAAAGAAACTAGTTAGAAAATCAAAATTCCCTAGATGGTATAGTGCAGAATTAAAGAACAGTATTGTAAATAAGCAGAGAATTCACAGGGAATACAAGTGTAACAATTCTGATGAGAGTTACGTAAAGTTTTCTGAACTAAGACATACATGTAAGGTACTTGCAAAAAGGGATTATGATGTATTTAATACGGGGATACAAATATCAATTACAACTGATCCATCTAAATTCTGGTCGTATATAAATTCTAAAAAAACTGTTCATGGTCTACCAAATATTATGCATTATAATTCACATGAGTTTAATGATGGCCTATCAATTGTAAATGCCTTTGCTGAATATTTTAGAACTTTTTACAGACCATCAAATACTGCAAATATTATGTTAGCTGACCAGACGCCGTATACTATAAACAATTTTGATATCTCTCTTTCTGATATTTTGACTAAAATCAACAGTCTGGATATATGTAAAAGCACTGGACCTGATGGAATACCGCCATTAGTATTGAAAAATTGTAAATACATTTTCTCTCCCATATTGAAAATTTTGTTTGATAAATCACTAGCTGAAGGTGTAGTGCCCAATGCATGGAAATCTGCTTTTGTAACCCCGATTCATAAATCTGGTTCCAAACAAAAAGTAGACAATTATAGACCAATATCAATAATGAGTACAATTCCCAAATTATTCGAATCAATTATAACTGATAAACTGAAAGTTTTGATTTTTCCATTTTTATCCCCAAAGCAATGTGGGTTTATCAGTAGCCGTAGTATAGAAACTAACCTGGGAGTTTACTCTCAATATATACTGGATCACTTGGAGAGGAAGATTCAAGTGGATAGTATTTATACAGATTTCAGCAGAGCATTTGACTCTGTAAATCAAAATTTACTACTGCAAAAACTATCAGCATTCGGTATAACAGGTTCATTACAAAAATGGTTTACAAGTTATCTGAGGGATAGGGTTCAATACGTTAAATATAAAAACCATATTTCAGAAGTTATAAAAGTTTTATCAGGAGTGCCACAAGGGTCCCATCTTGGTCCCTTATTATTCCTTATTTTTATCAATGATCTATGTTCAATCTTAGAAGATGTGGAGTTTGAATTATTTGCAGATGATGTGAAAATTTATAAATCTATAAAGTCAAATGTCGATGCTCGAATATTACAAAATGCTTTGAGTAAACTTGTTCAATGGGCAGAAAATAACGACCTGAACTTAAATGTTAAAAAATGTAAATCCATAACTTTTTCTAGATTTAAAAATAACACGGAATATGTCTATGCTATAAACAATGTAGCTCTGGAAAAAGTTAGTGTTATTAGGGATCTGGGGGTTCTCTTTGATAGTAAAATGAGTTTTTGTAACCATATCGATTCAGTGATTATTAAAGCTACCCAAATATTAGGCTTTGTTAAACGAACATGTTCAGAATTTAAATCCCCTTTTGCTCTGAAAAGCCTATATGTTGCCTTAGTTAGACCTATTCTATTATTTGCCTCAACTATTTGGTCACCTTACTACAGAAATCATATTAACAGACTTGAAACGGTTCAACATAAATTCTTCAGAATTATTGCACCTAGACTAGGTCTACCAGATCCGTTTATTGATCACAATTATTCAGCAATTGCATCAAGTTTAAATATTCCATCTCTCCAATCATTGCGTAAATCAAACGATGTAAAATTTATATTTAAATTACTTGGGAATGAAATTGATTGTCCGCAGCTTTTTCAGTATATCAACTTTAGAATTCCTAGCCGCTGTACCAGATCTAATATTGCATTACTACCTGTCAATTACGCTTCTAATTATACTAGTAACAATATGATTAATAGATTATCGGGCTTAGTTAACGAATTTGACTTAGATGTATATAATCTTCATACAACGATGTATTCCGAGATAGAGCGTTTAATTCTCACTAATGAATAATTGTGATAAAATTACATTAAAAAGCTATTTTCAATTGTTACCACTTGCAATATGTTGTACATTATAATTACTTTGTATTGGACTTTTTGTCTGTAAATAAAATATTATTATTATTATTATTATTATTATAAAATGAACATAGATATAATAATTCTGACGGAAACAAAGAAAAAGGCCACAGAGGAAGAAGATATAGGGGAATATTGGCATGCGTGGAGTGGAGTCCCTAAGAGTCATAGAGCTAGAAGTGGCGTTTCAGTCCTGATGAAACAAAAATGGAAGAAATACATAAGGAACATCGAATGCCTAAGTGATAGAATAATTAAAATTAAGATGATGTTATATGGATACCCAACTACAATTATAGGAGTTTATGGAATAAATGACAATGCTCTGGTAGATGAGAAGGAAAGCTTTTTTGGTGATTTGAATGATATAATTGGAAATATTCCCATTCATCACAAAGTGATTTTGGTGGGTGATTGGAACGGTTGGGTCGGCAACAGGGAACAAGGGTTTGTCGGTCCATTTGGAGAAGAAATTGTTAACGATAATGGGAAAAGAATACTAGATTTGTGTAAGGAGTTAAAATATTGTGTTGCGAATACATTCTTTCAACACAAGGATATACATAAATATACAAGAATAGACCCATCTAGAGATATTAAGTCCATTATTGATCTGTTTATTGTACGGAAGGAAAGGAAAATGAAAATAAAGGATGTAAGGGTGTTTCGACAACCAGAATGTGGAAGTGATCACAATATGGTTGTAGGGAAATTTATTTTCCCATTTAGACGTGGCAAAGAAATAGAGAATAGAGCAACGGGACGAAGTCTTTAAAACGGACCTTTTAAGGCAATATAGTGTAGCTGCACTATATCAAAATAGAATCAATAATATTCTTATAAACTCAGTTGATGGTATCCAAAAAAATGGAAGTACTGAAGAAATGTATCAACATCTAAAATCCGTTGCTTTCCAAGCTGCAAGGGAAGCTTTAGGGCTAGAGAAAAGAAGGAAGCCTTCTAAAAAAGAAATGTTTTCTGAAGACTTAGAAAACAAGATAGAAGAGAAGAAAAAGGCCTACCTTAAGTGGATTGCTACAAGAAATCAAGAAACGAGATCAGATTATGTAGCAAAGAGGAAGGTAGTAAAAGCGTTAGTGAAATTGGAGAAAGAGGAATATTGGGATAGAATGTGTAGAGACATAGATAATACTATAGGATATAATAGATCTTCTAATGCTTGGAAAATTATAAAAAATATGAGAAGCAATGTGACTAGTACTAAATTGCAATTAATTCAATCAGATAAATGGATAGAATATTATGAACAACTTTTACAAGAAGATAGACCCCAATATATGGTGGATGAGGACCCAATTAATACATACCAACATCAACCTGAAATTACAATTTTGGATGTAAAAAGAGCACTAAGGAAAGCTGGCAATAATAAATCAGCGGGACCTGGAAATGTGAGAATGGAACTACTGAAATTTGGAGGGGATAAAATATTACATTATATAAAAGATATTTTTAACAAGATACAGAGTGGAGGAGACATCCCAGATAAATGGAACACTGCATATATTAGCTCTATATACAAGAAGGGGGATAAAACTGTATGTGCAAACTATAGAGGAATCAGTGTCATCCCGGCAATAGCAAGGCTATTCGCCAGTATTCTAAAAGAGAAAATTGAAAAAGAAGTAACTTTTAATGAAGAACAAAGTGGTTTTAGAGGAGGTAGATCATGCCTGGATAATATACACTGTGTTAGATTGCTGATAGAAAAGAATAGAATGCACAATCTAGAAACGCATATGGCTTTTATTGATTTAGAAAATGCCTATGATAGTGTGCCCAGAGGAAAAATATGGTCTGCAATGAGAAGACTTAAAGTGTCCGAAAAATGGATATATTTGACACAAAAGTTATATCAGAATACTGAAGCGTGTATTAAACTGGGAAATAAATTAACAAGTAAAATAAAAATAACGAAAGGTTTAAAACAAGGATGCAGTTTATCACCTCTCCTTTTTAATATATATATGGAACAAGTTCTGGAAGATTGGTACAGGAAATGTTCGAGAATGGGAGTGTATATAAATGACTGCCCACTGCATTCGCTTCTTTTTGCTGATGATCAGATTGTCTTTGCCGCTGATCAGGACGATATGGAGTATATGCTCAGGAAATTAAAGGAAAGCTATGAAAGATGGGGTCTCAAGATTAATCTTAATAAAACTAAATATTTGTGTGTTGGGGGAAAACAAACGGATATTAGAGTGGAGAATGACATCATAGAATCTTGTTCGAAATTTAAATATTTAGGAACATTAATCACGAATGATGGAAAGGTGGATGATGATATCAGCACAAGAATAGGCATGGGTAAAAATGCGACAAGGGCACTCCATGGAATTCTTTGGAATTTGGGTTTAAGTCTGGAAACCAAAAGGAAAATATTTAAGAGTATAGTGGAAAACATATTGTTATATGGAGCGGAAATGTGTCCTTTGACAAAACGTAGGAGAGACAAGATAAGAACAGTAGAACTGGATTATATGAGAAGGTGTCTACAGTTGACCAGACTGGATAGAATTAGAAATGAAGTGGTGTGGGACAGAGCAGGGGTAACTACGTCCATCACAAAAAGACTAGAAAATAAAACACTCCAATGGTATGGTCACGTGCAACGTATGGGGACAGAAAGATGGCCTAGGAAACTCCTACACTGGACACCAGAACGAAGAAGGGTGAGGGGTAGACCCGTTTTGACATGGCAAGCCTATGTAAGTGAAGCGATTGAAGATAGAAGTCTCCAAAACGAAGACTGGAAGAATAGAGATATATGGAGATCCAGAACGGCAAACTCGTGAGGGTAACAGCCGAAGAAGAAGAAGAAGGTTGGTAACCTGTGCCTTATCCCCGCTGGTGGGAAGTAACATCAGTGCATGCAATAACATATGCAATCACGTTGCGCTCTGCCCTGCGAGGGTCACGATCATTACATACGACCTGAGTGGAGTGAACGGTGAGAAAAATTATGGCTTCTAATCTGAAAAATGGTGATCAAAAAGTTTATTTATCTGGCAGTGAGTGTCACCAAATTACTAGATATAAGCTACTATCAAACCGGCAAGTACTATCCATGCTGTTTTATAATTTATGCAAGGGAAACCCCCCTGCATCAAAGTGCAAATTGGGTAGGGTTTGAATGCCTCCTTTTTTGGGAGAATGCAAGGATTCCTAAAAGTGCAACACCTCATTGTGTAGAAAAAAATCAGAGATTTACTCTTACGGGCGAAATCTTCAAAAAAATTTTAGTCATTCATCCAACACACAGAAAGAACATGAACATAAGATAATTTCAGACTTAAATAATTTATTTGACATTGCTCACCAAAATGTTTAAGAAATCATGAAAAGATCAATCAAGATAAAACATTCCTACAGAGACAAAGAGAGGGGCGAAGGGGATGTCGTGGAGGAGTTGATATGAAGCTAGCAATGTGTGAAGAAAGGGCATCATTGAGGCTTAGGGAAAATGAGAACACACGGGCTAAGGCTCAGAGTACTATTTCTGATCAATCTGGGTCTTCATCAGACATTAACCACACTTTTCTTGAAAAAAATCTAAATGGACATATAAGTTTAGGAATGAGAAATTTTGATACTTTGAAAAAACATGGCAGAAAATATTTTTAAATGAAAAATTGATGGCGGTGCTCAATCGATGGCACATTACCCAAAGTAATGAGGCTTTTATTCTTGAAACTGTAGCTGAATTTTTAGAACATAATGTAGATGAACTAGCAATAAATTGACATACGATCCAAAGATATCTGGAAGATTTTCGATAAGAAGGAGGCTACTAAGATTTAAGAATTATTTTTTTAAATGAACCTAGTTATGGGCCTGTTTGTTGTGATGGTAAAATGCTACCTGCTTTAATTGCAAGAGATTTAAAAACTGAAAAGCTACGCATCATTGTTTCACATATTGGCCAAGAAAAGCTGCTTGGAGTGCTAAATTAGAAAATTCTTCCGGAAAGGAGCAAGCTGTAGATGTCTAGAACGATTTAAAAGTGGGGATTAGAAGATAAGGTTCAAATACTTTGTTCTGACACAACCAATTCTACTGTTTTACTGTTTTACCAATACTACAACAATTTCAACTGTCCTACAACATTTCTAGAGCAGTTTGCTTACAAAATTAGGCCACCAAGGGCATTGCACCATGCTTGGGGGATGGCAAAAGCAATTTATTACTTTAAAATAGTTTTGTTTTGAGAGCAATTGGATTTAAAAGGGTGCGATGAGAATAGTTTGTAAAACATCCGTTTGTTTCTGGCAACAGTGCATGATAAAACTTGGTTGGAAAGTTCACCAGCAGTGAGTGGTCCATTTAATGATTTAATATTTTTAAGAGGAGACTTTCAGAAGATCTAGTGACAAGACGTGTGTCTACAGTGAGCAAAAAAATTAGTGATGAACACAAGATAGAAAAGTTGGACAAGGGAAAGAAGTAAGAAGGGAAAAAAGAAATACACAGGGAGTTCTGGAGATCAAAAAATAGATTATAAAGAGATAGAACAGCAAAAATTTAAAAAGAAGGGTTCGGCAAATTTGGAAGGCAAAGTTTCAAAGAGTAAAGAATGCATTGCAAGCAAGCTTTTCACAAAAACAGAGGAAACAAGTCTGCTGTGTACTGAAACAACAAAGAGCAGTAATATTAGGTGTGGTGGTAAATACAAGAATAGATTCCATGGAAAATGCGTGAAGGGGATATATACGTTCCTGAAGGGGATATAAAAACATTACAGGTGTCAACAAAACTGATATGGTTGTGTCAGGATTGTAAAAAACACACTACAAGGAAATAGATGAATTCAAAAAGCAGATAGAAGATATAAAAAATTGTGAACGTTCCGAAAAGTAGACACGAAACCTTGATAAGACAAGAGTTGAAAGAAACATTAAAGAACAATCTAAGTACACAGGAGAGTAATCGAGCAGAGAAATATACTAACACAAAAGAAACAAGTGTAATCAAATTTAAGGCAAAAAGATGCACATGAAACACGCAGGAGAATAAGCAAAAGATACAAGCAAAGAAATTTTTGGAATAATGGAAATAACAGACATGACATCAAAAAACAAAAAGGAAAACAAGGAAACAATGAAGATGATGCAAATGAAAAAGAAGACGAGAACACTGAAGAACTAGGACTAATAGACAACTCACCAGAGAAAACAAGAAAGAAGTAAGAGAATCAGTATCTACCTTATCAAAATACAACAGCAACAATCAAATCAGACAGAGCATTCACTAACTAGAAAAGTGTTAGATACAGATATACAGTAAAACCTCATTTTTACGTTCCTGCATTTTACACAATTTGTCATTAGACCTGTCAAAAAGCCTATATTTACAATGCATTCTCTTCCTGCAATTTACAGCTTGATATTAAAGTGCTTCCTGTCTTTAAAGCAATTTTTTCTCGTAAATAATTTTTTTTAGGCAAAACGGTGAAGATCAAGATGGCGGCCGTGTAGAGAGTATACAAAGGTAGCTCCGTATTTTCATCACTAATATATAGTCAATTGATATTTGTCGTGATAAATATTTTGCAGAGTGCACTAATTAAGTAATATGAACCAGGATAAACATTAGGCAAACTAGAAATAAACTATTTTAGTAATTAAATCGCTAATATCTTTTTTCAACGGTCTGGTGCTGTGGCGGTTACAGAACACTATTCTGCCTTGCGTCTCATGAAATGAAATTATATCTTATTATATTATAAATTATCTTATAAATCTTATAATATCTTATAAATTATATATTAATCTATCGCAAAGTGAAATATATTTGGTGTGCGCGGCGTGTTGTAGTGCTTGGTTATACTTTGATTAGAAGTGCATAAATTGTAAAGCCGGTTTGTGGTTGAAGATTTGTGAGAACACAAATACTAATTTGAAAATGTCCAACAAAGAAACTCAAAGGATCCAAGATGACGAGGAAGATAATAACACCTGTACAGTTTGCAGTGAGAAGATAACTGATACAAAATTTGCAACATGTGACAGTTGCAAAGCAACTAGTCATTACATTTGCTCGGATATCTGTACAACCGAACAAAGATGTTTTGAATTAAAAAGTAATCGGCGCATGAAATTTTTCTGCCTGGCCTGCGAAAAAGGCATGAGTATTCTACCAGAAGTTCTCTCTTCGATAACATCAATGAAAGCTGAAATAACTAAGCTCACAGAAATGATTACCAAAAATAAATCTGAAGCAAACACATTGGAGAATCAAGGTCACACAGCAGTAATTGAGAATGCAATCGAGGAACTCTCGATAAGACAACTGAAATCAAAAAATATTATCCTCCACAACGTCAAGGAATCAACCCAAGATGTTGCTACAAAACGTCAAGAAGATGACCGCAATGAGGCTACAAAAATCTTCAAGTCATTCAACGAGGTATGCCCGGACAAAGTTATGACAACTAGATTAGGCAAACAAACAGACACCATAACCAAACCTCGTCCACTTAGAATAGTTCTGAAAGATTCTTCACAAGTTTTAAATATTTTAAAACGTAAGGAACTTTACACTGGACCAATTCAATTCTCATCTGATAAAACACAGCAACAACGAAATCACTTAAAGTTTCTTAACTCAGAGGTTGAACGTCTAAATCGAGAAGAAGGTATACCAACAAAAATCATTAAGTACATAAATGGTTTTCCCAAAATAATTAATAAACCACAAGCCAAATCAAAAAAGGGAATGACGCAATCCCAAGCAACCCAGTCAACATCTTCTACCAAAATGTAAGAGGCCTCCGCACCAAACTTCACCAACTGCTGAATATCCAACATTCATCAGAGAACCCAGACATCATCATCCTAACCGAAACCTGGCTCAACAGCGAATTCTTCGATGCTGAACTCAACCTGTCAAACTTCAACATCTATCGCAAAGATAGAAGCCCATTGACGAGTAACTACACAAGAGGAGGAGGCATTTTAATTGCGGTAAACAAGATAATGTTTAGCTCAAGAATAACATTGATTAACAACGATATAGAACAACTATTTGTTAATGTAAACGTCGGCAATAGGGAAATTATTGTAGGTTGAGTTTATCTTCACCCTAGAGCTCCGGTTAATTTATATTATAAACATATTGAAGATGTTGAAAAAATTTTGGATAGTTCAAAACATGATATTTTTATTGCTGGCGATTACAACCTCCCTGACGTAAATTGAATAAATGATGATCATGGTGTTGCGGTTAATCCTAACAATCCAAATTGTATTCCATCAAATTATGATTGCGCTTTAGCTATCTCTGACTCATTTAGTCTATATAATATGTATCAACATAATACTTTCAAAAATTCAACTGGAAACACTCTAGATTTATTCTTTTCTAATATCGAAATTCTAAATATATCATTATCTATTGAACCATTGTTACCTATTGATAATTATCATCCACCACTTTTATGTGAAATACCATATGTAAATGAAACATCAAAACTAGATTATGATTTTCAATCATACAATTTTAGTAACGCTGATTATCCCCTGATAATAGATCAATTAAAAGCAATATCTTGGAATTTTATTGATGTTAACAATTTAAATGATTCAATTAATTTATTTTACCAAACACTTGAAATCATAATCAAACAAAACATTCCACTGAAAGTTACATATACATCTAAATACCCTGTTTGGTATAGTAAAGATTTGAAAGAAAAAATAAAAGCTAAACATTACTTCCACAAATTATATAAATCCAACGTTGATTCTGTCAATAATTATTCAATATTTTCTAAGTTGAGGTCTACTACTAAAAATTTACAAAGAACATGCTTCAAAAATTACGTACGAAAAACAGAAGATAATATAAAAAATGATCCTAAATCTTTCTACAAATTCGTAAATAATAATAAATCTGATTATGGATTGCCAAAATCATTATCTTACAACGATATAACCTCAGATAACGGTTTCGAAGGAGTAAATCTACTTGCAGATTATTTTCAGTCAACTTACTGTCGAAATCATTCTATTGGTGTTGTTGATATAGATACTGAAAAATCTGAGAATTCTCCTAATTTTTCCATTGATGACTTAAATATTTCACCAGTTGATGTTCTAAAAGTATTGCGTGCTTTGAAAGAGACCAAAAGCTCCGGACCAGACGGTATTCCTTCGATATTTTTGAAAAAATGCTCTGAAGCCCTCTATATACCAATTTACAAATTATTCCGTAAGTCCCTGAATGAAGGCATTTTTCCTAGCGTGTGGAAAGAAAGTTATATTACACCTATCCACAAATCAGGCGACAAATCATCAGTTAATAATTATAGACCGATATCCATATTGAATGTGATTCCTAAAGTTTTTGAGTCTATTCTTACATCTAAAATTAAACCTTATATTAATCAATTTATAATTAGTGAACAGCATGGCTTTTTAAACGGTAAATCAACCACAACAAATTTAATGATACTTACTCAAGATTTATATAATTCACTCGAAAATGGTTCACAAATTGATGTAATATTCACAGATTTTTCCAAAGCGTTCGATAAAGTACATATTCCTTTACTAATTCAAAAACTCAAAAACATTGGAATCACAGGACCCCTAATTGAATGGTTCGAATCATACTTGTCAAATAGAATACAATATGTAAAATATAAAAACTTTATATCAAAAAAAATAAATGTTACCTCAGGTGTACCACAAGGTTCACATTTAGGGCCAATATTATTTCTGATCTTTATCAACGACATAAATGTATCTTTTTCTGATAGCAAATTTTTACTTTACGCAGATGATTGTAAATTTTATAGAATAATAAGTGATGTTACGGATTGTGTTCTTTTGCAAAAAGATCTAGATCTGATATACAAGTAAATCTAAAGCAATTGAAGATTACGATAAATATATATTGAGAATAAGTACATCCATCAAACATGATGTAAAAGCTTTTTGGAAATTTACAAACAACAAAAGAGGAGTTGAAGGCTTACCAAATAATATTTTTTATGATAATGAAAGTGTCACCACTGGCCAAGGTATTGTGGATTTATTTGCGAAATATTTTGAATCAATATATACAAATGAAAATGTAAATATTTCAACTGTTAACCAAAACTCCGATTTGTTAATCAATATTAGTGATTTGAATATTACTCAAACAGAAGTATATGAAGCAATACGAAATCTTAACATAAACAAAGGAGTTGGTCCTGATGGCATACCAGCAATTTTGCTGAAAAATTGTATAGCTAATTTGACTCCCATTCTCCATAAACTATTCGAAAAATCTCTAGTTGAAGGACTTATGCCAGATGTATGGAAAGTTAGCTATATTACTCCGATATATAAAAGTGGAAATAGATCAAATGTCAAAAATTACAGACCAATCTCCATCATGAGCATTATTCCCAAACTTTTTGAAAAAATAATTACTAATAAATTAACATATATATTCAAAAACATCCTTATAGAAGAACAACATGGTTTTAGGCAAAAACGATCCACTGTTACCAACTTGCTACTTATACAAAATTATTTGATTGAGAAAATTGAACAAAACTCTCAAGTAGATGTCATCTATACAGACTTTGCAAAGGCATTCGATACCGTCAATCATGGTATACTTCTACAAAAACTGCAGCACTTAGGAGTACATGGGGCTTTCCTTCAATGGATTAAAAATTATTTAACTGGCAGAAAACAAAATGTTAAATACAAATCGTTTGTCTCAAAAGACATTAATGTTTCCTCAGGCGTGCCCCAAGGCTCGCACCTGGGTCTGTTATTGTTTTTATTATTTATCAACGATATTAAATTTTATTTGCAAAATTGCCAATTCTTATTGTTTGCTGATGACCTCAAGATTTACCTAGAAATCAAATCCATTGCAGATTGCAGTGTACTCCAGGACTGTCTAGACTTGATGTATTTATGGGGCGATATAAATAAACTACATTTAAATCCTCGGAAGTGTAAAGTTATGAGATACTCTAAAACGAGGAACCAAATTCAGTTCAATTATAAACTTCATGATCAACAACTTGAAACAGTGCTAGAGTTTAAAGATCTTGGAGTGATATTTGATACATCTTTAAAATTTGATAAACATATAGAGTATATAGTGAATAGGTCCAACCAAATGTTGGGATTCGTCAGGAGAAACACAATAGATATTGAGGATATTACTGCAATTAGAACTTTATATCTAACATTGGTTAGACCAATTCTATTATATGCATCCACAATATGGTCTCCTTACTATGAGATTTATAATAAATCTATAGAAAAAATACAACACAAATTTCTCAACTTTGCAGCTTTTAAACTTCACCTACCCTCACCTAGATTATCTCATAACTACATAGATATAGCAACTACTCTTAATATTAGCTCACTTCAATCTCATAGAATTTATAATGATCATCTACTTCTACATAAAATAGTCACAAATGAAATTGATAGTATTGAACTGGTGTCAAACGTTAATTGGAAAATTCCAATATGTAATACGAGAAATAGCGAAAAAACGACTTTTGTAATCCCATCTGCCAAAACAAACCTTGGTCTAAATGCTCCTGTGAGGCGTATGTATACTATTGCGAATGATAGTCAAATAGATATATACAACATATCACTTACACAATTCATTAATAGATCTAAATTGTTACACTTAAATGACTACAAATGAAAAAGCAGTATTCATAAACCTGTAAATTGTGTCAAACGAACTATTGTACCAAGAATTATCAAAATGTAAATTGGGCGGTTGCCTGTAGAATAATAATAAATAAATAAATAAATAAATAGCTTATCTGACTGGTGTAAAAACAACTTTATGAATCTTAACATCGATAAATGTAAAATTTTAAGTATCTATAGAAAAAAACATGCAATTAAATTTAATTATAACATAGCAACAGTTGATATAGAACATGTTAATCATATTAAAGATTTAGGAGTTATTTTAGACTCGAAACTAAACTTCAACCCACACATCGATTACATTGTAAATAAAAGTCTAAAAATGTTAGGATTTGTTAAGAGACACAGTTCTAATTTTTCTAAAATCGAGACCTTGGTATCATTGTATAATACTCTTATCAAACCAACTTTGATGTATGCATCCACGATTTGGACTCCACATTTTACTAAAAATATTGAACGAATTGAAAAAGTCCAGCACAAATTTTTTAAATACGCAGCTTTCAAAGCAAAAATACGAAACCCATCGCTGGATCATGACTATCGGGAAATAGCTAAAATAACTAAACTTGGTACACTTGAATCATTCAGAATTTATACAGATGCCTGTATGTTATACAACATCATTAACAACAACATCACCTGTAACGAATTACAATCAATGTTCGAATTCAATACGTCATTTTATACACTGAGAGAAAATCGTATACTGAATGTCCAACATTTTAACACATCTTATGGATACTATTCACCAATACCCAGACTTTCTCGATTATGTAACAACGTGACATGTCCTGCGCTTGAATCGTCATCAATTTATGTATTCAAAAAACATGCGAAATTATCTATATTAAACAAATTTCATTAGATTAAAATCATACAAAATATGCGACTCTCAATTGTAATATTTACTGTATACTTAACTCTTGTATATTATTTGGGCTATTTAGCCTGTATGTTAATAAATAAATAAATAAATAAAACTGATTTTTGAATAAAGTTGTTGCATGCCCGCGTTTTCAGGTGGCATCAGCCATTTCCTGTTATTTCTGGTTATATCGCAAGTTTTGTAGACATAGTGATAAGTCTCATCTCGTAGTCCACTAGCAGTGTTTGGTATGTTTGTGTGAGATATCATTGTTGAATATCTGGTAGTTCAAGATAGTGAAGCCTATAATATGGAGAAGAAATACAGGAAATGCATTTCGTTGAAAGAGAAGATAGAGATTTTGTGTTGTTTGTTGCACATGTCAGAACATGTGTTCAGTTAGCGAAGAAGCTTCAATTCTCGGTTTTCATTATGAGCACAATAATTAAAAACAGAACAACCACTGAAATACGCAAAACAGTGTGGTGGTATGTCGACAAAAAGAAAATCCTTAAGATCATCTTACGAGGAGTTAGACAAACTTGTGGTAGAGTGGTTTACTGCCACGAGGGCATCAGGTATTCGGCTTGATAGCAACCTTTTACAAGTGTAAGTCCTCCAGTTTGCAGCAAAGTTAGGGATTGCTGAATTCACAGAATCAAATGGATGAATCAATCACTTCAAGACTTGCCATAATATTGTTTATAACCAAGTGTGCAGGGAAATCGAAGTGTTGTTGGGGAAACCATTACCGAATGGAAACATTAACTTGCCTCAATTATCCAGGGCTACAATAGAAAACATTTTCAATATTGATGAAACAGGACTTTTTTATAACATTCTGCGAAGTAAGACATTGTGTTTCAAAGGTGAAAGTATCATGGTGAGAAGCTCATCAAACAAAGGGTAACTGTTTTGTTAATGGTGATTGCTGATGGCTCCGAAAAATTACCATCATTGTTAATCGAAAAATTTAAAAAGCCAAAGTGTTTTAAACACATCAAAAATTTACCAACCAAATATGAGACAAACAGTAGTCCATGGATGACCAGCAGTTTCTTCTCCTCCACCATGCATGCTCTATGCTCTGAATGCAAAAAATGGGAGCAAGAAATCAGATGTTATTACTGCTATATAGATGCCCTGCCCACCCTACAGATCTGCAGCTCAGAAATATAACATTAGTATTCTTTCTCCCGAATTGTACTAGATTTCTTCAACCACTAGACCTCAGCATGATTCATTCTTTTAAATGGAAGTACAGGAAAACGCTGGTTGAAAAGGCTTTGTTTAGGAACAATAATGGTATGGATTCAAAGCTAATGACCATATCAAATCTTAATGCCATAAATTATGTGGCCAAAGCACGGTTAAGTGTGACTCTTGAAACTATTTCCAAATGCTTCCATAAGACTGGATTCAAGTTTGTAGGAGACAAGAATTTTGAATGGGAACATTTGAAGGAACCTGATCACTGACCAGTGATGGCAGGATCTTCATTTGAAGATTGTGTTGATGTTTATTACCACTTCAGTATTATATACTGTGGAGGAGATAATTTCCAACCACCTGGGACAAGAAGTAAGCAAAGACACGCAACCAGAACGTGCTGTTCCGACAATTAACAAAGTAATGTATGCAATCAAAATATTGTGGAGTGTTGTATTAGATTAAGAAAGTGATTTGTTAAGTTCGTACACTTTGGCAAAGAGTAACAAGACGGTATATGGTAGGACACTTAAATCTTAGTTGAGTGAAAACAATGTCAAGTATTTTGCTATAAGTAATTATCTTCATAGTAAGGGAAGTGAATTAAAAGTATGAAGTAAGTAGTTACTAGGTTGATGAAAATTTGTGAGTAAAAATACTTTGATGAAGGAAAATTAAGAGAACTTTATATACTGATTAAAAAAATTAGAAAACAATGGAAGCAGTGAAACAGTGTGAGAGGCAGATACGCACAGTCAATCCTCCATCTCTCACTTTTGCTACAGTCAACTGGTTAATATGTACAGAAAGCAGTCATGTTATGCAACACTTCCTACAGTTGCAAACATCTATTACGTATTGCTATTAATTGTTATTACATTGCACCAAAACTTTTAACCCTCTGATGCAGAAAGACACAGATGGAGCCTCAGAGGAGAGGCTCATATGTTTACTGAAATGTATGCATTTTCAATGAAATATCAATGTTTTTCCACTTTCATTTCATTGTAATATAGTGACTTTTACTTTACTTGTCAAGGTGTGTATAGTAGTGTACAAAATAAAAACTATCATATCAGAATTTCAAAATTAGAACAATGCTTGCTTTTAACAATTGAGTAATATGGATTAGTAGTAATATTTACCTAAGTACGAGTTACTTAATGCAAAAACCATTTTAGAAATGGTGTCCTAAAGATTTTACATCTTGAGCTTGTGCTTAATTGAGCATCTCTGGATAAGAGAGTCTTACTAGTGAATCTTTCCCACAGAAAGGCGCACAACAGGTTTCTCACCAGTATGAAAGTGCACACACGTGCAAGTTCCTCTTTGCAGAGAATCTCTTTCCTCAAAAAGTTTCTCACCAGCATGAGCAAGCTTGGGCCGACACAAGATCCCCTTTCGAGTAAATTTCTTCTAACCAATGGAATATTCAAATGGTTTTTCAGCGTAAAAGCAAATGTGTTCATGTACACGTCCCTTTCTAAAAAATATTTTCCTACAAACTGATCATCTATACATTTTTCATCGATGGGGATACACGAACATTCTAGTAGTATCCCTTTGCAGTAAATCACTTCCTGCAATCCTTTCAAATCCTGCAGGTGACATAGAAATGGTATCTCATAGATGTTCTAGACATTAGAGTTCTTCATTAACACTCTAGTATTTTAGTAAGTCTCCCTCTTTTTAAAATCTCTTCTTGCAGATGAGGCATCAACAATGTTCCTCATAGGTAAGGATGTGTGTGGATGCATCTGGACTACCTGTTAACAGCAAACATTTGTCACAGGTATCAAAATTTTAACTGAGAACAAGGCGCATATTTTATCAGAGCAGTGGCCAAACACATGCTGATTTAAAAACTGGTTAATGACATACACCCAAAAACTATCATGCATGTATACACTCACACGCTCATGTGATACACACATAGGAATACCCACCCCACCAGCCACACTCCTACACTTTGTGACTTATTATTCTGTTCCATGTACTACTTTAGAATTTTACAAAGAAAACACATTTTAAACATCAACATTTTTTGGCAATTTTTTCTTTTAATTCTGATTTATTAATATTGCAATATTCAGAATGGCTCAGCATATAAATAGGAAGCAGGCATATAAATCAGTTAAATGAAGATGTTAAACTTTAACTCAAAGAAGTGGATATTGTGAAATAATTACTCTTAAAAGTGATTTTAACAACGTCAAAGAAAGAAAACAGTCCATTTTCACATGTTCTATATGCCCAAGCTTTCTTGATATTCCGCAGTGGGGGGTGCAGGGAGTTCAGGGCCCTCGCTATGTCGCGGCTTAAAAGAACGTAGCGGCTGTGGGCATGAACTTAACTCGCCAAAGCGTGCCACGAGAAATGCTATGATTGTTTTCAAATTACAAGGTAGTTGTTGCCAGCATTGTAAATTGGTACGTACCATTCCGAGTCGAACCTAAGTATCTCAACACGCCGTGCTATTCAGTGCTGGGCTAGGACTAGGGAGTTTATGTATCAAGAAAATCTGCACGAGTAATAATTACTACCTAATATGCTTCTTCACATGTAAACATAAAAATATCAAATTTGATAGTAGTCTCCTGCTCTTACCTTCTCTTCCTCAAGGCAATCAAGGTAAGTGAACAAAAGATTCCTCAGCAAATGTTCACTTTTTGTTACATGAATTAAACTCTCATTTTTTCTACATTGTTGCTCTAATTGACCCTGTTAAGGAAGATATAATTAGTAAAATAACAGAAACTGGCAAACAAATTTAAAATAAATTTTATTTCAATTCCATCCCCACTAACAAATGTTCAATATCTACAATCAAATGTGAAGGAATCAGATAATAATACAAAGACTAAAATGCTTAACATGTAATGCATGCAGTTCTACCCATATTAACAGACGTAATAAATCACTCTCTAACAACAGGTACTACCAGAAACACAGACCTTCTTGTACCAGTTTCCAAATTATTTGGTTTAGGCTAGATTTTGGTTTGGCCCACCCTCTTCCCAACTCCTACCTATTTGTGCCTGAAGTAGTTTTTCACATTTTCTTAATTTTTCATCTCCCTAATATTTCAATTGAAATATGACTTTAGAAAAGCAAAATTACTTTTTAGTTCTTCTGAAAAGAAACATGATGGTCATTTTTGTAATCGAAATGAACCATTTCTGATTTAGCAAGATTAGGTTCTGATGAGAAAAAAAATTATTTTCATTTACAATTAAGTTTGAATGATACTAAAGTAATATTTAAAATTAAACATTATGCAGTTTTTATAATTATTTATTAAGTAGAGCTAGGATGTTGACGACCTAAATTATATACCCACTTCATGATTTTTACACTGCGAAAAATGTATTTATCGGTAAATTCAATAATTTGCCATAATAAAATATTTGAAATAAATTGAATATTGAAAATCTCTTAAGAATCAAAGTTAATATATTATTTATTATTGTGAATAAATATTTTATTAATATTGATTACAATTTATTATTATTGTTTACTTACAATTTATAATCATATTAAAATTCTTTGAATTTTGAGTTGCAACATGCCACAAAGACCATTTTTAGATTTTCAAACTCAAATGATTGACAATTTTCATCTAGTAAGTACTAAAAATAGAAAGAAAACTATTGAAAAAGTAAACAATGACTTCAAAAATGTCTTTTGCAACCTAAAAATTCCTAAAAAAATTCATCAAAACCCTAGCCTTAATAATAAGATATCATCAATTATTCTTAAGTAAAGAAAATTGGAAAACTACAGAGGAATAAAACTGGTCTCGCACACATTGAAGATTTGGGAACGAGTGATAGAGCAAAGACTGAGGAAGGAAACATCAATATCAGAGGAACAGTTCGGCTTCATGCCAGGAAAGGGTACAACGGATGCTTTGTTCGCCCTGAGACAGTTACTGGAGAAGCACGGTGAAAAGCTGAAGGAACTACATCTAGCCTTCATAGACCTGGAGAAAGCATATGACACAGTACCTAGAGAGGAGATGTGGAGGTGCATGAGAGTGAAAGGAGTGCCGGAAAAGTATGTGCGGCTGGTGAAGGACACGTATGATAGAGCACACACCAGAGTAAGATCAAGTGTGGGACTGACGGAAAGATTTTCCGTGAGAGTGGGAGTACACCAGGGATCCGCTCTGAGCCCATATTTATTTAATATAATAATGGATGTGTTGACGGAAGGAGTGAGAGAACAGGCCCCGTGGACTATGCTCTTTGCAGATGACATAGTGGTGGTAGATGAGAGTAAAGATGGATTGGAGGATAAACTGGAGAGATGGAGACAGGCAGTCGAGGAAGGAGGACTCAGGATAAGCAGAGCAAAAACTGAATACATGTGGTTTGGAGGAGATGGCAGGCCCGGAAGCATCACACTACAGGGGCAATTACTGACTAGAACGGGAGAGTTCAAATACCTCGGCTCCTATGTCAACGAGAAAGGGGAGCTAGACAGGGAAGTTAACCACAGGATACAAGCTGCCTGGATAAATTGGAAGAGAATGACAGGGGTGCTGTGCGACAGAAGGATTCAGAGGAAAATGAAGGGAAAGGTCTTCAAAGCTGTTGTGAGGCCGGCAATGATATATGGTAGTGAAACCTGGCCGGTGAAGAAGGCTCAGGAAAAGAAGTTGGAAGTGGTAGAGATGAAAATGCTGAGATGGTCAATGGGAAAGACCCGGAAAGACAGGATCCGGAATGAAGTAATACGGAAGATGGGAGGAGTGATCGAGGTTTCAAAGAAGATTCAGGAACGAAGATTGCAGTGGTTTGGACATGTCATGAGAAGGGAAGAGGAATATGTGGGAAGGAAAGTGAGTAGTATGCAACTGGAGGGGAAAAGAAGGAGAGGGAGACCAAAGAGAAGGTGGAAGGACTGTGTCGTGGAAGACCTGCGAGAGAAAGAGTTAATCGAGGAAGATGTGTTGGACAGGATTGAGTGGAGGAGAAGAGTAAGGAACAGCGACCCCTTACCACTAAAAGGGAAAAGCTGAAGAAGAAGAAGAAGAAGAAGAAAGAAAATTGGAATTAAAAATGGCTGAAAAATAACACTATTACTTCGTGCCACCATTTCTCTCGAATTTCCACTAGCGTGGAAATGAAACACTTTTCAGAATAGTTCTCAATGATTTTGAGGTAAAATTCAAAGTTGAAATTTAAACTTAGCAATCTTTCATGTGTGCAAATTTCAAAATTTTATGTGGTCCTCAACAGAGATATTAGTTGAAAATTGGGAAAAATTCCAAAATTTCAATTTTTACAAAGGAGTACTATTTAAGAGGTACACTGCTTAACATTAACTAAAATAATATGAGCAAAACCACAGAAAATAAAAGGCAGAAACACTATTCCTTCTTTGAAATAATTACTCACTGATCTTAAATTTGTTCATTGGCATTCAATAGTTTTGGTTGCTAATATTACCAAAATAAAAACATATTAGGTAGATAAATTACACTTGATTTATAGGCCAGTTTCCAGAATCTTTTTAGTTGAAAAAGCTACAACATAGCGCTGAGGAAAAAATGGACACATTTTTTAGAAAATTTTAAAAATTAGGTTTCTTGTAAAATGGGCCTAAAAATCAAAATATCAGTTTCAAATTCACAAGGCCTAAAGTTTGGCTAGATTTATTACAGAACATCAATTCTGAAGAAAACACTACGAATGATTTCGGTGCTAAAGTTGTCCAAACACAACTAAGATGTTTTGTCATAAATCAATTTTTCAGTATAAAGGACCCCCCCTACCCCCCAAAAAAGAGAATTCTGACTACATAACATATTAGAGCAATTGATTTACTACATGTAGGAGTAAGAACTAGCCACTACTTCAGTATCGGGGACCCCAATATGAGTTTTTCATTAGAAAGACTGAAACATCTGCAATATTGCAATACTTTGCTTGTAGTATGAACATAATGTAAAAAAAAAAAAAAAAAAGAAAAAAGAAAAGACTAGAATAAATATAACTTTATAATACAATTGACAAATAATTAACATCTTAATCACAAATATTTAATGAACATCTTGCTAAAGACAACATACTGACAAGAGTCGTAACATTACATAACTTTACTAGTTATAATACTTTTGATATGTTTTTATCCATGTATATAACCTTACGAAACAGGGATTGTTTCATTATAGAATGTTATTTGATTACAATTAAGGAAGTGTTACAACAATTCATTTACATCGTTATCTACTCCAAAAGGTGGGCTTAAATTCCCTAATTGTGTAACACAAAACTTAAATTTCAGTTAACTTTCTTAAATTTTTGGTCGAACGTAATTTGATATTACGCAAAACAAGCTACTGATACGAATCTAGCACTACTCTTCTTTGGTAGGTTAATGTACACATTAAAACACATGATACATTCAGAAACCCCTTACCTTCTATTTTGGTTGCGCTTCCTACTGGAACTTTGAGCTCTACCTGTCTCATGTCGACACATACATAAGCCATCTGAACGCAAACGATAACCTATTAACGAGAAACCCTGCACCAGCCCTACACGCACAACCTCCATGGCTTCCTGGCTTCCTCACGGTTCGTGTCGGTAGGGACCTCTGTTCAGAGTATTCTTCAGAGTTTAGAGAGCCTCTGTTCTGGTAGGGACCAGTAGGGACGATCCGCCCGATTCCACGGTGTGTGATGTCACCTATATTTCAATAGAGAGTTTGTACCACCTCGAACGTTACAGAACTATCGATTTGCTCATGCGCAGTTACGCACCATTTTAGTGCACCTACCCATGCGCAGAAGATCGATATTACTGACGTTAAGGCTAGCACAAACTCCCTTTCTTACACTATGGATCCTACCGATTCGATTCTGAAATAGATTCTTTTCTTTCGATTCCTCTCGAATCGGTATTCGATTCCTTTGCTTCCGATACTTGATGGAATCGATTTCAAAAGGCCGAAATCGAATCAAATGAATACCTTTGATAAAAAATGTATATTCTGCTTCTCTGTATATCTATGCATAACTGTCTTCTTTTCTTGTATTTTTTTAGTTTTCTTGAGGTTTGCCCTTATTATTAATATAGTTATTACTTTATATTAATTTTATAGAAGTCCATGCTGTGTTTGAATTCTACCTCCCATTATGCCTCTATCTACCGATTCATTCAAACCAAACGTCTAGGTTCAATTACATTTTTAACATCTCAATTGAAAAAATGTTTTTCCTGTCTGCATTGTGTTGTGTGAAGTTGTGTTTCTTTGATTCCGATACAATATCGTTCATTAGTTCATTCTATTGTTTATGTTACAATATATTATGTTTTTCATTTATGTTCTATTAATATATTGTTTCATTGGTGCATTTTATTAATTTATTTCAATTGTATTATCCATTAATAATATTTTAATAGTAGTTACGTATTTAATTATTGTTCTTAAAATTTATTTAATTAACACCTAGTTGTATTTTATTTAATAGTAATTGTTCGATTCCGGTGTTGCTACCTTCTTTGAACGGTATTAGGGAGTTTGTGCCACCTCGAACGTTAAAGCACTATCGATCTTCTGCTCATGCTCAGTTCAAGTTTTGCACCATTTCAGTGCATCTACGCATGCACCAGAAGATCGATATTGCCGACGCTAGGACTGACACAAACTCCCTGTTCTCATTTCATTCGATTCCTTAAGGAATCGATACTTTTCTTTCGATTGAATTCGAAATTTCATCGACTCCAACTTTTCGATTCTAGAATCAATTCGTTTACAGGAATCGAACGTCCCCACCCACGGTCAATACTATCGATGGAAATAAGGAGGATGGTGGAAATGCAACCCACAAGAAGTCATTTTACAATTCGCCACAAGTCTTCCATGAAGGAACCATGGTGGAAGGATCTGCTATAGTACGGTTTTTATAACTCTGCCCGTACTTCACGGTGGCGTTTTAAAAACTAGAATGTATTTAACCGCGCATTAGACGTAAATGAACTGTTCACATCCAATTGGGAACGTGAACGTCCTCACAGTGACGTCACTCTCTCTCTCTCTCATATATATATATATATATATATATATATATATATATATATATATATATATATATATATATATATATATTCTAGCTAACCCACCTATGCGCAAACTTACCACCTTCAACAGCAGCACACATGAGCCGTAAGCGTGTTATCAAGATTTTGCTCGTGAAGCGAGATTAAAAAAAAATCTAGGGAGCAGGATCTTCAGGCTGCGAGAAAGGTTTGAACCCTCGACACAATAAAATTACAAAGATTGCACACGCACGAGCGTATAATTTACTCATAAACTTTTAGTGGCATAATTTCATGACAGAAACAAAAAATATAGAATCACACTTTTACAAAGAATGAGCAGAACACAAATGGAAACCTTTACAACACACACATATGAATGAACACATAATTTACACCAAAATTGAGACTCTGAAATGATTACCCTAATCTACACTGGGAATTCCCTTGGAAAATTAAATATCTCTAAATCTATGCTATTCTGTTTACATTGCACACGAAACCAAAATTTCAATTTACAATCTCCTGCTTCAAAATATTACATGCAAAGAAAAAAAATGTGTGCAAGTGCACTACTCTCATTTACAATTTAACTGTGGCTGAAAATAACAGAATAATAAATGTCCTAAGTAGAATGTTTTATGTAGGCAATAGTGCGTCAAAATGTCTCCTACTATGATACTGCAATTTGTTGCCACCCGTGTCCTCAATTTCTTAACACTTTCCTATAATAATTTTTCCCTGCCGACGTGAACTTGACCTAATTTCGCGCCCTAACCGTTACCTCGTGGACTTCCCACTTTTGGCCTTGAGGGTCGTGCGCTGGTCTCTGCGTCAACGTCGCTCGGTCCCAGCTTCTGCGTCGTAAAGAAACGAGATTCGCCTCTGCCGTCTACGCTGTCTTCTTGCGTCCTCTTCCGTTCTTATTCCTAGTCGACCCGTCTTCTTCCTCGTGCGCCTGGGTCCTCGGCCTCCTCTTCCTCCTCGTCTGCTACCGGCGCCTCTGACTACGCCCACGTTGCGAAAATGTCCCTTGCACTTCACCATATACTCGTGCAAGTTCCTCGCTCGTTGCTACTTTTACTTTGCTAAACCAGTACTTTCAATGCTTCTGTCACAACGGGTAACTTTTACTTCCCGTGTCGTTAATTGAAGAAATACTTTACTGAATCTGCACTATCTCGCGGACGACTGACTAGAACGTCTGTTCGACGCCGAATACTCCTACCTAGTAGTCGTTGCAGCGCCAAACAATATCTAAACTAATGTTAACGAAGGTGTTGGCTCGGCAAGCGGTGATCAAAGTGCTGCTGGCTCGGCGATCGGGAACCCAAAGAGAAGAGCTGCTTACTCGACGAGTGGTGGCACGAAAAGAGAGCTCCCGCTTGCGGGTTCGCGTATATATCGCCCGACGCCTGGGGAAATTTTTTAGTGGTGGGGTTGCTTCCCCTCTCTCAACCCTCCACAAGGAAAACGTTGCTTGCTAGTTCGCCACCGTCTAGTACGGGCAACGGATACCAGGCCGCGCGTTTAAGAACCTCTGCTTCCCGCGCCTGCTATCCTCGCTGCCTGTGGGTGTTCACACATACGAGATGGTGGCGTTATGGGGTTGCACAATTCCATAACGGCACAATATATATAGTGTGTATGTGTGTGTGTGTGTGTGCGTGCGCGCGCGTATGTATAGTCGTAACTTTCTCGGTCATGCCCTTAGATGTTTCATGCACAGAGCACTGACACTACAAAAATTGTTATTACAGTTCAGGGGAAAAAATGAACTAGTGGTGTTACAGAATGGCACAGATATTTCCGTTTTAGTAGTCTATTTCCTTTAGTCTGAACTAGATATTCGGACTTGCCCCATATTCTTGCCACCTGCCATCTGCCGCAGCCTAAACTACATTTTTGTAAAATTTCCTTACGTTTTCGGTTTACTAATACTAGAATGAAAATACTATTTTAAGAATATTAAAGAACTGTAAAACCTCGTCCTATGTGGCAATTTTCATTCAGAAAATTGGAGCCGTATTTAAGAAAATGGCATTTAAGCCCTACTGTAAATTCGAAATTTGAAGCTCTTGTTCTGAAACACTATTGAGTTTTCGAAAAAAAAATATTTGAAGTCAATTGAAACATCTTAACTCACAATTGCAATAGATTAAGATTTAGATTTATTTTAGTAAAAAATGGAAAAACCAGTATGTGACGTATGGGGGAGATAATTTTCTGCACACGTTTTCTTGAGTTCCAGAATCCCTTCTATTTATTTTTTATAATAAAAATTTTATTTTAACTATAAATAGTTGAATGATGACTAAAAGTTTGAAATATATCTATAAAAATAATTTTTTTAAATCGCGAGATTAGTAATATTTGAAAAAATAGACATTTTCGATTCCGAGTTATAGAAAACTTATTTGCATCGGTAAACGAATTGCAAGTATGATTTTTCTGTATTGCTAACAAAGTAGTAACTTGCCCTTACTTCTTCTCCTACCATTACAAGCTAAAGGAGAGTTCAACAAAACGTGCGCATAGTGAAGCTACATTTACATTCAGAAGAAAAAACCAAGGGTCAATCTCAGCATTTGCTCAATGGATCAGGACTACTCGTTGGAAAAGTTTGAAGAAAAAATGCAGAGCCGTTTTTAAGAAAACGGCGTGTGAGCGTTTCTGAAAATGCGGAATTTTGAGCTAGCTTTCACAGAAAACTGTTGAGTTTTCGAGAAACTCTATATGACATTATATAAACCACAAGTACTCATAAATACATTAATGTAAACAAATTGCTTCTATTGTAAATATTAACAACGTGAGAGAAAAGTAGAAAATATGTTTTCGTAATTAAAAAAACAACAACAAAGAATAGAGCAATATAGCATTTATGTTATCATATAGAGTGTATTTACTACAATCCCTACTAAAATATTGAAAATAAAATTTGGAGCCGTTTTTGAGAAAATCTTGTTTATGTAATTGTTTTAAATTCCTAAAATTGCATACAATATTGTTCGAAAACTACCAAAAATTTCAAAAAAATGTACATGACCTTAATGAAAGAACAAATTATGGACAACCAATTTTATTTGAAGGAAAAACCTCTATCCTAAATTTTGTAGTTGTAAGAAGACGTGGAAAAAATCAAACTTTGAAAATCGTGATAATCGGACTTATGTCAAGTTTATAGGTGTATGTTCCTTTATTCTTACACGAAATTTAAAGAAACAAATTGAAGTCACTTTTGAGAAAATTTTGTAAATTCACCAGGGCTTCATGTAAAGTACTCCCAAATTTTAAAGATTTATATTTCAAAATCTCAAAGCTTCGACTCGCGCCAATTGACAGGGGTTTCTTGAATTTGGAAACTATTACGACGTATGGTTTAGGGCTTAGTAGTGTTCACAGATGGACAGACAGTCGTTTAAAAAAAACAATTTAAAACTGGAAGAACAGTACTGTTTGCCGATGACATTTCTTTGCAAAAAAGAAGCAATAAATAGTACGATTTGAGAAGTTTCAAATTATTTTCGTAATAACAAATTAATAGTTAACGAAGGAAAAACGGTTTCCATGCATTTTTGCATTTCAAATCAGCAATCGTATGCTCCGTTGAAAATAAATGTACAATTAGGAGTCATCCATAAATTACGTAGCGCTAAAGAGGGGGAAGGGGGTTTGGGGCACCGTTACGCTGCATTACGTAAGGGCTGGGAGGGGGGGGGGGCTATTCGATTAGTTACTTAACACTGATATTTTTTACTAATTTTAACGTTTTGTTGAAATACTTCCTTTTACTTTCCCGTATACGAACGTATATATGGGGTAATTCACGAAGTATAGGGAAAGTTATGTAATGCTGCGGAAAATCGATTTCAAGATTTCGATGAAACTACACGTTTTGGGTTACATTATAACGAAAAAGTGTTGTTTTTTTTTTGTAAACGTTCGACCGTCCGTCTGTCCGTCCATCCGTCTGGTGTACGTGAACAACACTAGCGCCTAAACTATGCAAAGGATTTTTTCCAAATCGAAGAAACCCCTGTCCATTTGCCCATAGTCGAAGCTGTGAGATTTTGAAAATCATTCATTAGTTTTAGGGGGTACTTTACATGAAGCCCCTGGGATATTTTCAAAGTTTTCTCAAAAATGGCTCCAAATTTTTTCTTAAAATTTCTTATAAGTATAGACTGAAATGCGCTTTGAATGTTGTATAGGTCCGAGTTTCACGGTTAGCTCTAAATTTTCGATAATTTCAAAAGTTTGAACTTTTTTCGGGGTCTTCCTACAACTACAAAATTAAAGATGGAGATTTTTCTTCAAATAAGTCCTTCAAATTTTAAAGCCATGACCATTTTAAAAAAATAGTACTCTTCGCGCAATATTGTGCGAACTATGTGCTATTTAAAAAAAAAGATTTTCTCAAAAACGTCTCCAAAGTTTTTCTTTAAACTTTGGTAGGGATAGTCCTAAATTTACTTTATAAGGTGACATAAACGTCTTATTGCTCTACTCTGTTGTTTTTTTTAAAAAAATACAAAAATGTAATTTTTTTGACTTGTGTCTAATGCCGTTAATATTTAAGTTAGCGGCAATTTGTTCACATTATTGTATTTATGAGTGCATGTGCTCTACATGATGTCATATAAAGTTTGTCGAAAACTCAATCTTTTCTGTGAAAACTAGCTCGAAATTCCCCATTTTCAGAATCTCTCTAACTCTATTTTCTCAAAAACAAGTCCAAATTTTACTGGCGAATTGGTTTTAGTGTCTTGTGCCATTACCGCTACGAGGCAGAGAGACATAGTTGTAATGATGAGTTTCATATTTGTTCGACGTTCTTGGTTTTCCTCGAGTGTAAATATTGTTTAATATTGCACAAATTTCACTCAAATTTGCGGGAAAACTATTTAAGATTCCAAAAAAATGTGCATGACGTTAATGAAGTAACAAATTATGAAAAGTAAAGTTTATTTGAAGGAAACATCTCTATCTGCAATATGACACTGAAAATATTCAAACTTATGCAATTTCCGAAAATTTAGAGTAAACAATGACATTCGAACGTATGTCATATTTATAAGTAGAGTTTGTTCTCCTCTTACAAAAAAAAATAAAGAAAATATTTATAGCCATTTTGGGGAAATTTTGAAAACGTCCCAGTTGCTTCAAAGTACTCTCTAAAATTTAAGAAAGTGATTGAAAATCGTAGAGCTTCGAGTGGGACAAGATCGACCGGGGAGTATTCAATTTAAAAAAAGTCCTACTAACAATTTAGGCACTAGCGTTGTTCACAGACGCACGTTTGGAAAAAAACACACAAAAAATAATTTCCGGTATCAGCGGACCGCAAAACTTGTATTTCCGTAGAAATCTGGAAGTTTATTTTCCACAGCATTACGTAACTTTCTCAATTCCACGAATATTCACGCATACGAGAAAGAAAATGTTCTGCAATTTTTTAGAATTGTCTAAATATATTGCGTTAATTTCAATGAGAAATAACTTGAAAACCACAAGTTTTTCAGAAAAATTGTTCATGTTCTTATTTTAAGATCTAAAATTAGGAAAATATTTTATCATCAATATTGTACATTTGCAATATCAATTTGTTCTACAGTTTGGAGAGTTCGACAAGAATAGCATCAACGTTTTTACAGTCCTCGCTACATTCGAGGAAAATTTTAAGAAAAAATGGTGTCTCTGAGAAAATAATTGTTTAAAAATTTCCTATATTTTAAGCAAAATTACGTAAAAACTGCTCAAATATTTGAAAAATTGTATATGATCTTATTTTATAATCCATCTTTGAACAACAGAACTTTTACCGCACGTTTAAAAGAAAAACTCAAATCTGTAGTTGTACGAACAACTTAACAAGAGGTACTTAACAAGAGGGACCACTTGATCGTACAAACTATCGAACAAACAGATATTTTTATATTTGAGGGTTCTTCACATGAAGTCTTAATATTTTCTCAAATTTTTTACTATCTAGCCTTACGAATTCTTCATAAGAGGAGAAAATTTTGTAATCGTGCGCCAGAGTACGCCAAAATTTAGCGAGAAAAAAACATTATTGCCAGGTTCTGGTAACGAAAAAGTTGATAAATCCTGTTGCTTAATTTGGGGGAAAATCCTCTAATTCGTGGTGTAGCGATAATCCATGTTTTATTGGTTCTTGAAAGCGAAAAATCGATTGACGGCAAAACGTCCGTCTGTTCGTTTGTCTGTCTGTCCGTCTGTGGTTAACGCTAGCTCCTATACTGTTCGCTGATTTTCTTCAAAATTGATTTTTACTGATCGGCTTTTTACTGATCGGCTTTTTACTGATTTTTACTGAAAGAATAATTTAATTGTTGAAGGCTTTTTTAATGAATCTGGTAATTATCTTTTTATGGCTTTATCCGAGTTTGCTCCACCCGGTACCTCTATGGCGAAGTAGTGTGATTCTTGGCACGTTAATTCCGAATGCCTGAGTTCGAGTCTCGGAGCGAAAAAATAATTTGCTGCTTAAAAACACTTTTGCAGGTTTATACAGTAGGATACTGTTGCGGAGCATTTAGAAACAATGCGAGAAAGTATGTGCTTTGTCAACACATCTAGTTTAAATTAAATTTTACTTTCTCGTATACTAGTGTGTATACTGAGTAATATACTAAGTATAGATACAGTTATGTAATAATTCATAAAATATATTTCATGATATAAACTAAAATACATGTTTTGGGGTCCCTTGACATCTAAAAGTTATTTTTTTAAAGTTCTTCCTTTCGTCTGTTCATATGTCAGTCTGTGAACAACACTAGCGCATAACCTATTTGTACGATTTTTTCCAATATGAATATTCGCCGAAAATTCTGGCCCAACTCAAAGATGTGCAATTTAAAAAAATGGGGCTACTATGCATGAATCCTTTGGGACATTTTTAACATTTTATGAAAAATATCTTCAAAGTTTTTCTTTTAATTCCTTGTAAGAAATTTATTGTAATCAAAGTTCTAGATAGAAGCTCAGTACATCTCTGCGCATTACGCCCTGAAGAAGGTCACAGAATGGCGACTGAAACGTCGGCAATTTCGCCATGGACGCGGAGACACCCGGACAGCCAAGTAAATACATTCTAGACAGAAATTTATGGTTATTAAATTTCTTGTAAGAAATTTATTAAATTTAAATGTATTATATATCTTGTAAAAATATAGTGAAGAATTCACTTATAAAGATGATATGGGTCCGATTTCCATTGTTAAAAAAGTTTTCGAGAATTACAAAAATTTGAAATTTTCTGACTTTCTAGAACTATAATATTGAAGATCGAAATTTTGTCCTCAAATGAAATTCGTTCTACAAAATTAGTTGTTTAGTTAACGTTACGTACATTTCTTTGAAACATTTAGTGATTTTCCCGTAGTGAAATATGCACAATATTAACAAAGGTTTAAAAAAAATATTTTCTCAAAAATAGCTACTAGCTTTTATATTTTCGCTCCGGCGTACGCAGTACAGAGAAGTATTTTATGCTGCGGGAAAAAAGTGAATTATCAATCAAGATTATCAGATTACCGGTGGTCACAAAAATGTGCATGAAACTTGACCTTATATATAGTAAATTACGGAAAACTGTCGTAAAAATAATAATTGTCGCAAAAATAAATATTTTCTGCTCGGAGCAATGAATTGACATACGATCTTTAAGAACAGTCGAACTGCTCTATTAATTGTTACTTTCTCGTATACGCACGAATACACGGAGTATCATACGTAGTACAGGGAAAGTTACGTAATGCTGCGGAAAATAGATTTCGACTTTTCAACGGAAATGCAGTTATAAATACGGCATAGATCCGATTTTCACTATTAATTTTGAATTTTCAAAAATTTCAAAAGTCTTAAATTTTATTGCTACAAAATTAAAGATAGATATTTTCCTTTAAATGAAATTGTTCCTTTCATTAAGGTCATATACATTTTTTGACAAGTTTGTTTTCGTACAATATTGCATTAAATATATGCAGTATTAAAAAATATCAGAAACAAGAATTTCTCACAAAGAACTGTAATATTTTCTTTAAAGTTTTGGAATATTGCAAAATATATTGCATAAGATGACATAAGTCATTTTGCATTTTTTTCAAAAATTACAAAACTATTTTGTACTTGTTTCTCACGTCGTTAATTTTTACGTTAGCGACGATTTTTTCACATTATTGCATTTATAAGTTAATGTCCTGTGAATGATGTCTCAATGATGATGATAACCTCAAAACATAAAAAATGAATGATATTACGAGAGTTCAGACCATCTTACCTATATGGTTTTGGGGTCGCTGAAACCGATTATGAAGTCCATTAAAAATCAAATCAGATTTTGCACATAACCTCAAAAAGTTTTAAAAACCTGTGCCTGCTTGGAGATAAGGCTAGTGATCCGGCGCCAACAATATAGGCAATCTGCCATACAACAACGTGATGAGTATTGTCCCGTCAGGGACCAATGCCACCTTCTTTATCAATTATAATTGATCTGAATTTAAAAAATGTGATGTGGTTAAGTTCAATTGACTTAAGATTCGGTTTCAGCGATCCCAAAAACGTAGGTAACATGGTCTGGCCCCTCGGTTAGAAGCATCTTTCAATTGTTATATTTTTGACGTAATATCAAAACTTGATGTAATGGAGCAAAATGGACACCGGATTTGGATTTAGCAACACCAAAAACACATAGAAAACATGCTCTGATCCCCAAACACGAGTAGATAATTTTTGTGTCTCGTAAAAAAAATATTTTTTTTTGAGTAATAAAAGAATTACTAACTACTCCAATTTACTTGAAATGATAGTTCAATTGACTCACTTTTTAAATCATTTATTGACAACTTGCGGATTGTTCGCCAGTGTTCACCTAGGGTTTTTGTTATTATTATTGTTAATACAAATAAAATTAGTACCGTAAATATCATGTTACTATTATTTTAAAAAATGTAAATACAAACAATATTACTTTAAATGAAAGGAAGACTTCCAAAAATAACATATGGAAGACAAGTAAGGATATACATGTGTAATCAGAACACACGATTTTTGAAACGACTTACTTAGAGAACTTTATTCTTATTCATGCCAATTACCCATATCAACTTCTAATCATATTATTAATCTTTTACAATGCATTTATTCCTGACGTTATTAAACTTCTGTTCTTTTATCACGTTCCACCATCGCAATGTTCGGCGTATTAGCTGATTTCTTCATACGACATTTGAGTTCCGCTAGTTGCGTTCCATGCATCTCGCTTCGCAGAGTGGCGGCGATAAGACAGGGAAATTAAAATGTCGGTCGCCGTCCGGTTCGTTTTGTCTGGCATGACCTCTTTGTGGCTAAGCAAGAGGAAACGATATTGACGCAACATCCACTGTCGCCTATTAATTTCCTTGTTTGAGAAGCGAATAAAAAATGTAAGTAGTTACTCATTGAATCTGTTCAGGTCTTGCACAAAGGAATACACAATACACAACGGAATAGTAACAGACGAAGATGAACGTCGTTATCTGTAAAGAAATACTTTTATCCTGCCAGTTAACCTTTTGCAAACACGGAAGAATTCCATTTGTTTGATCATAGATTAAATCGATCATAGCAAGTTACGTACGATAAATTAATCTAAATGTTTTTGACTTTTGCCAAAATTTTCTGCGCAATGAATTTTTCATGGAACGTTCACAGAAGCGCAAATATATGCAATGCCAAGTTTGAGTTCACGCTGTTGAAGAGAAGTGAAGAAACATATCACCTTCTGGGCACAACAACTCTGCCGCTGAGGAATCACCCACACCCAGCGGCTCCAACGAGCAGAGCAAAGCGCGCCTGGTGTTTCCGGAAGTTGGACCGTCGAGGCAAGCCCCAATCTTGTACATCATGCAAGTACAGTGCGTGTTGCTGTTTGCCGTGGCGCTAGCGCAAGGAGACAAGTTGTTGGAAATCCGCAAGTGCTGCGGGGCCTTGGAAATGCTGTCGGTGAAGACGCCCCCTGGCTGCCCGCCCCCACCGCCCCCTCCACGAGCAGGAAGCCACCGTGGGAGCTCCGCTGGACGCCCAATGGCTGAGTCGCTGGCTTCAGCCCGGCCTCTCGCCCGACCGCGTGGGGGCGATGCTGCAGCACCACCTGGCGAATATGAGACCGGGGCCGTTGCTGCGGGCTGTGTGGACGGAAGAGAAATTGTACGGGAATCGTAGCGTTGCCCCTAAAGTGTTCCTACGCGGCACCAAGGTCTCCTGGCTCCTGGTTCCCGGTTCCGATTCCTTTGAGCTGGGTCACGCCTCAAGTAACATGTACGATATTCTGCTCAGACTCGAGTACTGCATGGATGCGTCTTCATCCCCACTGAGGCCCTTTGAAATGCTCGTGGAACCGATTTGCGACGTGAATCTTTGCATCACCAAGTGCTGCCCTCGAGGGCAGGTGGTGATGACGCAGGGAGGCCGTTGGACATGTGACTCGGAGGAACGAGGAGACTGGTGGCAGGCCAACTCGTCCTTGATCGACCTTCAGGAGCCGTTTTTTCTGAGGTACAGATTCTGCTGCCAACGTGTTTATTTTTATCAACAAACTTATGATATATAGTAAGTCGTACATTTAGAAAAAAAAATCGCCCTTAATTTTGCAAGCGAATACTGATTTTAAGTTTTTCATTTGCCTAGCTAAGTATAATCTTCCGGGGATATTATTGTAATTTAATGACGTTACGTTAACGAGATCTAAAGATACTATAACAAGTAAAGTAGGTAGTGAACTACACGTTATTTACGTAATACGAGCACCTAAACAATACAGGCATATTTTTCAAAAATGTATACTTATCACTCAATCTGTTGCAGTCGTGTTCCCAAAAATTTCAAATATTTTTTAATATTAAAATAAGCTTTGAACGAAGCTCAAATTTGATTTAATTTTATTTAAACTGCTGTACATTTTGGCTTTATTTTTTATTTGAATAGGATAATGTATGTTATAAATAATCTCCCACATTTTTATCAAAAAAATTAAATATTCAATACTCTACTGTTGTCAATACTTCCTATATTAATAAGCAAGAGGTTTTTCCTTATCGTAACTGATTCTTTCCGATTGAGAACTTACGTTAATACGTAAAGTATTTTAAAGTAACATGTAGTGTTATTGTAGTTTTCTATTAATTTGCTTCAATTTTCAAAAAAGGAGATTTTTAAAAAATTACTCACAGAGATTTTTCTTTCAAGTAAACTTTGATCTGCATATTTGGTTATTTCATTAAGATCATGCATATTTTATTGAAACTTTTAGTAGTTTTTGCGCAATATTGCCAGCAAAATGTACAATATTAACAAATAACAAAAACAAGATTTTCTCGAAAACTACTGCAATTTTTTTCTTGAAGCTCTTGGTGGGGATAGTTCCTAATGTACTCTATGAGATGACATAAACGACATATTTCTTAATTCATTAATTTTTTCAAAATTACAAAAATTTATTTTTTTGACTCGTAAGTAATATTATACGTTATTATGATAAGTAATATTTACATTATCTTTACATTATATTTACACGATTTGTTTGCGTTATTGAATTATTGAGTACACGCGCTTAAAATAATGTCACATAAAGTTTCTCAAAAATTTAACAGTTTTCTGTAAAAATTAGCTCAAAATTCCGCATTTTGAGAAACGTTCAAATACCATTTTTTCAAAAATGGCTTCCAATATTTTCTTCTAAATTTTTCTCCGGATAGTGCTAATTGCATTGTTTAATAAAGATCATTTTGGGGTATTCTTTGCTTTTTTCAAAAATTACCTAACTGTAATTTAAAGAAATATATACCTTACGCCGTTAATTTGTCTATTTCCAGCAATATGTAAACACTGTTGCATTTGCAAGTTCAAATGCTTCAAATGACTTCTAACAAAGTGTTTCATAAACTCAAACATGTTTTTGAACAAAAGTTTCAAATCTCGCACTTTAAGTGAGGCTTAAATGCAATTTTTTTTAAATACGCTTTCAACTTTTTCAATGAAAATTGCCAATTAGGACAAGGACTTAGACTTTCTTTTATGCTCTTAAAATATTATTTCAGTTATATAGTAAGGACAAAGAAAATTTAAAAAAATATAGTTTGGGCGGCGATAGATAGCAGCTGGCAAGAGTATATGGCAAGAGCGAAAATCTAAGCCAGACCAAAGAAATGAGGAAAAATAACTAGTACGAGAAAGTGTGAGCCATTTGTAGCACTTGTTACTGTCTCGTATACGTACGGAGTAATATACGCAGCATAGAGAAAGTATGTAATACTGCACAAAAAACGGCGGATTATCGACAAAAAACATCCAGTACCGGGGTCTGATTACGAAAAAGTGGATAAATCGAGTTATTAAATTGAGAAAAACTAGTGGTGATACACAATGGCGCAGACTTTCCCGCATTAGTTTTCTCTTTTCTTTGGACTGGGCTAACTATTCGGACTTGTCATGTACTCTTGCCTTCTATAGCTGTCCAAAGTACATTTTTTTTGAAATTTCCTTACGTTTTATGTTTTCTAATAGTAGAATGGAAATATTACTTTAATAATATTAAAGAACACTAAAGCTGCGTCCTAAATGGCAATTTCATTGAAAAAGTTGGAGACGTTTTTAAGAAAATGGCGTTTAAGCGCTACTCTAAATTCGAAATTTGATCCTCTTTTTACAGAAAACTGTTGAGTTTTCGAAAAACGTCAATTGAAATCATTTGAAGCACATTAACTCACAAATACAATAGTGTTTACAAATTGCTGGAAATGTGAATATTAACGGCGTAAGAGACCTTTCAAATATATTACATTTGTGTAATTAAAAAAAATTCCCCGAAATTAACACTACGTCATATTAAAGATCGCAATCCGACCAAGCACTATCAGTTCGAAACGCCCAAACTACATTTTCTGAAGAACGACTTCAAATTTATAAATACAAATTTCCATATATTTGTATATTTTAATGAAATTTTGGAAAAATCAGGGATTTCAAAAACATGAAACCTGTAACATTCTCTTAGCCGTTCTTCACGCTATTCCAGAACAAAGTTTAATCAAAAACTTTGAGGGTATTTTTGAGAAAATTTTGAAAAAGGATTTGAAGCTTAATAAAAAGTACTCTTTAAAATCCAAATATCCGTCTGAAACTCCCAAAGCTGTGAGGTCATTGAGGTCGATCAGGGAATATCAATTTTGAAAAAAATCGGCAGAACGGTTTTTTCTTCTGTAATATTCTTAAAGCAACTTTTCAATTCTACCTATGGGAGTGAAAAATTGAGAAAATGTGGAAATTGTTGTTTTTTGCGCTGATAGGTATTATTACGAGAAATGCTGTCTGTAACACTCTAGATGGCAACTGTTAAGGGTTTACATTTTACATTTTCGTTATTTAATTGCTACAAAGACAACGCGCAACAATTCCTTGCAACAATTAAAATATCACCCATGTTTACCTATCATCAATCACCCAAAAATTAAAACAATACATATTCTCTTTCCCATCACGGAAAAATATTTAAGCCAGAACTTTACGCTGCTTGTACACAGAAAACATTGGTCAATTGGTTTCTTTGGGCGCCATAACTGAAATTGCTTTTTCTTTCCTCGCAGAGGCTGGAACGCATCTTTTGAAAATGTGTCTGGCCTGGCGCGGGATCTCACCTTGGATCCCGAGGAGGCATGGGCAGCACGTTTACTGCGAGACCGCTATCACTTCGTCATCTTCTCCGACTGGAACGCGTGCATCGATCTGAAACGCCGCGAGGATGGAACCCTGCGCTACACGCTCTTCTACTGGGAGAACTCTAGAGGCGCCGGGAGTGACAATGGAATGCCTCGATACCTTACTTCGTTCCTGTTGCGCTGTTGGTGGTTTCTCTTTGCAACATTCTTCGCGACAGAGGCTTTCGCACTCATGCTTATTGTTGGTGCGTGGTCTGCTATGGTGCATGCCTTCTAGGGTTCGATATAGGGCAGTTGACCTATTATATGTCAATTGGCGAAGAAATTAACGATTTGAGTCTCGCGCCTCCCCATCTAACGAAGATTTGCCTTCATTTTGGTAAGCTATTCGTCAAATGTGGACATTTTTTTTCTGGCCCGCCCGCAAAATTTAACCAACACTTAAATATTTGCTTTTACAGAATAAGACAAAACTGAATCGCAGGATATTCATTAGACAGAAGAAGAGGTTCTCTTTTTCTGTCTAATTAACTTAGATTTATGATATAACACATTTCTACAACTTTAATTCATAAAAAGTTTTATACAACGGTAATAATAGTAAAGAGTTATATTGTGCTATGTTATGTGGTGGTAGATGATGTAATGGAGGTGGTAAATGAGATGTAGTGGTGGCAGTAGGGGTGGTGTTGGAGGTGGTGGTGGTGTAGTGACAACAAATTTGTTTTACTAGCAACGTAGTCTCTTCGAAATTATTTTGTGGACTTTCTTTTGAAATGGCATAAGCGAAAACGGAATTATATTTTTCATTCTTCTTACTTGTGTAATCTCTCTCTCTCTCTCTCTCTCTCTCTCTGTATATATATATATATATATATATATATATATATATATATGTATATATATATATGTATATATATATATATATATGTATATATATATATATATATATATATGTATATATATATATATATGTATATATATATATATATATATATATATATATATATATATATAGCGATAATCGCGCTCATAAAAACTGTTCAAAGGATTTGTTCTGTAGGTCGCTTAATGGTTAGAGAAGGCTTTGAATCCTGCTCGGGGCAACCAATTCTTTGAACAAATTTAATTATATTTTTTTGAGTTTGGAAATGTTTTACATCACACAATATCATCATCATCATCATCATCATCATTCATAGCTTGAATATTTCTGAAATATCTAATTACTCTTTTTTCCTTGCAGCGTTTCCAATGTACTTCATGTTGATGGCCGCCAATTGCTGGCGCACTGCTGTTTGCATTCACACGGATCTGGTTTCGTTCAGGTAAAGGAAGCTGCTGTTCAAAGTATGTGGCTTTGCAAAATTCTGGAAAGAAAAATTAACTTATAATTCACAAAATCAAAACGATAATAGTTTGATACCAGTAGTGAAATTAAATGTCACAAACATACTCGCATTAGTCAGTTTACTATTCTCTAACATCTGGACTAGCTTATGGGTTTTATCCTACCCTTTTTACAGCTGCTACTTAGCGACTCCTTAAAAATATTTTCACGTTTTCACAATTATTTTTCAGTGTCTTATTCTTAGATTTGAAATATGGGTTATGAATTTTTTGGATGAGTAAAGTCTGGACATACAAGCAAATTTTCATTGAAAAATTTGGGCTAAATTTTTGATAAAATGTTTGAGTGCTCCTGAAAATGAGTAATTTTTATCTAATTTTCACAGAAAAATTTGGAATGTTCGATAAACTTCATTAAAAATAATTTTAAACACTTCTACTCAAAACCCAATAATAAATAAAAAAGCCTTGAATGTAAATATTCAGAACGTGAGAGATATTGAAAAAAGTATGTAAATTTTTGGAAAATAAATTAATACTCGTATTACCGACCTCCTCCAGGAGACACCGCCGTATGGTCGCACTGACCGTGCGGGCGGGAAGATTCGTGTGCCCTGATGAAACTATGACAAAAATAGCATTGCTGATGGGTTGACGAATTTATTAGTGTTGCTACTGGCTGTAGAGACCTCAGTTGAGGAGCCAGACGAAGGGTGGCCTCACGACGCTCCATGTTAGTGTCAACTCCCACCCTACGTCCTCATCACACTGCACCATATTCAATATCCTCCCCATCCCTCCATCGGCGATACTGATGCAGGTCGTACCCCTTCTAGTGTAGCACTTCTCCCACTTACTTGTGTCTCACTTCTTCTGCATGTGACTATGAGGCCATTCTAGCTCCCTCGTGATTTTTTCGACCCCGCCATTGTTAGCTTTCGGCCACCAGGGAGTCATTTATTTCTCTTCTTTGACTTTTCTCATCTTTTTTTCTCATTTTCTCTTTTTACTATACCTTTTAGTTCATCTCTCTGACTAATAGGTAGACCTTCAATCTTTCTCAACCTACTCCTAACCGAAGCTACTCCATACTCCGCGACAGAAGTGATATACTGGCTCCTCTTTCTTTCAAAGGAGGACCCGAAGGTAAGGAAAGAACTGACTTTCCAAATGGGCACACGCAGCCTACAGTCATAGAGAAGACAGTGCGTCTAGGGGGAGCAACCCGAATAAATCGCCCTGCAGCCCTCACAAAAAATCTTACCCTGCGTGGCGCTCGTCACGCAACCAGGGGAAATGTATATTACTGATAATCTTAAATCTTGAATCTATGCTATCGTGTCGCAATGGCGAAGTCACTTGTCTTACACTACTCAGGGTCCGGGTTCGATTCCAGTAGAATCCCTGTAGAAACTCATGTGAAATGTTTTACGACAAAACGAGTTTGCATGCTTCACAGGGGCTGGTCCTACCTCTGTGAAGCGTCCTAAACCTTACCCCTGTCCTTATGCCATGTCCTGGCGCCTACGCGGAGATGCTATCTGGCGGTCCTCTTGACAACTGTCTGAGACGAGGCGTGTCGGATAATGTTAATTAATGGAGGATAACTCCCGCGCAGCAATAAATAGATTACTCCACAAACGCGAAGCGCTCAATGCCCCCAAGGTGCTTGGAGACGCGTTGCGTCTAAGTTGGCCCAACAAATTTGTTTAAAAACAAGAACAACCGGCCTGATAACATTAAAACAACCTCTGCTAAGAATAAGGTTAAACGAAAACCTGCAATTGCGGGTCATTTGAAGATCTCCATCTGAAATGTGAGAGCCTTGACTTATAAAAAAATGATGATGGAACTTCTCTTCACTTCAGGTTTAATCAGACATATGTATTATAACCGAAACCAAAACGAAACTCCAAAACAGTTGATTTGGGGAGGCAATTTATTATTTTATAGCGGGTTCCAACAAAATGCAAGAGCATCTGCTGGTATAGCATTGATGTTAAAACATACCTGGAGAAATTATAGTCATAGCTATGGTTTTATATCTGAATAAATAATATACACAAGATTAAAAATTACTAGTGTATCTGGCAATATTAGTTTGAATGATTTCGGGCGTGTCAACTGCTAAGGACATTAGTCCCGCAATGTCCCAAATTAATTGAAGGATTTTCTATATAAAAGCTATAAAACCATTGACCGTAGTTTCCTATGCTGAATCATTCTCAGTGCCGATCGAATACCGCTTCCTTAACCTAGCCTTTTCGGCTGACTAGGCAGCAACTAAGCACTGATTTATAAGAAATCATTAATACGCACTAGCAAAGAGCAAATATTACTTTAACGCCTTTGGCTAAATCAATATTTATAAGTCAGAACTTTCTTAAAAGACCTGGTATGAACGTGTATGATTGTTGAAGTAAATAAATTTCAAAATATAAGATACGTCAGTAAAGGAGCAAAAATGTATTATGGTTTAATTAGAATACATTATTTAATGACATATGAAATTCAAAGAATTGTAACAGAAAAATACATTGTTACGTGAAATAAATAAAACCTTTTTTAATGTGAATGTGGTGTTTTTTAATTTTATCATGTACCTTTCCCCAATGCAACGCTCCGTATTCTCAATTATTAATTTATGGAATTAATGAAGGATCCCTTTTGTTTTTAACACAATCTCGCTCGACTTATAATGGAAAGCTTCGCCAATTAGTTCATAATAAAAATATAGATAACTAATTATTAAAATAAAAACTAGCGGAGCTGCAACATCACATTATTTCTCGCATAGTTTCTAAACTAATTTTCCAACATTTGGACTGTTCAACGAAATTAAGACCTGAATCTCTTGTCAAGTGTTTCGTTCTATCAGTGGGGAAAACAAATGCGGTTTAAAAAAATGTTCTTATAAATTGCACTGATTTCAAGCCAAAATTACGCAAAAAATACTGATTTATTAAAAAAATTGTACATGACCTTGTTTAAAGATCCGAGTTTTTAACGCAGATTTTGATTAAAGGAAATATCACTATTTTCAGTCTTGTAACATTTAAATGTTAACATTTTTTAATTTTCGAAAATATAGTGTTCGCCGCAAATGTGAACAATCTTGTAAGTGTACAAAAGTCAAACCATCGAGAATCATTGCCACAAGTCAATACTTTGCTAGTGTGCATTTGTTTATTTATTGCTTCCTCACATCATTCTTTATAATTTACAAATTATTTCAAAAGGAAAAATATTTTGTTTGAGGGAAATAAAATATTCTCACTCTTCAAGGTAGTTTTAGAACCAGTGCACATGTCAAGAATTCACAATTTGTGTGCCAGTAACTCTTACTACAACATAATAGAAACAATAACAATACATATAATAATAGAAATTTCAATATTCGCTGCAAAACAATACACATGGAATTTAGCATGTTTTTAAATTTGTCTATAACGCAATACCTCTAGTACATTTGCTGGAAGTTTGTCCTAGTCTAATACGGTTTATTCACAAAAGAGAACATAACTGCATGACTCTTTTTTTCTACGTCTTATCTTGTAACAATGATTCACTCTACTCTTGTAAGCCGGTTTCTGTTATCTATTACCTATACGTGGCCATTTTACGACCCCTTTCATGCTTTGAACATTACATACAAATATATTCGATCGCTTCTCGTTTCTACCGATTCCCATACTACTCCCAGCTTTGCTCCTGTTTAAGAATATTTTCTGTCTGTTTCTGAGTTTTATCTCACGCATCAATTTGTCCTTTTATATAAGGATCTCAGCATGCCGCTTGGTATTCTAGAGCATTAACAAGTGTAGCGTATGCTACGAATTGCCGGGCCTTTAATCTTATATTTTTTAGAAAGCGCATAATGAAGTTCAGAAACGTTTCGAGATTCAATTACGGCAGAAGTCTCGTTTGTGCTGTGTTAGAAGCGTAGAGAAGATATACTATATTAGCAATGCCGGAAGATAGAACAGAATGATATTTGGCTTGAACAAGGAGCGAGAAGTTTCTGATGGCAATCGCAATTAAATCTTCTGATAGTGTAGTTGCTTCTCTCCATAATATGCGTAATATTTAAGTTTGTAATCTGTTTCAAGCGACATGGTATTTTGTCTTGTCATCACATTCCAGAGACATTATCATGATTTTTCCGTTTTGAGATTTAGAGTTTGTTTTTGTATGGTCTTTTCTTTAACACAAAGCAAACATCTAGAATAAAAGTATTCCCCAGGTGAGGCTCGAACTCACAACCCCGGCATATCTCAGTTACTGTCGTATAAGTACCGTGCGCTAACCAATTGCGCCACTGGGGACTACGAGACCCCTTCCATTTCCCTACACTCACGGCGTTGTGCACGTGTATGTATTCGGGGATGCATTTGGATGAAATCTGTGCCGAAATACATGAATGTTACCCCGGAAAATGGCAGCGGAAAGAAACAACCGCTCATTCAGTGAAATTCAGCTCATTCAGTTTAGACGGAAGAAAATACATCATTTCGTGCTTATACGTTAGTAAACAATACCTACAAGAACAAGTGTAAATTAACCGTTTAGTTTATTTACATTCGTACGAATGTTATCTGCTTTATTGCATATGTATTATTTGAAAATGTAAATTTTGTAAGCAATGCTTCGAAACGATGGGTACATTTTCTTCTATTTTTTTTGTTCCGAAAATAAATATAATATAAAAAATGTTAATGAAACCACTATACTCTACCGATAGGAAAAGCATATTTATTTCAGTCCAAATTATTCTTGAAGGGCCTTTGTTAGTTTTGCCGTTTAGGGCAATACTATGCACTACTACTCAAGAACATATTTTTACTGAATATATCACAGTAAATCACATATTGTCTTTCCTCAGCATTTTTGTTTTTAATAGCTATCTATATGCCATTGCGTTTTTTATTTAAGTGACAAATAATTAAGCAACAAGTTAACAAACGTGTTATTTTTGTAGGCGCCGTTAATAATCATAATTTAAACTTAGGCTACAAAAGAAGTGATTCTAGAGGAAAAACAATTGGTGATTTGTAGGAAAGAAGACCTATTAATATTAAATGAAGGTAATAAACCTACATACTTTAATGTGTCAACAGGAACTACAAGTGTCATGTAATGAAAAACAGGTCAACCTGCGTGTAATGTCTTGTAATATTAAAAACCAACGGTGTAATGTCAGGATAATGTATTTGTAAGGTGTTTGTAAATGTATAGTGATGAGAATGAGGTCGCTAATAACACAAGTAATTGATACGACCTAAAATAAATGTATTATATATCTAGATTCGGTTAAAATTCTAATGTTATATTGACAGAGTTACTATGTCTCGTGTACTGTACCTGCAGACGTTATTTGATGGTCAACCATTGGAATATTCCAGAGATCGTAATATTTATATAGAATACTTTTAAAAAGTTACTAATTAGTATTTGCTTTTTTCCAATGCTCTAATGCTTGCTTAAATACGTATAAGGTTAACGAACAATATTGAAATTTGTTTCTATGATGTTTTCTTTATATTCGTTTGAGATATTCAGAAAATCGTATTTTACTATATCGCTTACAAAAATATAGTATGAAGTTACGTAGGGGAAAAATTGATGTTAATATTTAAACGGAAATACGCGTTCTGGGAAGAAGGGCGGAATCTCGATACCGAATAAATGCTTTTGTGTCAAAACATCTGTCTGCCGGTCCCTCTGTGAACCACACGAACTAGAGCTGGGAGTTTAAGCAAGAGTTTAGCTCTGATATATGCTTGCACATATTACACAAAAGTGTTCAAATATGCACAGAAATTGTAAAGACATGAAGCATTTGGTCACAAAAACGTATATTACAATTACATCTTACAAAACAGAGTAATATCTACTTCTACATTTTTTTGGGTTAAGATAGCAGAAAGCTACGAGAATTTAATCAGGTTATCGGTTGTTAGGGAGTGTCTATCAGACAATATCATTTTGTTCGAAAAAAAAACGATCTCTTCATATTACATGATCTTATAGGTGTGAACTTACATTTTGACGTGGTTGTGCTCAATACATTATCTAGAAGAGGAGCACTGTGTTCTCCCAAGTGTTTACCCACCACCTGTTAAGTCTGAATTTCTATATTCTTTTCCAAAACTTCCTTATTTCTTCCTAATTAGTTCCCCAGTCTCATCCGAAACTACCACCAATTTATTCTTTGTCTCCTGAATAATTGCAAGTACATAAACTAAGGTTTATCTTGAATTCTCCGTCTTCTTTATTGAATTTGGAGTCTTTTATTGCTCAACACTTCCTTGGCTTTCTCCATGGAAGCAGCCTCATTCTCATCCAGCACGTTCACCACTCCTTTAACCTTGTCCAGTTGCTTTGCTTCGATTACAACTGCGTCTACCCAGGTGTCTCACTGAATAATAATAGGGAAGTCGCGACTCTTTTTCTGTAGGGAGAAGGGTTGAGAATAAGGATATCTTGCCAGGCAAGGTCAAATAAGAGGTTGAAGGAAAGTACGAACTGTCATCTTGGCGATAAACCGATGCCAGCAGAAATTACTTACGCTTCATTCCCTATCTGAAACTCACTGAACCTCATTGAACCGATTATTTCAAGCATCAAAAAAGTTCTTGCTTTTTTATTAATAATATTTTAAAGTGACAAATTAATATTTTTGTATTATTTTAGGAAAAAGCCGAAAAATACACCAAAACTTTCATTCATGTGCAAAAAAGCTCTAAATATGCAAAATATGCATTATATGCAAAACATTTCTTACCTTATTTTCAATATTGTGCCAAGAGAAAATACATATTTCAAGTTTCAGGAAAATAAGACTGTGTTGGGTTATCACAAGGGTAATTAAATATAAATAATAAATTTCCATAATTATAAATTCGAACGATAGCAACAATAGGGGTATAGAAAAGAAACCGAGGTGACCTTTATTTTGGAAACAATACAAGGAAAGGACAACAGAATTGATAGTGGGGAAAATACATAATATGATAACAAATAATGCAGTGAAAGGACTTGTGAGCAAATTCCATGGGGCAGAAAATAAATTAAGAAGTTATTACCAGCAGGAAACCAAATAATGATTAGATAGTATGTTGAAATGTGTGGTGTGAATAAGTTAGATCGTGTGATAAGAATCGAAGGATCGGCGCACGATAAAACGAATAAGAGACGTGTTTGAGTATAATTTCGCGCAGACGAGAGATTCAAGGTAGGTTTAATTGAAGTATAATTTCATACGATATTATTCTGATCGGTTAGGAAAAAAACTTCGCCCGAACAGGGACTTGAACCCTGGACCCTTAGGTTAAACGCCTAATGCTCTACCGACTGAGCTATCCGGGCCCACTGGAGAGTGGTGAGTTATTTGTCATTGGGAAATTATGAGCTGGATGAGCGTTTGGGTTTTCTTTCATGTATATTTTGTAGACCTATCGTAGCAGTTCTTTTGTGGCTATGGGGGACTATTCAAATTAAATGCACTTTGTGTCATTTCACAAAAAATACTGCAGGTTGCTACCGAGATTTAAGACTAAAGTGTTAACTATTACACCATGTGGCCGCTGTCCGAGCAGCCGCAGTGCGACGTTTGTACAAAAAAGAACCCAAATCTTTCATGTAACAAATTCCTACGTTGAGTTAACGGTATCGTTCAAATGTTTCGCAAAATACAAAGCTACTATTATAATGAAATCTTCGAGAAATATAATTTTAGAATCAAACGAGATGCGCGGAGCGTAAATTCAAGACATCTTGTCACCCTCGTTCGGCTGCAGATACGCACAACTTGCAGCAGGGGGGGGGGGCGACTCAGGGCAGATGTCACTACAGTGCCTCTGACTGTGAGGTCCTGGGGATCGAGTCCCTACAGTGGCAGGATTTTCGACACACGTCAGATGGCTAGGTTGATTTCTTCTGCTGACTGTAGTGGAGAATTTAGGCATAGGCACAGGAGGCACGTGTCTACGGCACCAAAATGTTAGTAGCGACAAAAATTGTGCGCTAAATTTCTATGTGTATATTTCTATAATCTATAAAATTACTCTAATCATAAATTTTGGAGAAGATATGCATTTATATGTGTGTATTTTTACCAATCTGTTTAAAAAGGTATTATTTCGTTCATATTTTCTTGTATTAAATATAAACATTACATAATTTTAAGAATTGAATTTAGAATAATAAATATGTATATCTACGAAAAAAAACATAATGAATTTAGTTATTTCTATGTATAAAAATACATAATATAAAAGGTAATTGGTTTCCAGTAGATAGAAAAGAACACCCCTTAATTATTAATTAAATCATTATATTATTTTGAAACAAATTATTTTGATATTAAAATCATTTCTTTCCTGTTTTTTTGGGGGGTAAGAGAGTAGAATGGGCGGCAATTTTTCCCGAGCCCAAAGGCGACGAAGTTGTTAATCCGCCTTGAATGTGTGGAGGACAATTATAGGAAATGTTTGATTCTCTAGTTTTAAAAAAAAATTCATTTCATTAAAATATTAATTCCCCATGTCTAAAAAATATAGTCCCGTTTAAGCAAAAATATAATAATCTATAAACATATTTAAAGAGATTTTTTTGTTATTTGTTGTGTTATCTGCAATAAACTTACCTTCTAATAAGAGAGTTTTGAAAAACTTGGTTAAACGCTTGGAATGTCAGAGCAATGTAGGCATGTCTGATGTTTTTTGCTTTTTTTATAAAAGGTAAGTATTCCGTTTCACGGTAGATTGTTAATATAACGAGCAATGTTTTATCATCTTGTGTGAAAAATATTTTATCTGGAAATTTATTACCTTGATGCCTACTAGAAAGTGCTAAGACTAACCAGTTGTCAGCAAAATATTACATTATCTGCAATGTATCGTGTCTTGCATACATTTATATGTATTAACATTTTGCTAGTGTGGACATTATACGTCCTAGATGCGTTTCATGATCGAGCGTCAAAGGGTTGGATATATATATATATATATATATATATATATATATATATATATATATATATATATATATATATATATAGTAAACACGCTTGTGTTTATACAGCGAGTGGAATAACTATAATCCCTCCCTAGCTTCAAAGATGCTTAAAACTAGTGTACCTACAAAAGCACCTACATTCTCATATTATTTTTAACAGTGATGTATGCATTATTTGTATATAATACAAGCTTGGAATTTTCCATCGAACTGCTGTATTAATAACATCCCGAACCCCACTCAACGGAAGAATATCTCTTTATCCTCCAGAAAATATTAAATAGTAAAGAGAGTCAATATCTTCAATGATATAAAAAAATAAATTGGACAATGTATGTAAAGGCACTTTACCATATTTAAATACTGTTGTAATGAAATATCATGAATGAAAGAATCAACTATATTTAAAAAAATAGCACAAACATGTTCAATACCAGAGAAAATATGGAAATTAAACAATGTGATTTCCAAAAGGCAGAATAATTATTTAAAACGATATTCAGTATTCTAAATACAATAAGAAAATTACTATTTTGACGAAAAAAACTAATACAAAAATTAATTACAGGACAGAAATTCACTCACTTGCAAAATTATACCAAAAAACGATGAATAAAGTCGTCGAAATCGGTGTAAATATCCATAAAAAATCTTGATAAAGAGCGAAGTATGTTAGGGAGGCTGGGAGCTTGTAGAATAAAATAGGCAAACACAAAATCGGTGTAAACGGTCCATAAAAATCTTGATAAAATCGATGTATATTTGAGAAACTGGGAGCTGGTAAAGTAAAATCGTCGAAAAAGTATATTGGTGTGCACAGTCCATAAAAAATCTTGATAAAAATGATGTATATTTGAGAAACTGGGAGCTGGTAAAGTAAAATCGTCGAAAAAGTATATTGGTGTACGCCGTCCATAAAAAATCTTGATAAAAATAATGTCTATAAGAGAGGCTGGGAGCTTGTAGAGAAAAATCGTCGAAATTGGTGTAAATGGTACATAAAAATCTTGATAAAAACGATGTATATAAGAGAGGCTGGGAGCTTATAGAAAAAATCGTCGAAATTGGTGTAAATAGTGCATAAAAAATCTTGATAAAAACGATGTACATTTGAGAAACTGGGAGCTGGTAAAGTAAAATCGTCGAAAAAGTATATTGGTGTACGCCGTCCATAAAAAATCGTGATAAAAATATTGTCTATAAGAGAGGCTGGGAGCTTGTAGAGAAAAATCGTCGAAATTGGTGCAAATGGTCCATAAAAAATCTTGATAAAAACGATGTATATTTGAGAAACTGGGGGCTGGTAAAGTAAAATCGTCGAAAAAGTATATTGGTGTACGCCGTCCATAAAAAATCTTGATAAAAATGATGTATATTTGAGAAACTGGGGGCTGGTAAAGTAAAATCGTCGAAAAAGTATATTGGTGTGCACAGTCCATAAAAAATCTTGATAAAACTGATGTATATAAGAGAGGCTGGGAGCTTATAGAAAAAATCGTCGAAATTGGTGTAAATAGTGCATAAAAAATCTTGATAAAAACGATGTATATTTGAGAAACTGGGAGCTGGTAAAGTAAAATCGTCGAAAAAGTATATTGGTGTACGCCGTCCATAAAAAATCTTGATAAAAATGATGTATATTTGAGAAACTGGGGGCTGGTAAAGTAAAATCGTCGAAAAAGTATATTGGTGTACGCCGTCCATAAAAAATCTTGATAAAAATGATGTATATTTGAGAAACTGGGGGCTGGTAAAGTAAAATCGTCGAAAAAGTATATTGGTGTGCACAGTCCATAAAAAATCTTGATAAAACTGATGTATATAAGAGAGGCTGGGAGCTTATAGAAAAAATCGTCGAAATGGGTGTAAATAGTGCATAAAAAATCTTGATAAAAACGATGTATATTTGAGAAACTGGGAGCTGGTAAAGTAAAATCGTCGAAAAAGTATATTGGTGTACGCCGTCCATAAAAAATCTTGATAAAAATGATGTATATTTGAGAAACTGGGGGCTGGTAAAGTAAAATCGTCGAAAAAGTATATTGGTGTACGCCGTCCATAAAAAATCGTGATAAAAATATTGTCTATAAGAGAGGCTGGGAGCTTGTAGAGAAAAATCGTCGAAATTGGTGTAAATAGTACATAAAAAATCTTGATAAAAACGATGTATATTTGAGAAACTGGGAGCTGGTAAAGTAAAATCGTCGAAAAAGTATATTGGTGTACGCCGTCCATAAAAAATCTTGATAAAAATGATGTATATTTGAGAAACTGGGAGCTGGTAAAGTAAAATCGTCGAAAAAGTATATTGGTGTACGCCGTCCATAAAAAATCTTGATAAAAATAATGTCTATAAGAGAGGCTGGGAGCTTGTAGAGAAAAATCGTCGAAATTGGTGTAAATGGTACATAAAAATCTTGATAAAAACGATGTATATAAGAGAGACTGAGAGCTTGTAGAGTAAAATCGTCAAAATCGGTGTAAATGGGCTATACAAATCTTGATAAAATCGATGTAAGTGAAGGATTCTGGGAGCTTGTAGAGTAAAATCATAAAAAACATCGGTGTACACGGTCCATAAAAATCTTCATAAAAATGATGTATATGAGCGGCTGTGAGCTTGGAGGAGGTCAAGTGGAGGTCGGGTAAATCTGCGAGGGCAAACGAAGTAATTAGTTACTGACTAAATGTATTTTAACATTATAATTTCTCTATTTTAACATTGTTATTGATGTTGATGAACTAAATGATTTCATTTCAGATATTCCATTACAACATTTTTTATTAAAGGAATCTCCTGGCGTTTGATGCATTTTGTGAACGATAATGCTATCATAAGATCTAATGACACGTGTTTTACAGTCTACTCCAACAATTTAAATTCAAAACTTCGGAAATGAAGAAATATATAACATTTCAAACAGAGAAAGTAATTTTACACACGCTTCCTTTTTAACAAACACGAGAGCCTTGCGATGTAACAATAAGGGTGCGGAAAGTGCTAAATAATTCGTTCATTTATTCAGATTTGTTCCTTAAATAATCACGTTACTTCTTATTTATGTGGAGCTCATATACATCTGGTGAAGTAGTTTTTAGATGTTGAGTGGGGTTGCATCTGTGGATGTTGAAACCTTAAGAAATATATTCTATTAAATACCATTATAAGTGTTTCTTATAGTTTTACTATTCCTCGTAATTTTGATGCATGAATATTTTAAAATGTAACGAAAAATGTACGAAATCCGCATTAATGAGTAAAATATGTAAACAATATCGAATTATACCAAAGTGTGTATAGAAAAAATATTTTTAATTAAGATAGAATATCACGTAAACTCTAAAACCAAAATAACTGAAAGAACGTATCTTGCACCAATAAAAATATGTCTTTACATGAAAAGCTGTTCCCTACGTATGATGATCCGATAAGAAATGAAACATGATGACCATTACTTCGCAATCAATGACACTAATTTGCTATATTTTCATACCGTCGAGTACATTACAAGGGAACATCTTAATTAATTTCCTGAGTATTTTGATATCGAGTGTTCAGATCATAGCGTATGAAAATTCAAACCCTATAAAATGCATTTTCAAGGGCATAGCGCTTATCTTACATTCTTTTGCGTTGACAGAGATACTGGGTGTGCGACCTGCGTTGATGACAATATCAGGCGAGGCACGCTTTTGTCTAAAAAGAAAGATAAGTCTCTAAAGTTTGTTAAGGAGGTTAAAGAAATATAATAAAATGAAATACAGTTCTCTTAAAATGTTTGAACATTCACAAGTCATAATATGTTGTAAAATAACCCATTATTATGTCTTGTCAGTCTAAATGTGTGTCAATCCCAAGTAAATCTAATTATGTGTAGTAGGAGTCAACGAAGACAATGACGAATCGATGATAAAGTGACATGTCCTCAGGCGCCGAGCTCTGTTGGCAGCAATGTGCCTTGCTCCAGTCCGCAATTTACTGCTGAAAAAGGCGCGAAGTCCGTTGGCTTCTTACCTACCCTGGGCTCAGAGTACTTATGCGGGAAGTACTTGTATGATGTGCTGAGTGACTGCAGCCAGCGAGGCAGACGGCGCCGTCGACACCTGCCCTCCCACTACGTCGTCTTCCAAGTGTTTCCCAGGCAATGGCACTCGTTCCACACAATGGCTGCGTTTCCTACAATAGAGGATTTCAACAAGAATGAGACACCCCAAAGAATTGGACATCAGGTGGCGACGCCCCCACTCCACCCGCTCCCTGATAAACATTTTAATGCAGTATTATACAAATACTCGTTTCAAATTCAAAACAATCTCCTCATGTGAGCATTTCAAATACCATACTTCGACATTACTTGTAATAGTTTGCTCACAATTTTAATAATTATTGTAACTTCTGGGAAACAAGTATAAAACTTAATTGCGGCCGAAATGTTCCACTCGACTCAGCGCAGATCGATTTAGTGAGTCTGTATGTTCAAATTCTGAAGTATGGAACATAAGGGAACGATCATTTTCATTATTAAAATTAATAATAATTAAAAAATGATATTTTATTACCTTTTAGTTGGAAAGTAGTGCATAATTTGAATATTATTGTCAGTAAAGTCTATGGAACATCCGCGGGACGTTTGAAGAACTAGCGAATATCAGGCCTGCTTCTACTTGCAAGATGCTTTCAACAAAAAGTAATTGGAATAAATGATTATTCGCAATTTATATAAATGTAATTTATATAAAATTAGTTGTTTTATTGTCATCAAAGCTGAAGAAAAAGGGATTATGTTCAAAGCAAACGGGTATTTGTAATATTGTCATGTTTTTTTCTTCAAAGATGTGTATACGTCAGAATAGTCAATGACGACTCGATTACAAGGTGACATATCATGATGACGCAGGAACTGTTGGCAGCAATCTGCCTTGCTCTAGTCCGCAATTGGCTGCTAAAAAAAGGCAATGTCCGTTGGCTTCTTACCTGCCCAGCACTCATAATACGTCAGCGGGAAGTACTTGATCGATGTCGTGAGTGACTGCAGCCAGCGAGGCAGATGGCGCCCCCGACGCATGCCTTCCCTCCACGTCACCTCCCAGGCGTTTCCCAGGCAATGGCACTCATTCCCCACAATTGTTCTGTTCCCTACAACAGTGGATTTCAACAATAATGAGAGCCACTACCAAGAATCGGTCTGTTAGGAGTTATACCTTCCCACACCAGCCGCCCCCGATACAGTATAATGCATTATTATACAAATACACATTTATTTCCATGCAAATCCACCAAACTTAGAAGACTGTTTTCACGTGAGCATTTGAAATAAAAGGCCCTTGATTGATGACATCGACGTTACTAGTAATGATCTGCTCACAATATTATTAATTACTAGCAGAATCCGGCAAACGTTGTCCTGCTCTCTGTCCTTCTTCCTCTATCTCTGCTTCTGTCCCTGTCTCTCTGTCTCTGTCACTTTCTGTCTCCCTCCCTCTTTCTGACTGTCTCTGCCTCTCTCTGTCTTTGTTTCTCTTTGTGATTACTTTGCCAACTTTGCTACAATTCTAGATATTAAATTTAAAGAAATGGAAGACGTAAACTGTTGCATTGAAATAAATTTGATAGTGAATATTAAGGTATTTGTTGTATTGACCATACTTTTCACAGACTAAAGGAGAAATGTATTTTGTTTGGTCACTACAACCATTCAAATATTAGGAGGATCATTTGGGATTTTATAATGTTTTGAAAACTGACATGGTCGAACAGGCACCTTTGAACTTGCCGCCGGAAGATAGTACCGGCGCCGCTCAAGAGAGGGCGCCGGTCAGCAACCCGGCGGCTCCGTCACGCTCGGGCAGGCATAGGAGCGGAAGAATTCACCCGTATCGCGGGGTTGGCCGGCGGACCTTCGCCCCGAGCAGGGTATAAAAGCGCTGCTCGGGCAAGCCGCCGGCAGTTGATAAGCGAGAGCAGCGAGTTGATTGTGAGTGATACAGTGTTACGTCGAGTGCCTACGGATTTGGACTGCCCCACGGTGAACTGGTGAACAACGCGACGCACACGGACTATCTTCAGGAATTTTGTTTTGACTTGGCTTTTGTTGTTGGATTTGCTTTTGGATTGCGGAATAAAACACGATTTTAAGAAACTGTGTTGTTCTTTGTTGTTTTGGTCACAACAAAATTGGCGACGAGAAAAAGTAAGATGGAGGCCGGCGACCAAATAGTGCAGATGTTGGCACTCATGCAGCAGCAGATGCAACTGCAACAGGAGGCGTTTGCGCAGCAGCAACGGCAACAAGCAGAGGCTCAGCGGCAACAAGCAGAGGCTCAGCGGCAACAGGCGGAGGCGCATGCGCAGCAGCAACGGCAACAAGCGGAGGCACATGCACAGCAGCTGGCGATTCTATTAGAGGCAATCAATAGACGCCCCCCGCCCCAATTCCACTGTTTCCAGCCGGACTCGGAGGATTGGTCGGAATACTTGGAAAGGTTCGAGCAGCATCTACTGTGTCATCAGGTAGGAGACGCAAGAACCAAGAAAGCGTTTTTTCTGAGCTGTGTGGGAAGTAAAGTAACCGGCCTATTAGGAAAGTTATTCCCGGAAAAAGACTCAGCAGAGTGGAGCTGGGAAGAGATAAAAGAAAAATTGGACGCATATTTTAACAAAGTGCCACATGTAGTCGCGGCTAGATATAAGTTCTTTCAGTGTAGGAAAAGTGAGGGGCAAACACATAGTGAGTGGATTACGGAGCTAGCAGGCCTGGCGCGGCATTGTCAGTTCAAATGCCCGCCATCGGAAAAAGATACATCGTATGCAGAAACATTGATTAGGGACATGGTAGTCTTACACACGCCGGAAGATAAAGTCAGGTTTTTGGCGTTGCAGAGCGGAAATCCTTCGTTAGAAGAAGTGAGAAATTTATGCAAGACGTACGAGACCACGTGCGAGACGGCCCGCCAGATCACGGCCGGGACGTGTGTGTAGTGTTAACACTAAGGATTCGGCAGAAGATAGTAGCTCAGATAGTGTTAATAGCTTAGGGAGTAACTTCAGCACGAGAACTGTACGAGAGAGAAGAGACAGAGTGAGAAAAGATAGACAAAATACCCAGATCGGGGCAAGGTCGGCAAAGCGGGGCAGTGACGTAAGGGAAAGAGCAAGTGTGAACAGTTTAGAGAGAAAGAAGTCTTGTAGGCGCTGTGGAAAATATCACGATAGAGTCATGTGCAGGTTCAGGGAAGCACAGTGTTTTTGGTGTAAAAAAGTGGGTCACATCCAGGAAGTTTGTGGAAAAAAACGGCAGTCAGCGCGGAGCAGAAGACAGGAAGAAGAGATGGAGATCGCCATGATAAGCGAAGTGATTAGTGGAGAAGGACAAAAGAGATTAACGGTGCAGGTCAAGTTAGGTAATCAGCCAGTAGAGTTCTTACTAGATACGGGAGCGGCGGTTACATTAATCAATTTAGACACTTACCACCGATTAGGAGCTCCCAGTTATTCAAAGGTGCAAAAGAGACTGACCAGTTTTGGTAAAACGCCCATTAAGGTGCTGGGCAGTGTGAGTGTGCGGGCATCGTACAAGAGTAAACAGGCAGTGATAGAGTTGTTAGTAGTCGACCGTTACGATGTGACAAATATCCTGGGGCTGGACTCGTTCAGTAGATTGGGATTTGGAGTCGTAGATGAGATAAACCAAATATCGGACCAGGAGGAAGTTCAGATCATCAAGGATTTGGGGTCTGAATTCGCGGAAGTGTTTTCGCCCGGGCTGGGAAAATGTAGAAGCTTTCAGGCAAGGATTCAACTAAAGGAGGGCCATAAACCGCGTTTTTACAAAGCAAGACCGGTGCCGTGGGCGCTGAGGGACAAGGTAAAGGAGGAACTGACAAGACTACAGGAAGAAGGTGTGATAACACCGGTGGCTGTGAGTCAGTGGGCCACACCTTTGGTTTTGGTTAAAAAACCTAATGGGAAGATCAGGTTGTGCGGAGATTTTAAGAGCACAGTGAATCAACAGGTAGAGGTAGAACAATACCCGATACCTAAACCAGAAGACCTTTTCTTCAAACTGTCAGGCGGGCAACGGTTCTCCAAAATCGACCTCAGAGATGCCTATCTCCAAATACCTCTGGATCCCGCGGCAAGAGAAGTGTTGGTGATTAACACACCGCTTGGCTTGTTTAGTTATAATAGGTTGCCTTTTGGGGTGAACTCAGCAGCAGCAATCTTCCAGCGCTGTCTGGAACAAATCACCGCGTCCCTGGATGGTTGCTGCAACTACCTCGATGACATCATCGTCACGGGCCGCAGTTTGGAAGAACACAAGCAAAACCTGAGGAAGCTGTTCGCGGTTTTGCGGGACAACGGATTTAAAGTTAACCAGGACAAGTGCGAGTTTTTCAAAGAACGTGTGGTTTTTCTAGGACACGTCTTAGACCGCACCGGGATAGCCCCAACCCAGCAACACGTGCAAGCAATTATACAGATGCCCCCGCCAACAGATTTGAAACAACTACAAGCGCTCTTAGGCAAGATGAATTACTATAACAAATTCATAAAGAATTTCTCATCGATAGCAGCCCCTTTAAATCAACTTAGAAAAAAGGGGGTCAAATTTGTCTGGTCAGAGGAGTGCAACAAAGCATTAGACAGGTTAAAGGAAGAGTTACTGCGCACAGTGAAACTGAACCACTTCATCCCAGGGAGAATTACAACGGTGGCAGCAGACGCTTCAGATTATGGTTTGGGGGCAGTACTATCTCAGAAGGATGAGAAAGGGGACGAAAGACCGATCGCCTTCATATCAAAGACCCTCAACAAGCATCAAAGAAACTACTCGCAGATCGAGAAAGAAGCCTTGGCGATTATCTTTGCAGTAAGGAAATTTAACGACTTCCTTTATGATAGCAAATTCCATATCATCACCGACCACAAACCGTTGGTTCAACTGTTTCACCCGGGGAAGAAAATCCCGGAAAGTACGGCCAAGAAGCTGCAGAGATGGGCCTTGTTTTTATCAGACTACGACTACCAGGTGCATTTTAGGAGCACGTCGCAACACGCAAACGCGGATGCGTTATCAAGACTCCCCGCCGGCCCAGACCTAGAATTTGACACATCCGAAGAGGAATGTTTTCAGATGGACTTGGAAGATCTGGAAAGTTTAGTGGACTTTCCACTGGAAGCACGAACCATAGCGAAGGAAACAGATAAAGACCCGGAGCTAAATCAGGTACGTCGTTTTGTCAGGGAAGGTTGGCCACTAAGGATGCTGAGAAGCAACGCCGCGTGGTTCAATAAAAAGGACAGGCTTTCGTGCAAAGCTGGAGTATTGTTGCTAACGGGAGACGAGTTTACGAAGGTAGTCATACCTAGGAGCCTAAGACAAACGGTACTCAAACTTCTGCATCAGGGGCACTGGGGAGTAGTGCGCACTAAGCAACTGGCGCGGCGGCACTGCACGTGGAGAGGCATGAACTCCGACATTGAGCAGATGCTAAAAAAATGTAAAGCTTGCCAACTTAATCAGAGTGCCCCCCCCAGAGATTTGACACCATGGCCAGAACCAGCGGAGCCGTGGGAGAGTACATATAGACTTTGCCGGCCCCTTTTGAGGGTCCATGTGGCTAGTGGTAGTGGACGCAAAGTCCAACTACCCCTACGTAGTAGAGATGGGAAACACCACGTCGACACAGACTATAGAAATGTTAGAGAGAATTTTCGTCACGGAAGGTTTACCTGCTGTCTTAGTTTCAGATAATGGTCCCCAGTTTACATCCCAGGAGTTTGCGAGATTTTGTGGGAGCAACGGCATTCAACATATTTGTGCACCTCCGTTTCATCCACAGTCAAACGGAGAGGCGGAGCGGTTTGTCAGAACTTTTAAGACAGCTATGGGGAAAGTGCGTGCAGCGGGAACATCCGAGTCCCGAGCACTCCTGAGGGTCCTGGCAACATACAGGGTCCTGCCAGGCACAACGGGCAGAAGTCCAGCGGAAATTCTTCACGGCAGGCAGCCCCGAACCCTGCTATCACTCCTGAGCCCTAACGACGCACACAGAGCAGAAGGTATTGGCTCAAAATTTAAGGTAGGTGACAAAGTCTACATACAGTCCCTAAAAGAAGAGCCAGCGTGGGTGCCAGGGGTGGTACAGGAGGTTCGGGGTAGCAGGGTATATGCAGTGCGAACTCTGGAAAGGCTGGTCACGCGCCACCAGGGGCAAGTTAGGCCTAGAGCTAATGAGAGCGAAGTAGACACCCGGCCGTGGATCTCATCAGAGGAGTTTCGCAAGAAAGTAATAAAAGAAATGATTTATCCCCCACAGGAGCCCACGATCGGAGGAGCATCAGCAGCCGCAGCAGACACGCAGGCAGAAGCAGCCGCCAGCAGCAGCAGCAGCGAGTGCGCCAGTTCGACCAGGTCGGAGCTACGGCCCAGGAGGACTACCCGTTCGGTGCGATTTGCGCCGTACACGACGCATTTGGGCGCGGAGGGTGACATGGTCGAACAGGCACCTTTGAACTTGCCGCCGGAAGATAGTACCGGCGCCGCTCAAGAGGGCGCCGGTCAGCAACCCGGCGGCTCCGTCACGCTCGGGCAGGCATAGGAGCGGAAGAATTCACCCGTATCGCGGGGTTGGCCGGCGGACCTTCGCCCCGAGCAGGGTATAAAAGCGCTGCTCGGGCAAGCCGCCGGCAGTTGATAAGCGAGAGCAGCGAGTTGATAGTGAGTGATACAGTGTTACGTCGAGTGCCTACGGATTTGGACTGCCCCACGGTGAACTGGTGAACAACGCGACGCACACGGACTATCTTCAGGAATTTTGTTTTGACTTGGCTTTTGTTGTTGGATTTGCTTTTGGATTGCGGAATAAAACACGATTTTAAGAAACTGTGTTGTTCTTTGTTGTTTTGGTCACAACAAAAACCAAACAATAATGGGAAAACAACAACTTCCTATTGTAATAATTTGTAATTTGCTACTGGTAATATGTGCAACATATTTAATTGTATATTAAGATTCATTTGATATTTAAGTATGTCAGGTTATGTCAAGATTCTGTGTTTGCCATTGTTTTTATTTGTAGTTTCAAATAATCACAAGTATAGGTGGATTGGAATACTATAAATGTAATTGGTACTATCTGCAATTATTTGATTATATTAATTTTTAAGAAAATGTTTTTTTAGAATGTTTTTCAAAGTTTCAACCGAGAAGCCTCGAATACACATGGCAATACATCAACACAGATGCTCACCTTATCTGAATAGTATTTCGCATGAGTCGAAAAACATTTTTAATAAAAAATGCGAGAATAGTCACAGTACATGTTTTGAAAATGGTATTTTTCGCGCAATTTCGACATAAATACGAGCAATATTAAACAATAATAAAAACACAAGTTTCTGACAACGACTCCAATCTTTTTCTTCAAACGTTTTTACGGATATTTATAAATGCACTGAATGAGATATCATCAAATACCGTTTTCCTATATTTTGCTTTTTCAAAAACGAAACAATATATTTTTTTTAGAATATATCAGGTCGTTAATATTTACAACATTGGACTTTCTTATACTTCATTGCATTTGCAAATACAATTGGTTCAAATTATTTCCAAAGAAATTTTTCGAAAATTCAAAAGATATTTATAAGAATGAGTTCAATATGGCTCAAAATATTTCAATGAAAACTTGCTTACCGGGTCAGGAATGACACTTCTACAATATTCTTAAAGTTGATATTTCAGTTCTACTATTTAGGACCGAAAATTAAGCCGAAAATGCCCTTTAGGCAGCCTCTAGGAAGATGGTGGGAAAACCGAATAGATGCACAGTCTAAGGAGATTAGAGATAGAAGTAGTACGAGAACTAGACTGTGTAATTTCTTAGCATCTTACTCTCTCGCATAGTTATTACGCAGAACAGAGAAAATATTGTAACATAGAGAGAAAAATACGATTTTTCAACAGAGAAACTTGTACCTGCGCCTGATAACCAAGAAAAGGATAAATATTACCCTTACATGTTGTAACTAACTTCCTCTAACACGTTTAGTCAGAATTCATGTTTTGTAAGATCTTGATACCTAACGTATAATTGACAACAAAATGTTGCCTTGTTAATGTTTTTGGAAATATGAGTAGTTTCGCGTAATTTTGAAACGTAGGCTATTTTTAAACAATTTTAATCTGAAAAAACGGATCCACTTTTTTTCAGTTTTTCCCTCGTATCTAGCATAGAAAGCATTCCTGGTCTCATTTTCAACAAACTCTATGTATTTTCGAAATATGCAAGCCAAACTTAACATTAAACAAGTACAAGAAAGTATGGTAGAAATTTTTACTTTTTCGCCCTTATTTCGTAAAAAGAGAATATTAGTAGCCACTTGAAGCCAGTTGTGTTCAGGCATAGATTTTAGGGTGGTGGCATGGATTAGCGAGTTTCTGCGAGACAGAAAATAGAAAGCCCGAATTGGCCATGAGTTTTCTACCGGGGCCATGAGTTTTCTACCGGGAGTGTCACGGGACTTCTTCTATTTCTAGCGTTCGTCAATGATCTGCCACTGCACTCAATATCAAATGCTCAGCTATTTGCCGACGATTGCATGATATCGTAGAATGAATTCAAAAGAAGACGAAGAAATGTTGCAACGGATCTTGATGTGTTACATTGCTGGGTGGCAAATAATGGAATGACCATTAATTGCAAAATACGAGAAAAAAATTACCGTTTAAATAAAGACATTATTTCCAGAGTTTCCTCATGCAAGTACCTAGGAATACATTTCGATGGTAAATTAAGCTGGGAACGTCACGTAGATTTTGTTGCATGGAAAGACTGGAGATCTCTTTACTTTGCAATGCGTACATTAAAAAAGAGTACGGCAAATGCAAAGGAAATTGCTTATTTATTGCTTCTTCGTCCGATAATGGAATATGGCACAATTTGTCAGGATTCGAACAATATTTATTTATTTATTTATTTATTTATTTACTTATTTATTTATTTATTTATTTATTTATTTATTTATTTATTTATTTATTTATTTATTTATTTATTTATTTATTTATTTATTTATTTATTTATTTATTTATTTATTTATTTATTTATTTATTTATTTATTTATTTATTTATTTATTTATTTATTTATTTATTTATTTATTTATTTATTTATTTTACTTCGCTTTTTAACTTCTAGGTCATATAGTGACCACTGTGATTGGTAACTGTAGAGGGAACACGTAAGGACAACACAAACATTCAGACGCGGCACAGGATTCCAACCTACGACCCTTCGGACCGAGGTATCTAGCGCCCTTCAGCATTAGCGACCTCGGCAATCCAGGCCGGCAACTTTCGAATAGATTTTGTAATGAGTAAAAATTTTGGAAACATAGTAACAAAGTTCAAATAAACTAATGTTTTTTGCAACTTGCGTTGCTTATTTTGATATATTTCACTATCCATATAAAAAGGAAGGAAACATTTGGAACCGTTTTTGAAAAAATTGTGTTTTTACTATTTTAGAATGTTGCCTGAATTTCATTCAAATTTACTCAAAACTACTGCTCACAATAAGTCGACAATCAATTGCAATATCCGTTGCGTTTGAGATAACTGTTTCTCCTTCTCCGTAAGCGCTACGCAAGCTCATTTCGTGAAATAGTGTTCAAGTATGGAATTTCTTCTTATTGCAAATGAAGTTCCTATGTTGCTCTTCGCAATGGGTGAGAAGCGAGCCTTCTTGCAAGATCAAAGTTGTTAAATGTGCAATAGAACCAGGTAATCGGAATTGTACCTACCTACCCACTGAGAAAACCGATGTGCATCCTAATAATTTGTAAGTACTCGTGTGAATTTACTATTTCAGGTAAGATAACGTGTTATATTGGTGTAGCTTAACAAGTAGTAGCTACTGTTATGAACCGGTTATCTTTTTCATGTAGTTTTTAAATATTCATCTTTTTAAATCACTGATTTAGCAATAAAATAGGTTTATTTTATATAAAAACAATTCCGTATGAGAAGAAAATCCCTAATTCTTTCATAAAAATAAAAATCAAGTATAAAATTTAATATTAAAGAATGAAATCCTTCTTGAAAACACGTACGTATATTACTCCGTATATAGTATGTACATGCATGAGAAAGTTTGATAGTCGGCAATAGTTATAGATAGTCAGCAATAGATCTGGGAAGAGAGTGGGGGAAAACCGAAATATCATATATATATTGAAACGCGGAGCGTTTCTCTAAGTACTTCGAAACGCAGGGCATTTTCTTTCAAATACGCCTATTTTTGAATTGCGCGGCAACGGCGGCGAGTAACGGACGTGATCAGGGAACGGGTCAGGCGCGAGAAGGCGGTGAGACCGGGCGAGACGACGGCAGGAGCAGTGTGGAACAGAACTCGAAGGAGAGCGGAGCGATGTTGGTGCGCGCGGTGAAAAAAGGACAAAATGAAGTTAAATAATGTAAGGGAAGTTATCCAGAAGTGAGTTAAGTGTGACAGTGGCAAATGTTAAATAGTGCAAGCTGGTGATCGTGGAATTGGCGTCAGGATCAGTGGTGAAAAAGGAAAGAACTGTAAGCCGCGTGGCTGGTAACGGCATGGGTAGTGGCCACGTGCCTGCATTATTGTAAAAGGAAAGCGAAGGAGAACTGGTGGATTGTGCCGCAAGAAAGCATCGAGATAAACTGCAAGGGATAGGTGGACAGTAATTTAGAATTAGTGCCTACTCGATTTGAAGGACACGTGCAACGATCGGAGTTGAAGCAGAGTTATCGTGTAACCGCCGCAGGGAGCCGGTGCCACGGGCTTCCACGCAGTCAACCGTCCGAAGGGCGCCGAGTCGCGCCGAAGGTCGCCGATCATCGCAGCCGTTGGGAACCATTCGAGAAGAAACTATTTTTGGTATTCAAGGTATTGTGAAATCTAAGACCATGGGTATAGTTTTGGTACCAAAACAGGGAGTAATTAGATTGAAATTGATGTACTAAATGTGTGATTTCGGTAATAAATTGCTTGTTTGTTCAAAGAAAATCATAATGAAGTTTTTCCAATGTTCTTGCCAAACCTTACGAGACCCATTCACGAACCAAGACACCTGTCCTTTCTAAAAATAAATGTAGTGAAAAGTACCGCAAACCAATGGTACGTCACAATATACAGGGTGAACCAATTAAGTCATAACACCCCTTTTATATCCTCATCCGTGAAAGATACGAAGATACCGTTTGGACAGTCCGTAACATAGATAGGGGCTACTTGATTACAGCATATTTCGGTTCTGTACTATTTTTAATTACAAAGATATGAGGTCAACTCTGTTTTTTCAAATAGAAACCTATAATTAATTTTAGCTCATCTTAATGAGATTAAAAAGACGATTTCAAATATGTGTATTACTTTATATTTAAGTGAATAGTTTTGTAGATATAACTATGTTTTGTAACGTATTTTTCCTCTGAAACGGCGCCTATTCATGCACCCTTTCTTCTTGACTAAATGGGAAACTTCGCAAGTCGTCCTTCAGACAAACACGCTCCATTACACGAGAAAAGTAACAACTACTTTCTTCGATATTTTGCGGAAATACTAATCGTCGACGACCTTGTCCGAAAGAGACCCAAATGTTTCTGAAAAGATTCCGGAAGGTTTTTGTAATGTCAAGAAAATAGTACAGAGTGCGGCAGCATAACTTCCTTTTTTAAAATGCGCGCCATTCAGTTAGTTGATGTCATAGCGGAGCGATAGTGGTCTCGTTCAAGAGGGGGTACTGTAAAGTTTTGTCCCGACACGGTTCAGTCGCCATCATGCGTTGGAGTAGTGAGGAGCGTGCCTTTGCCGTTGAGGCCTATTTTTCAAGCGGATGTTCGGTTATTGCAACACAGCGTGCATTTCGGAATCGCTTTAATTTAGACCCGTTGACTCCCGTCCCAGAACGCAAATCAATTGTTACATGGATCACTACATTCAGACAAACTGCAAGTGCGACAAAACGAAGAACTGGAGTCCCTCGGCCCGTTAGATCACCTGAGAACATTGAATCAGTGAGAGCGTCAATGTTGCGATCACCACGGCGTTCTGCGCGCAAACACGCATCTGCCCTTGGACTATCCGATCGTTCTGTGAGAAGAATTCTTCGTGATGATCTTCATTTTCATCCCTATAAGATGGCGATAGTGCAGGAACTTACAGAACGTGACTTCAATTCTCGGATGAACGCGTGTGAGCTTCTTCTTGATGTCGTTCCCGAGGGTGCTATAGTTTTTTTAGCGATGAAGCCCATTTTCATTTGTGTGGGTCGGTTAACAAACAAAACATGCGCTACTGGGCTGACACCAACCCTCGAGAATTGCATCAAAGGCCTTTGCATTCACCCAAAGTCACAGTGTGGTGTGCAATTTCCTCAGCTGGAATTATTGGTCCCTGGTATTTTGAGGAAAATGAGGTTACAGTGACAGTGAATTCGGACCGGTATGTAAACATGCTACAGAATTTTTTTCCCACGGCTAGAAGAGTTGGATTTGGGGGACACTTGGTTCCAACAAGACGGTGCAACAGCACACACTTCAAGAGCATCGATGGCTGTTTTGAGGGAACACTTTCCAGAGCGCCTTATCTCAATTAGAGGCGATTTGGAATGGCCGGCACGCTCTCCCGATCTGTCCCCTTGTGATTTTTATCTATGGGGTTTTTTGAAATCCCTTGTTTATGTGAACCGTCCAAGAACCCTACAAGATTTGAAGACCAACATCGAAGAAGAAATTGCCAACATAACACCAGCTATGCTAACAAGAGTCATGACAAACGCCAGATATCGGTTTACGCAATGTATGGAGAATGAGGGACGTCACCTAACAGATTTGATCTTCAAAACAATGTAAATAAAAACTTTAGACATGTACCTACATTATAAAAAATAAATAAATATTTTCCGATGCACACAATAGTTTTTATTGAGTTTTGAAAAAAGGAAGTTATGCTGCCGCACCCTGTATTTATTCTGTTATTTGACAACTGTGACACCACACGTATTATACTAGTATTATTACAAATTGTAAGTACTATACCAAAGTAAGTAAATAAAATCTTGTTAGTTTAATTTATTTATGACTATCCGTCATTTACAAAGAATATACATTTATCAAAATTAAAAACAAAAATGTACAAAGAGAATACAAAATACATTATTAAAGAAAATGGTATTACTTAAGCATAGTATGTTCGAAATGTTGTCCATCTGCTGCAATGCACATTTCCAGTCGCCGTTCGAAAGATAAATAAACAGATGTAAGGAGGTCACATGATATAGCAGAGCGAGCTTCGGTGATACGCCGTTTCATATCGTCTGGCGTAGTTGTCAATTCTGCATAGACTTTATTCTTGAGTGCTCCCCAAAGAAAAAATCAAGAGGAGTCAAATCGGGAGACCGGGCAGGTCACTTCACTTCAGCAAGTCGTCCTATCCAGCAATCCGGGAACTTCTCATTTAAGACTTCTGTGGCTACACGGGAAGAGTGAGCTGGCCAGCCGTCATGTTGGAACCACATTCACTGACGTGTATTCAGTGGTATCTCTTCTACGAGAATAGGTAAAACGTTTCGAAGAAACAGTGCGTACATATTGCTATTTAATATTCGTGGGATGAAGTAAGGTCCTACAACGAAATTTCCAATGATGCCGCACCACACGTTAACACTCCACTTTCTGATGATGTACCTGTCGTAACCACTGAGGGTTGTCTATTGACCAGTACTGCATATTTCATAAATTCACATTACCGTAGTTGGTAAAAGTGGCTTCATCCGTAAAAAGCATTCGTTTAAAAAACGTTGGATCATCGCGCAGGCGTTGCAGGGCAAACCGGCAAAGTTCCTGGCGGCGTTCGAAATCCCGACCGCCGAGAGTTTGATGTAATGAGAGGTGATATGGATGGAATTTATACCGATGCAACATGCGTATGACACTCGTCTGACTTATACCACATTCCTTGGCAAAATGTCGCGAACCAGCATGTGGATTGCTAAGAGTCGTCCCAGAACAATCTCCTCATGTGCTTCTTCAGTTGCAGTTTTCTGCCTTGTCCTCTGTTCAGCGTTCCAGCTTCCCGAATTCACTAGTTTCTTGCACATACTTGCAACAAGCTGGCGCATAGGAAGCTGACGACCTGGATGCAGCTCTCCATATCGCTGTACTGCTCTAACGGCATTTCTTCCGGATTCACCATACACTAGTAGCATATCTAACTTCTCTTCGTTGGTAATGATCTAAGAATTATCTGCTCTATTCTGCTCTAAGAAACTAGAAAAAATGAGCTGTCCTATTACCTTAGCAACGCCTTTTATACTCGTGGCCTCCGCCCCGCTATCGTGTACGTGACCTTTGCGCATTTTCGGAAAGCAGGAATGCAAGAGACACTTCCTTTCAAGTTTCTCAGTGGAGAAAATGAAAGATCGAATTCGAAGGGGTCGCTTTAGTGGAAAAATACCTTACAAAACTTAGTTATATCTACAAAACTATTCACTTAAATGTAAAGTAATACACATATTTGAAATCGTCTTTTTAATCTCATTAAGATGAGCTAAAAGTAATTATAGGTTTCTATTTGAAAAAACAGAGTTGACCTCATATCTTTGTAATTAAAAATAGTACAGAACCGAAATATGCTGTAATCAAGTAGCCCCTATCTATGTCCAAACGGTATCTTCGTATCTTTCACGGATGAGGAGATAAAAGGGGTGTTATGACTTAATTGGTTCACCTGTATATATATATATATATATATATATATATATATATATATATATATATATATATATATATATATATGCTGTTGTAACATCACATCTATTTTGAGACTTGTCAGTGCGCAGTCTCAACTAGAAACGGGTAGTTCTGTAGTTCTAATAGAAATAACCATAATTAAAACCATTCTTAAATTTGAGTGACCTGAACGATATATATTTTTGTAGATACAAGTTCTTGCTTAAAACGCGTGAAACTCAATGGGGCTTTGGTACATTACGTCGTAACTGAACGTTGTGAAAAACGCGTATGTTCCAACCGCAGAGTTCTTCCATACTTTACTCACTTCAACGTGGACCCTAGGATTAATTGTCTTTCTTTTGCGAACTGTGAGGGGTCACAATTCAACGTATTAATCCTTATCTGTCTGAAATATTTTTTATAAAGGAATACATCAGTGTATATTTTTTTAAATTAATTAAAATGTTGTTTTCAAAATATGCATATGGCATATGATATGCATATGGAAACACCTTTTTGGATGATATGGAAAACAATTGAAGTTCTAATTGCATTACTACAACATTTTCAGGTGAATGCGTGAAATATCTACAGATTACCCATACGGGCACGTCAGGCACATTAGGGAAAACTCCACACTTGAACAAGGAATTGAGCGCCGAGGGGCAGTCAGATACTGAACGCCCGACATGCGTGACGATCTATTTGCCTTATGCAAGATATGCATAATGGGAAGAGCTGCTTTAGTGAGACGCGTGTGTGCGCTGTGTGCAATGCTCTTGTCCGCTTGTTCCGCGGTTCGTCGCTTGTTTGCTTTCCAAGATGACCATACGGTGCGTTTTTTGAGAAACAGTGGTTCCGAATTCAAACGAAAGGGATTAAATTAAAAGGAAAAGGTTAATTCCAAGGTTGAGCCGATATCCTGTGGTGTGTCAGACAACTTGTGTCAAACCAACTTGCTTGTGAACTTACTTATCCATACTGAAGAAAGAAGCGTAAAAAATAGTATTTTGAATGAACAAACAACAAAGCAGTACAGGCAGTAGTAAGTATAATTTCACTATCTGTGCGCGATATTTAGAGATCAGTGGAGAATATAGTTTATTTAAATGATCGTTTTTCGTGTTCTTGAGGCAGTCGGTCAATTCCTGCACGACGGGCGATGAAGATTAATAACCCAAATCTGTTGCTCATTTACCATTAAAAATGGTTTTATTACACGGAAGCGAATATTTTATCAATTCTTGTCAAAAACGCTCGTTTCCATGTTTCCAGAATTTAGTCGTGAATGGGTTCGGACAGGAATTCCAGAATTTAAGAAAACGTGCACGGAATACACTTCTCCCCAAAGTACATCAACACAGGTACTTCCCCCCAAAGTACACAACAAACTAACGTTTTTCGACGTTAGTTAAATAAAGCCATTGCATCGACAATGCAAACGTTTACACGTAGGTGGTTACGCGCACGAGAAGAATAACTCTGAGTGGTCGGCAACAGTGTCGACCGCGGTAATAGAATATCGCAAGATTCTTGTTTCTACTAACACTTCATTTAAGAAATTGAATAATTAGCAGCTTCAAAATTTCCCTTAGAAGTACTCTCAGAGACAGATTCCAGATGTAACTATATTGAGAAAGAGATATGTTACCTCTCTTCAATAAAGTGATTCACAAGATTGGAGAAGTCTTAAAAGTAATTGACACATATATATATATATATATATATATATATATATATATATATATATGAAGTAATTTATTGATTCCTCTGCTTTACAGCCATAATTTGAGTTTTTTGTATATATTTCACTAAATTTAAAAGCAAAGGCATTGTGATGATTTTAAGTTCATGTAAGTCCGGACTCGAATTATCTATTAGTTTATTATTGCACTTATAATCTTTGGAGTGACGATCTTTCTGACATTGATGTTACGTACAAAAATAAATAATCTGAATTATACTTTGAACAGTCAAAAAGTATACTTAAGAAATGATCAATTGATTAGCCTTTCATAATACAGTTAATGAATCTTTTATGATACGCAAAATATAACTTTTTGGACCTACACAGACTTTTTTATCAGTCTGTGTCACTTAAGATGCTTAAAAACTTAAAAGAGAATCATTTTATTGTTTGGACATTTAGTTACTGTCGGTACACGTATCATTTAAGATATATTTCGTGTGAGATATTTATATAGAATAAAAGTGTATTGTAGTTAGCCTATGTAAATTATATGTAGTTATTCTTATTACGAAATAAATGGTGCAATTTATTTCGCTCAAACCTTAATGTATTGCAACGAAAGCTCATTTAATGCAATGAAGTTCATTTTGAATCTTGAACATAGGCATGCTCAGCCTAAAACAAGAGGACGCCGACTACATTTCTAGGCCCCTATTGTACAGGTCCTATAGGCTTTTTTCTTCTTCTTCTTCTTCTTCTTCTTTTTTTTCTTCATTTTCTTACATATGCAATATTTTACTAGAAAATAAATAAAGCATACTACAATAATGATTTTATAATGAATAATACGTAGAAAGGGTGAATATATAGAGAAACATAAAAATATTGAAGAATAAAAAACTAAAATATTGCAAAATAGCAACACAAATTTGCTCTCGCAGCTCATAAAGCAGAATGAAAAGCTTTGGATTGCACATGTCTCATGGAGTCTGCGTAAATAGAATACAATAAACAGGTTGACTCTCTCAATAGTGCGGTGCCGAGATGAGTTCACCGCCAAAACGCGACACCGTGAGTTCGTTGAACCGAGGATCTGGGCTGCACCGTTTTTTCGCGAATCTACGCCATTCGCGCTAACAGGTAGAGCAACGCAGCGGGCGCGCCGGCAAGTTTGCGTTGCCGATCCACACCACTGTGCGCCGCGTGCGAGGGGCCGCGCCGTTCCCATGACCGCGACGCGGAGCGGCGCGGCGCAGACTTCGGACGGGTGGAGCGGGCGCTCTTGTTTGCGCTCGTCGCCGCAGCGCCGCGACACGCAGTGGGCCGGAACAAAGCACGAAAAGAACAAAAACAACGAAATGAGATTTATTTAAAATTTGAAGTTTATTTAATCTCGTTAGAATGTTGAGATTTGTTTAAAACACATTATAAATATTTTATTTAAGGTATTGTCAGTTATATACAAAGATAATAGATTTATTTAAAATTTGAGATTTATCTAAACTTATTAGAATATTGAGATTTGTTTAAAACATATTATAAATATTTTGTTTAAGCTATGTGATTTTGTGTTTAAGCTTGTGTTTAAGTGATGTTTTCATTAGACATATTATTCTTTTTTCCGTAAATGGCAAATATTAACTAGTGGCGCTACAACAGAACATACTTTATCGCATTACTTCAAATATTGCAATTTTCGAAAATTCAGTGATTTCAACGAAAATGAGACCCGCGTCATTCTTTTAATCGCACTTAAGTTGTTGGCTTGCCTTATAAGTGGGAAAACATGTAAAAGATACAACTTTGGAGCCTTTTTTTTAGAAATGTAATTTTTTTATAAATTGCATTAATTTTAAACACAAATTACTACTCCTTTCTTGATGATAGAAATTCCTAAAGTTTAGTATGAATTTCATCCAAAGAATGGCAAAGACAGACCAGCCGTGAAGACCACGTCAAGATGGTCGACATGTTGGCAACACAGCCATCGACGCAACGTGACCCGGACCACCACGAAAATTTGCATGACCAGCTGCGGAAGCCTACGACCTAATTCATCAAAAGTATTTACAACACGGAAATATTCTTTCAACTACTCAAGATGATCTAAAGCACAATTTCAATTTTTGAACATATATTTAGTGAAACGTTTTGGATACAGCGTTGGGCATTGATTGCGAGACAAACGGATGGGCAAGTGATTTTCAACAATACATTTACTCACATTTATTATTTTACTGTATAGTATATATAGGAAAATCTCAGGATAATTTTTTTGTAGGATTACAGTACTTTCCCTTTCACTACCCATCAAACATGTAAAAAAATATCCTATGTATTAGTACTGAAATATTAACAGAACATTTTTAGGAATTTTGTATATGAACGCTAGATTTTGTGAAGAGGCAAAACATATCTACATGTCAATATTCCGATGCTTCATGATACATACAGATGTTTGGGAGGTTTCATGATTAAAATAGAACTAGACTTAGTTGTAGTATGGGACGTAGTATAAATAAGGTTTATGAACAAATGTAGGGAAGCTGAGGATGCTTTTTAATAAGTAACTATTTTTAATAATGTATCGAACTCTATCTTGAATAAACTGCAGTAAAGTATCAGAACATGAAAAACATGGCATGTTAAAGTATTTACATTTATTATAGTACAAAAACCTATGTTTTGTCTAATTTAATAATCTATTGTCGAGAACTCAAATTCTTAAACATTTAAGAAAGATACTAATAAAATAGAATTGTTATTAAAAATGGATGAATATTGAATATAAAGTAAATGGCCAGGAAGGGCTCCAAGAAGTAAAATAAAAGAAAAGGAAATATATACACAACATTCTGGAGCTCAAATAAGCACTAGTAAATGATTTCTCCATTTGAGAACCTTGCAAGAACTGTAAGAAAACATTGAAAGAATCTCGATAACAATTTAGAAAAGAAGAGCTTGAATCAATGGACTTATTAGAATTATCCTAAAATAATAGCAAATAGAATTTTCATAATGCAGAATGAGAAAAAACACTATTAATTAAGTTCATTAATATTTAGATAAATGTGGTATCGTAGAATACACAAGAAAAATGTATTGTCAAGGCAAAAAGTGCAAAAGCGATGATATCTGAACGCAGGTCAAGAAGAATGTAATACACAGAGCAGGGAGAGGCACTGGAAAATGAAGTATAAATGGAGAAATGAAAGTAAAAAGTTGTGTCCTTGAGCCCGTAGATGTCTCAAATTAACCGACTATTGGTAGTAGCAGTAGTAGTAGCAGTAGTAGTAGCAGTAGCAGTAGCAGCAGTAGTGGTAGTAGTAGTAGTAGTATTAGTAGTAGTAGTAGTTGTAACAGTTGCAGTAATAATAATAATAATAGTAATAATAATAGTAATAATAATAATATCACAGCCGATCAGATGGCCGAGATCGCTAAGGCAGTAGTGCCGGAGTGGTCTCGGACCAGAAGATCGCGGGTTCAAGTCCCGCCTCGGGCATGGGTGTATTTGTGTGTGCTTGTATGAGTGTGTCGTCCTTTCACCCCTCATTATTATCATCATCATTTCATCTTTCATACCCCCAGAGCTAACAACCCTGGGGGATAAAAATTGGATTCAGTAAAAAATACTGATCCCCTCCAATTGAAGTTACATACACCTGCTACAGCGATATATGATACTGAGCCACGGTAAATGCAGGATGTATGAACGCGTGGTCCTAGTTGGCCGATTCGCGAGGGGAAAAAAATAATATCACAATAATACCTCTACAATAACTCCGCAAAATTTGTATAAGAAATTCGCTGAACTTACAGGTCATTCAAAAGACTCGGAAATGCAAGAAATGGCTTTATTTTGAACTTGTTGATAGATTCCTACATCTACTTCTTAGGAAGCTTGTTACAACCCGGAGTAGACTTTAATCAACCGACTCATAACATCATTTGTCGTGAATTAGAGTAATTAAAACAATAATAGCCGCCTCCGTGGCTCAAACGATTGCAGCAGCCGTCGTCTGCGCCAAGGAGCTACAGAATCGAGTCCTGCGTAGGTATGGATGCATTTATGAATATACCTTCATCCCTCATTATCACCTCATTATTCATAATTCAAGGCGCAAAAATCTTGTCTCATCAAGTAATATAGCCTGAAAAAAGATTCTCCCTATTTATTATTTTCTTATGGCATTCACTTGTGAGATCGCATTTACATCGACAAAAATTACAACATGAAATACACATTTAAATATGAACAAAACAATATAAACAAAGAACAATGAAACAACAAATACTGCACTTTTGTAACAAGAGTTCAAGTCTAGAATCTAAAATTTGTCTGCACTTTTGGAACGTCACTACACAGGTTTACAGCCGGACATCGAGCTGCTCCAACCAGAGCACCGCTTCGGGAGTTGCTCTTAGAAAGTCTTCCCTGGTACCACCAAAGGCACGGCTGGGACAATCGAAAGTAATGTGTTCAGTAGTTTGTAGAGAGGCACCGCAGTCACAGGCAGGATTGGTACTGAAACCCCACTTGGTAAGGTTAGCTCCGCATCGTCCATGCCCCGTGCGGACTCTGTTGAGAGTAACCCAGAGCTTCCTCGGCAGTTGGAAACCGGGAGGCGGTGAATTGGGGTCCAGTAGGGGGTGCCATGCAGTTAGGGCACTATCGATCCATCCTCTCTTCCATGCAGCGATGCCATCATACGCCTCCTCAAGGAGCCGTTTAGCGGTAACAAGAGGAGGGGATCTGGACTTGAGTCTGCGATGTACAGGCATAATTACCTCATGGACAGGAAGAGACTGATTTGAGGAAATCTTTTTGAACTCTCGGAGTAGGTTATTTTGTCGACGGATACTAGGAGGGATAATATTGCTCAGGACTGGTAACCAGTAGAGAGGGGTGGATTTCAGTGTTCCAGAGATGATCCGCATCGTAGCGTTTAGGACTGTATCAATCCTTTTTACGTGTACGCTTCCCATCCATGCTGTTGAGCAGTATTCCGCTGTGGAGTACACCAAGCTCAGCGCAGATGTCCGCAGTGTTGTCGCACAGGATCCCCACGTTGTTCCAGCGATTTTTTGAAGAATGCAATTTCGCGATCTTAATTTGGCTGCGAGATTTGATAAGTGTTTATTAAATGTGAGAGTGCGATCCAGGATTATACCTAGATATTTCGGTGTCGGATTATGTCGCAAAGGAATACCATCAAGGGTCAGTCTTAATGCAGTGGATGCGGCTCTGTGGTTTAGATGGAAACAGCATGATTCAGTTTTTGAAGGACTAGGGATCAATCGCCATTGTTTGAAATATAGTCGTAATATTTCAAGATCTGCGTTTAAAGTGTCTTCTAGGTTATTAAAGTTAACTTGTTGAGTAGCTATACACAAGTCATCAGCGTATGCAAATTTTCTGGATACTGTCTCTGGCTGATCCGCAATGTAAAGGTTGAATAGAAGGGGAGACAGTATGGAGCCCTGGGGCAATCCATTTTGTAGTTTCCTGGGTTTACTTATTTTATTTTCAGTCACTACTTGAATGGTGCGGTCTGATAGCATGTGACCGATCAATTGTACAATTTTGTTACACTTCAAGGTTTTAAGAAGTTTATATAACATGCCTTCTTTCCAGACTGAATCAAAAGCTGAGGTGAGATCTATAAATGCCGCGCCGGTCTTAAGACGTTTTTCGTATCCGGATTCTATGTAGTGTGTTAGGGAGAGAACCTGGTCTTCACAGCTGCGATTTGGTCTAAATCCAGCTTGGTCATTGGGGAGTGTTTCGAGAATATATGGGCTGATTCTATTGTGGATTAATCTTTCCAGCAGTTTAAAAGTTGCGCTTAAAAGAGCGATTGGCCTATAGTTTTCCGCGTATTTTGCGTTCTTTCCTGGCTTTAAGACAGCAATGATTTTTGACTTCTTGAATTCCTTCGGTAGGATGCCAGTGTGAAGTATAAAAGAAAAGAAACTGGTAAGCCATTTCTTGGTATTTTTTCCACAATGGATTAGGAACTCTGGGTGAACATGGTCAAAGCCAGGCGCTTTCCGTTTCTTCATGCTTGAAATTGCAGTAGAGATTTCATCTTCAGTAAAAGGTTGTGATAATTTAGTGGTTTCTTTACATTGTTTTTTTAGAGTATTAAACTCACTTCTTATGGTTTTAGTATGCATCTTGTCTGCTGGGGTTCTAGACATGTTTACAATACGATTACAAATTTGGTTTGGGTGAATGGCATGTATCACTTTAGAACGATGCGAGTTTCCGCCTAGTTTTTTAAGGAGGCTCCATGCTTTTCTACTAGAGAATTTAAAATCCAGTTTACCTACTGTTTCAATCCATTTTCTTTTCCTGGTTTCGTCTAAGCTTTGCATAAGTTTATCAGCAGTTTCTTTATCCCCTGTCTTCAGGAAATCTTCGTACAGTGCCTCGCTGGTTTCGTTCCAACATGGGGTATATTCTTTGTGTACCCCCCTAGGAATGTGTTTCTTGGCGGTGGACAGTATCATTTTTGCGAACTTATAATAATTTCGGGGAAAAGGAGGTATCCAACGTATGTTTCTATCTAGGTCAGAAGCAAAGTTCTCCCAATCAGCCTTGGCAAAGTTCCATCGTGGGAAATGTTTAGTCTCGATTACTGGGATTTGTAAGCCTATTTCAAGAAGAATTGGGCGATGTTGGCTGTGCGGGAAGTCGTTTAGAACCCTGCGGTTTACAGGTATAGGTCTATCTTCGTTTCCAGAGGTTACGAAGCATAAGTCGGGGTTGCTTTCGGTGGACCATCTGGCAGATTTAAATGTGCATTTGTCTTTTGGGTCATGTATCAGGTGTATTCCTTGCGTCTCGCAGCATTGAATCAGGTGTCTACCGTTAGCATCACTCCTGCGATAACCCCATGATGTATGGTGACTGTTAAAGTCTCCAATATACAGCGTTGGGTGGGTAGCAGGCGCAAAAATATTATCATTCCACTGCACCGACGGAGGCTTGTATATGTTACATATTTTTAAATTGTTTAATTCAATTGTGATTTTAGAAACGCCGATGTCAGATACATCTGTCGATATAAGCTTTGCTCCTGTTATTGAGTTGCGGATATAAGTCGCTGTTCCATAGGCCGAGTCAAGGGTGTAGTTTATGATCTTATACCCAGGGATGGTTCCTCGTGACCTCAGCTGCGTTTCCTCAGCGATGTGAGTCTCCTGAAGTGCAATAACGTCTATATTATTTTCCGACATCAATTTGGCAAGGCACTCGCCCTTTGCTCTACTGGCGCCTTCCACGTTAAGGTAGCAGACCCGCAAAATCTTGCCAAGGGTCTTTGTATTCATTTTAATATTACAGCGTATCTCACTGTCCGGGAGATCCAAGGATAGTCCGGACTGCCAGCTCTGCAGGGACACTTTGCCTGCAGTGATAGACCTTTAGCCCTCTTCAGGAAGAGGTTTCCAGGGGACACCACGGGGAGGCGGTCTATCGTTCGTCCTAGTCGAGTATCTGGCTCGACTACCATCCGTGCTCGGACGGCCCACTAATAATTCCTCCCGGACGGCCTCCCTATAATTACACGCGTTAATCTCTCTGGGTCTTCGGAAGAGAATGGGAGAACATTAAGGGGGATCGATAAAGGGCTTTGTCACCTGCACATTCAACAATAAGTAAGACTTTTAATAATGACAATAACTCTAAGGAGACTACTTAAATGATAAACGCATTTTTTAAAATTATGAAAAAACATAAGATCTATCATTTTTTTGAGTTATTCAAATATTGTTTGAGAATTTACATTTTTAAATTAATCTACTCCGTAGAGTGATTAGTAAAATATTAATGTTCTTAATATGCAATAAGGTGACAATAGTCGTAGGATAGCAATATACATATGGCAGTAGTATCGCGTACAAAAGCTATAAAAGGGCAGTGCAATGGCAGAGCTTTTATTTGTACTCAGGTGATTCATGTTAAAATACTTCTGAAGTGATTATACCCTCACGACGGGAATTAGCAGGTTTTTCATCGCGGAATGATAGTTGAAGCTAGACGAACGGAACATTCTTTTTCGTAAATCGTTATGGAATACAATATCCCGAGCTAAACAGTGGCAAGAGTCTACCGAGAAAATCTCTCACCACGAACAACGCAGTGGCCGACAGCCTTTGCTTGATGACCGAGAGCTGCGGCGTATGTGTAGGGTTGTCAGTGCTAACAGACAAGCAACACTTCGTGAAATAACCGCAGAAATGAATGTGTGACATACGACCAATGTATCTGCTAGGCCTGCGCAGCGAGATACGGCATTAATGGGCGTGGCAACAGAAGATCGACAAGAGAGCCTTTGTTAACAGCACGACATTGCCTGCAGAGTCTCTTTTGGGTTCGTGACCAAATCGACTGGTCCGCAGACGACTGGAAATCCGATGACAAAGCGCCATGTCACCGGCACACACTTATTCGGGATTGGTATGAAGAACATTCTGGGCAATTTGAGCGAATGATTTTGCCGCCCATATCTCCCGACATGAATCCCATGGAACATTTATGGGACATAATCGAGAGATCAACTCATATACATAATTGAATAAATTTTCGCATTTATGGGCTATAGAGGCAACATTACTCAATATTTCTGCTGGGGACTTCCAATGGCTTGAGTCCATGGCGTATCGAGTTGCAGCACTTTTCCGGACAAAAGAAAATCCGACACGATATTAGAAGGTATGCAATGACTTTTGTCTCCATAGTGTATAATTACCAATTCACTTGCTTTCAATGGATGCTAATTGTTCCGCACAGAATTCAATGGTAAAGGTCGGCAACTTAAAAAATTCAGTAAAAACAACATTTTACTTGTAAGCAAGTTTGAACTGTTTATCTGAAAGCTTCACTTCTCCAATTTCTTCTAAAATCTAAACACATTTGCTTTGCTGATCTAATCATACTTACTTGCGTGCTAGACCACCTGGTATTTTGAACTGCATAAAACTGAATGTCCTCAAGTTGTAATTGAGTAATTGAGTGGATTATTGGGGATACAAAAGAAAAATAAACATCAAAATTCACAGTTCTGGTTTTGTATCCGCTATTTTGAATTATGTTTTCGGCAACATATTTGACCTCAATTTTCAAATCTTAGAACACACCCCGAAACAGTCTTTACTGTTGAAAAGCTCAGAGGCAATATTATTGAATCTTTAGAACCTTTTACTGGAAGAGCATGCGTCACGGCGGTGGAGAATGGACGCAAGCTTGTCCAATACAACTACTCTCTGAAGAAAAATCCTAGATGGACACTTCTCTGATATATAGTTGTCCGGGGTATCCCCAATCAATTCCAGTCGAATACCAGAACAACATCCCAATCTACGGATCATGGCTAGGGCGGAATATTTTCTTCTTCATTCTCGTTCTGTCTCGAGTTTCTCCGGGCAGGGGAGGGGGAAGAACCTTCGATGAGATAAACCCCATTAACCAACTTGTAGGTCAGAGTAAAATTGCTCGTTACAGGTGGGAAGGTGCATAGTCAACTTTTGTCCTAACTACAACTTTCGGCATAAACTATATAATATAAACTATATTTACGAGATCGAAGACATGCTGACAACCTATGTTCACTCACTTGATATTAGATTGAAGTATTTCGGCTCAATTCCAGGCGAATGCTGGAGCAGTTCCCTAACAATCGGGCTACGGACCGAGCACAATCTTTGCTTCTTTTCCGTTGTATCCTTTCTTACTCTCTTACTCTCTCTCTCTCTCTCTCTCTCTCTCTCTCTCACACACACACACATACACCACATACACAACTCTACCAGACATCTCGGAAATTAGTCGGAAGTTTAGAGCTTGTCTCGTGTGGGACGGTGGCTTGCTGGTGGGAGATATCTTGAAGAGGAAAGTCCCCCAAAGGTGGCGTGTCGGTCTGAGCTGGATCTCACCATCCAATGAGGGACGGACATTGCCACATCCCGGAATAAAACATTCACTATACTAACAGGACTACCGTTGATGTGCTCGGGAACATCAGACACCCGCCTCCTTCCGGTATATAATATATCCTGCATGTACGCGAGGGACGTCCTAAATAACTCACGTGCCCACAATCAATTCTTTGTCCTTTGCAACCAGATTCAAAGACGAGCGCGTTGCCACCGGGAGAGGGGGCTAAGGGCATCAACTGATGTCACTGCAGTGACCGGAAGGTAATAGGTTCGAGTCCTGACAGTAGTAGGATTTTCGACATTAGCTTGTCAGCAAGGTCGAGTTCTGCCGCTGTCTGAACGAGAATTCTAGCGACTGGCTGCTCTGATCGGTAGTTTCCCGTGGTTTCTCCCATCAGCACCAGGCGAATGCCTAACAAATGGGCCATGGAACGCGCACGATCTTTTCTTTCCCTTCCTTGTCCTATACGTCTTACTTACACACACTTACACTAACATGCACTACACTACCATTGAGCCTGGAGACCGGTCGGGAGCCTAGAGCTTGCTCCGGCTAGTGCGGTGCCCCGCTGGTGAGAGATACCTGGTTAGGGAAAATCCCGCTAGCAGTCGATAGGTCAGCCTCAGATCACGCCATCCACAGGGGGAATACCCCCCCCCCCGAGCAAAACATGCAATACACTTACGGGATTGATGACCTTACCAATTGACGCGCTCCGGATTACGCGGCGAGCAGCGATGCGCGCGGCGATGGTGTAACGGTTATCGTATCGGACTGTTACACCCAATTTGGCGGGTTCAAACCCGAACGAAGCCTGGATTTTTAAGGGCGAAAAAATCATTCGTATGCCTTCCTTCGGAGTGGAAGTAAAGCCGGCTGGTCCATGTTAGTAGATTTACTTGCATGTAAAACATCCTCAAGTCTAAATGACACCTCTGAGCTAAATTCAAATCGCCCGTTTCTCGCCCAAGAAATACCTCCTTTCTCTGCTCGGTGAAAGAAGCGTTGCAAAATTTGCGTGGACAGACGGAAGAGTAGGCCTCATGGCCTGAGTCTCGCCACGTAAGATAAGGCATTAATTCATCAAGGGATCACGGGTTCGAGTCCCGCCTCAGGCATGGCTGTATTTGTGTTCGTCCTTTCACCCCTTATCATCACCACACCATGACATTTCACAGTTACAGTACCGTTCAATGCAATAGTGATCGTTAATAGCCTAGACGTTGATGCGACTTTAAGTAACAAAAATATAGAAAGCTGAAAAAATAAACGATGGTTTTTAGAATGATGATTTATTATTGTTTGTTATGGGATTAATTCAATTCAATTCAATCACTGACAATGAATGAATCAATCAATCGACGGGATGCCTTGTGTCCGCGCCCCGCTGTCGCGGCCGACTGTGCGAGCGGCCGCCGGGTCGAGGCCCCCGGAGCGCCGCGCCGCGCCGCCGCCGGCACCGTTAGCGCGCGGAAGAGGGCGCTTTGTTTCCCGGCGGCGGCGCGGGTCGCGCCCTCCGTTTCCAGGAACAGGGCGCGAGCAGGAAAAGGCCGGACGCGCGCTCCCGGAAGCGAGCTTCTCACCCCCGCTTCTCCTCCTCCATTTTATCGCCCTGCTCCTGTTCCTCTTCTTTTTTTCCTTTGAATTATTTTCATCTTCTCTTTCCATCTCTGTTCTTGGTCTCCTCCTCCTCATTTTTCTCTTCCTTCCATTACATCTCCCCTTCCTCCTTTTTTGTTTCTCTGCTCCACCGCTTCTTTCTCCTGTTTCTCCACTCGCTTCTTTTCCTTCCTTTGTATTTTATTCTTTTCCTTTTATATTTCTTTCTGTTACTCTTCTCCGTGTTCTTCTCCTTATTCTATTTATCCTTCTTTTTCTTCTCCATTATATTCCTGCTCTTTGGGGTCATGAATCTCACGTGTCTGACATGTATCGAAACATTGATATTTGATGAAAATAATTTAAATGGTTTTAGTTACTGGGTGGTTTGTCTTCATCATAATTGCATAGAGAAGACATACTACATGTCTCATACACGATTTGAGTTTATGAGAATACGGCACCAATATATAATCGACGCCAAGACGGTCTTCGTCATTTAGGTCGGGACTGAGGCTCATTTGTTTAAGGTTGGATTTCCTTTATAGGACCCTCCAGAACAGATTTTTCACTATTAATAAGAAATGAATGAATGTACCAAACAAATATTATTTCTTTGAAAATATGTTTCAATTATTAAGACCCCGAATAAAATTTTAATAGTTCTTAATGTCATTAGGGGATATAGACGCCAATTCAGAAGCATGCATTTGGCATATGGGGTCGGATTAATCGGACTTTTGCCTACTAGCGGTATTCCCAGGGCTGGCCATTGTTCTTATTTATTATCCACGCCTCGGGCTAATAAAGGCATGTGACGGGCATGACATATTCTGGCCGTACCTAGCATACATGCATTGTCTGAGCTTTTTCTTTCGTTACACAGATATAGAACTGAGATGATTAGTATTAGAAAACTACCGCCTCACTTTTTCTTAAGACAGGGAATCGACACCGGGCCCACATAACATAAAGTTTGCATCCTAGTCCTATGAAAAAATTTAGAATCCATACATTTTAAGAGATGCCAAAATGGGATATGGATCAGATTGTAAGTGGTAGACCTCATTGTTCTTTTCAAATGTAACATTGCAATTTTAATGAATTCATGAAAGCAACTACTTACAAAAATACTTACAAGTAAATTAAAAATCCATACATATTAAATGAAATATAATATTTTATTTATAAACAAAATTTTAATTTTCATTAATTTCAATCCATAGCATTCGGATTTCTTTCAGGTCGAGTCATCTTTACTTGGCACTGTTTCATTCTTCTCTTATGGAATATGTAAACTTCCTTAAGCTTTTCAAATGTTCCACTATCGATTCTTGTGATGCCTTGAGTGTTTGTCCTCTTGACCAGTGAACGACGCGCTACACGCATACGCGCACAAGCAGGCTGCAGAGTTTGCGTTTCGAATTGTAAAGACTGCTTCTAGGAAGACAAACTGCTCGACAGAGGTGGAGAGGCGACGGCTGTCGTGGAAATGGGCGGTGGGACTATAGAGGGTGCTATACGGCGCATAGATAACGAGGAAGAATTTAGAAAAAAGACATGGATAGAAAGACTGCAATGCCTGAAATAAGCAGATTCAGAAAACTTCTAACTGTAATTAGACCGAATCATTGCGAGTTTTCCAATTGCTTCTATCATTTTGTGTAAAGTCATTACACGTTTTAGTGAGAAAATTAATTAAAAAAATATCACACTATTTGTTGTATGTGTAAAATCGAGAGAAAGAGTAATATGTGTTTCGAATGGTAAACATTCTTATTTAATTATTTTAAGTTTTTGTTTTCAGAAATTATTATATTACATTAACAATTCGAATTAAAAAACAAGAAAACATTTACAGTACAAATAGTCTTACCATTATCTTTCTCTTTGAAACTTTATTTCGTCACAGTAGAAGGTGAGTGAGGATAGAGAAGAACAACAGTTAACATCAAGTGATGCGGGATGCATAAACATTCAAGACTAAACAAACAGACTCAATGACGAGTTCAAATAAAAGTAAAACTCAACATTATGTTTTAAAATAAGTTTATTTTTTACTGATATTTTATCACGTATTATCTTCAATACTGAGCTCAATGTACATGACCTGGATCCAGAGGATCGTGGTTACGAGAGAAATATGAAACAGTTGAATGATGCGTCATGATCTCTTATTGAGGGAATTATGAGAGGGAATTATGGGAAGGAAATATGAAAATACAAAAAGAGTCTAGTTAAAATCTAGTTAATTATCAAATTAGTAAATCTGAATCAGTATTATGAGGTATAAAATAAAATCATATAAGCACAACGGGCGTTAACTGTTTCTAATGATCTCAGGCGACAAAAAGCCAAAGACCCTCGAGTTATTTGCGTCGCCGCTCGATCATTAGAACTCTTATAACATCCTTGGAGAATAAAAAAACTGTTTTCTACTCAATGTAGGCATTTTATATTTAAAGAGATTTTAACGTTTTTTAACCTCCAGTTTTCATTAAAAATGGTATTTATCACAAAAATAACATCTAAATTTCTCTAGAAAATATTTTATAAATATTGTTGTGACTACTATATTCATTGTTATTAAGATTTATTTCTTTGTCTCAATATTTTACATATTTTTGTGAATGTACATTTCCAGTTTGTTCAACGACTTAGAAGAAAACAAGAAAACAGGGTCTTCATTGGGCAATGTAAGCGATGAATACCTAGATTTTTTTATTCACATGTCATTTATATAAAAATATTATAATACTTTGCCCGCTTATTTAAATGATTTCTCGTCTCATATAAATGAAATGGTAAAATTGCCGCTCATATTTGTAGTCATCTTGACAGATCTGGTGAATACTGTTCTTATTGAGCACAAATTCACATTGGTAGAACACTTATGCTGTGAAGAAAATAGTCTTATAGGTGATAAAAGGAGAATGTTAAAAAAATCTACTGGTGTTGTTAAAGAATGACCCACGAGAAGATTTGGCCATGATTAGTTGGCAGTAGGAGTGTCGTAGGGGATACTGCAGGCAGGGCAGATGCGGAGAAGTTACCAACTGCCTATTTAGCAATTACAGTGAAGGCAGCACCAGAAACGCAGGCGGTGAAACAAGTGTATCAGAGAATGTTCACTATCACAGAGGGTGAAGGCAGGGGGTGCGTGGGCGGTGAGGGAGTTAGCGGTGATATCAAAAGCACGGGAAGGGATAGCAGGGGAGGTGGGGTGGTGACGAAGGTGGGGCAGGAGAGGGAGGGAGAAGTCGAAGGTGCAAATGGAGTCGGTAGATATGGAGACGCAAGCAGAGACGAGGTGGAAGCTGCGTTGCCAGATATTTACTGCATGTGGCAGTACCAACCTTCAAAACTCCTGCTACATTCACTAAAATTCCTGATACCAATGGCAATTGATTTAAATTCTGAAATTTTTCATGTAACTATTATTTTTTAAAACGTAGAAAGTTCGTTTAACTACACTCGATATCGATTCATTTCATACTGATAAACTTAATAGAAGTCTGAGACGGTCTATTCTCTTCTAATACGTGCTAGAAAAATACCGTCCAATTTCACACTTAATATTTTACGGCAGTTTTCATTAATACCTTAGTTCTTTATATTATAGAATTATTGAATTAATATATTGAATTAATATATTGAATTAAATAATTGAATAAAACATTATTATAAGAATCTAAAATCGTACGTTATCAACTACCGTACACTTTAAATCCAGGTATTTAATCGTACAAGGATGACTTCATTCTTGTACATGTATCTTCATTAAAATCCTGGTAAAAATACTAGGATCCTGATACGTCTGTCAACACTGGGCGGAAGAAATAGGTGGTGGCTGCCATAGAGATGGTGGGGAAGGCCGAGATTGAGACGATGGCGGAGGCGGGGGCGGAAGCGGATTCGGAGGTGCAGACGCAAGTGGTAGGAGTGGGGAGGAGTGGAAGCGGTGATTGTGTCTGTGGGTGTTGCAGAGGAAGAGGTGATGCGTGAGGCCGAGGAGTGTCGGGGGAGTTTAGCTCAGAGCCAGCATTGCCGCTGTCTCTGCAGCGAATCTGACCGGAAGGGGCTAGGGTTTGAGTCCCGACGGTCACGGATTTGCTACTCGTGACCAACCTGCGTCAAATTCAGCCTCTGCCCGCACAAAAATTCTACTCGCTGGCTACATTGGTAATTTTTTGTTATTTTCGCGATCAATACCAGGCGAATTCCAGAACAGAACGCTAACAAAGTGGTCACGGAACGCTCACAATCTTTTCTTCCTCCTTACTTTCACACACTCACACATATTCACAATACTACCACACATGGTGGCTGGTCGGTCGGGAGCTTCGTGCTTGTCCCGTCTAGAGGGGTGCCCCGCTGTGGAGATACTTGAAGGAGGAAATCCTCAGTATACCGACGTGTAGGTCGGCTCGGGATCTCGCTATTCAGTGGGGAAAGGACACCGCCATATTGAGTATTATAGCGGGATTGTAACAGCTGGCGTACCTCTCGGGAAACATGAACCCACCGAGGTGGAGGCTGTGGCGGAGATGAGTATCCAGGCGATGGCGACTGTGGAGGAGGCGGAGGTGAAGGTGATGGCAGCGGTAGAAGCAAAGGTAGGGGGACCCGACGGCGGTGGCGGAGGGGAAGGCGGCGCTGGGTGCGGCAGCGGCGTCGCGGACGGAGGTAGGGGTCCCGGCGGCGGCGGTGGCGTTCAGCGGCGGGTGTTGACACAGCTAATGGTGCCAGCAGCGCGAGCGATTTAAGGGGCTCGAGGGTCGCGCGCGGCTCTACTCCCAAACCGCACGCACCGGCGCCCCACACGGCGCCGCACCGCACCAGCCGCGCTCCCGACCGCTCACGCCCTCCGCCGCCGCGCCGCCCCGCGCCACCACGCGCCGCCCCGCGCCAGCCACCGTGAGTACCCCGCTACAGCGTAATGCTGTTTTTCATTGAGGGCTTTTATTTAGTTTTGGTTTTTACATGGATTTTGTTTTTCTTCACTTTTCTATGATAGTTTATTTAGATTTCCTTTTTACTGGGATTGGTGTTTAATAGGATTTTAGATTCGATGGTTTCTTTATATTTTATATATTAATAGGTATATTTTTATAGCAATTTTGCAGTTTAATGGTTTATTTTGGTTTCACTTGTTTTGGATACATTTTTATTTGGATTTTGGATGTAATAATTAATTTTCAAAAAATATACGTTCTGATGAATATTTTGTTTAGTTTGCCTTTCAGTCAGGATACACGATATTAGGATGAATATTTTGCTTCTAATGTCTACTTTTTATAGGGTCTCCATGCAATAGCGGTAAAAAAATGAACATTAAATGTAACTAAGAAAAAACCGGAACGTAAATTACGAATTTTGATTTTTTTTGTGAAACATATAACACTAAAGAAAGAAATGAAATGTGCTTAGGGGAAACATAAATTAATTAGAAAATTTAAACTAGTGTGAAAAAGGCAAAATGTTTACTGCAAATATTTTATGTCCATTTCTATGAGCTATCTACAATTTTATTAAAAATCATGGGACATGAAATTCTGATCTCAATTCTAACTTCATTGGTAGAGGGAATTTTCTCTCATCAAGACTCTCATAAACTTCTATTATCAGATATGTTCAAAGGCGCTCTCTTAATTTGTGGTTAGCTGATAATATTTCTGCAACTTAACAACGAATGTCATTAACTTTTATATTTCAAGATTTGCTTTTAAAAAAGTAACAAAGTTTTATATAATTTCCTTATATATTTTCCAGTTTGTTTTTTCGGTTTTACAATTAATATTATTAAGATTTTTTCATGAATATTTTGAGAGATTAAAAGAAAATTTAAACATAGACATTTTTATTTCATTCTTTTTAATTTGTTTATTATGCATTTTATTGTTTTTATACGTAAAAGTTCTAGTACTGTGCAATTGGTCAAGAATTCACGTGTTCTCTTTAGATACCAATGTTGCATTTCAGTAATTTATCTATCTCAAAATCGAAATATTTTAGTAAATCCAAATTTTCTCATTTTTTAAACATTTTCTTCTTATTATACCAAAACAATGAAGTTTCGTATTAAAATACTAGATAAGGGCGTGGATATAATTTCTCTAGAAACCTTCATTTTAGAATGATATAGAAACCTTCGTAGAAACCGTTATTTTACTTATTTTACGTAAATTATGCAAACTTGGGCTAATAGGTTATCCAGTAATAATAATTGAGTCTTAATTGAAACGAAACAAATAACATTTTCATAAAATTTCGCAAGCAATTATAGACGAATCATTATGTATTGTAAAGTTTGTTTCATTTTTGTGAGGTGTAGTTTATTTTCTCTACATGCGGTTTTCTGTCAAAAAAATATCAAAGATGTCGCGAAGAGGAAAACGACGGTTACTCAATTAATCACAGCCCTGCGGAAATGCGTTTGATTTCATGCGTCGCCTGCCAGATGGCGCTCGTCGTCCGCCTGCTGCTTCTCGCCGCCGTCGCTGGCGTAAGCAGGGCGGGGCCCTATGGCGACGCCGCCGCGTTCGACGAGATCGCGACGACCTCAGGGGGCGCCACCTTGGCGACGGACGCCGCGCCCACCGCCGCCACCGCCACCGAGGACGCCCTCGCCGCCACTGAGGACGCCACCGCCGCCACCGAGGACGCCGCCGCCGCCTCCACCGACGACCCGCGGACGGAGCCGCCGACTCCGCCGCGCCCAGTCGTTTTCCTGCCGGCGGACGGTGACTCCTCGGTGTCATCGTCTTCATCGTCGGAGGAATCTTCCGAATCGCCCGAAGATTCCAAGACGGGCGGGCCCGAATCCACCACGGCGCAAGTGGGTGCGAAGGAGAGTGGTCCAGATGAAGCGACGACTCCAGACGACATCCCCTCGGAGAATGAGGACGATGAGGACCTCTTCGCCAACATTAAGGAGCGCTGTGAGTATCGCTCGCGAATGGGCTTTTTCTTAAGCAAATCCGCTCATTAGGTATGTGGCGGAGGCTGCTCTTCGTCATTAATTGGAACTTTACTAGGTAAATTTATAGCCAAGACTCATTTTGGTTGCCATTTGCAGGGACCTGTGGATCACAGAGGGGGGCTGGGACCGCGGTCCACCTAAAAACAATCTAAGTGGCCCCTATCCTTACGTCATAAGACACATTATTTCCTTAAAGATATTAAATCCCTGTTAAATGTGAGTAATCCCAAAAGTACATTTTAGAATTTACAATAAGGATTACTGGAATTCAAAGAAACTCCTATAGATGCTTCAAAATCCAAAATTGGTCAAAAACAGCTAAAAATGGCAGAAAGTGTATGAAACTGTCCAGAAAAAAGCAGGCATGTCGTAGAGAGTCCAGCAAGTCGTAGAGATAATCACCCAATACAAATTCTCTTTAAGATCTGGCATATATACCCATGTACATGTCTGTATGAATTCTAATTGATGGAGATAAGAGATTTTAACTTTTATCATTTATTTATATTTCAAGAAACCAGTTGTACGAGATAATTTTTTTTTCACAGTCCCAAAAATATCAGGTCTGAATGTGTTTCAGTTGGGAGATGAGTATGTGCGCCATCTGTCCACTTCCTCCCCAACTGTTCCCTTCTTTATGTCCCTACGGACCTCTGGGCTGCAGTGGAAAGTAAGCGCAGGCCAAATTAAGCCTAAAGGTCACTTTGGCAAGTAGGTATGGAAAGCTGGCGTAAGGCCCTCAGTGTAAAATAGCTGAAATAAAATACTAAGAGCAGGGAGCTTCGGTGAAAGCCTTACCGAATAAACCGATGTTAAAACAACCGCCTCCCCCCAAAAATTTCCTAATGATTATTCGTGGTCGAAATTAACACGGTCTGTCTTCTATTCACTATAGTATAATGTTTCTTATATCCACAAGTTTAGGCATTCGTGCTAACTCACACACTGGTTAGAATTTTTTAATCTTCTGATTACAATTTTTACCTAACATTTTTAAAAAACTTTATTTGATTCTACTATTAACTAGAACGTCGCCAGGCCTGTATTTTAGCGATTACACTTCTAAAACATTTTAATATCTATATGACAGAATAATTGAATAGATGCACATGTGAAAGCATGCGTGTAATATGCAAAACGACGTGCACTTTAAAAACCATGTGTACCATACCATACTTATAGGCTTAGCATTAGCCGCTCGAAGTCCTGGAATTGTAACGTGGAAAACCCTTCCTGCGGTTTCCTTCGAAGAAGAAGTAAGGCCGGTGTAGAAGAAGAAGAAAGTGGTAGTTTTACTGAACTTAAAAATCCCTAAAGCGTATTAGAAGCCTCTGAGCTAAATTAAAATCACCTTGTTTCCTCGCCTAGGTGATAGTCTTTCTCCGATAGACGGCGAAAGGTGGCAGTGAAATTTGCGTAGTCAGACGGAAGAATAGGCCTGATGGCTTGAGCCTCACCGTGTAACATACGACATCATTGATTGATTGACTTTTCGAATAAAATATTGTTAAAGCCAGGCTTTGTCAACTGATTGCGCATATAACTGTGTATATAAGCAAACGTTGTAGGAGAAGACAGCCCCCAGCTTTGTCAGTGGCAGGATGGCTGGACGGCGTTGCTTGCAGACGCGGTGCCGGGGCTGAAGCTGCGCAAGCACCGCTGCCCGGGCGTGGTGAACGGGCGCACGGTGGGTGGCGTGTGCCTCGATAAGGGCGAGTGCCTGCTCAAGCGGGGCGCCAAGGCCGGCCACTGCGGCCTGCTCGGCAGCTGCTGCTACTGTGAGTACTCCCGCCTGCCTGCGACGAGTTATTCATCTTGTAATTATCGGTTATGCGATGACTTAACACATCATATATAAACTATATTCCTTTTAACTAAATAAAATACAACAAACATGTTATTGCATTGAACTATTTTTATTCTTGCAACGTTTTGACCCGTATCGTTGGGATATATTTTAGGTGAATCGGATTATTCACCAATTTTCAGTGGCATAGAGTGGGTGCGCCATCGACGGCTACTTTCATGTTAAAAAAATGAATTTTGCTATGCAAATTCATAATAAAAAGAAATTGTGAAAATAATACGGTTGCCGGGCACAATCATTCTCAAGTCTAAAAAATTATATGAAAAGTAGCTTTGATAACTTGATAACATTTTTATTGGTTCATTTGAAAAATAGGATTAATTATTATCGGATAAATCAAGTCGTAAAAATTTATGATATACTATATAATATAAACGGTAAAGTAAATAATTCACAGGTGACTCCAATTTCAATAAATTCATCTTGTCAAGAGGACTCAAATGCACTACTGATTATCTGTGTAGTTGCCTTAACACCTCACTCCCCAAAATCACGTCCATGAAAATTCTCTTAGAATGTGCTTGAAAATTCTCCCTGGAAGGATCGTAAAAATGACCAGTAGACTAAGATGCGTCGAATGACACTTCTGTTTTCCAAAATAGGAGACTAGTGTTGGATGTAATATGCAGAACGAAATATGAAGGACAGGGCTTGTACTACGCTCCCCAGAGGAAGCGTTCTCTGTCAAACTCTCCGTCTTCTCTGCAGCAGACCTTCGGTTTTGCATAGGCGAGTTGGCTGTTGGGTCCGAGGGCGATTGCTGCTATGGGGCAGACAAATCATGCCACGCAATTGTCCTGTATGTGATTCAAAAGCATCAACTGTCACAGATACCGAACGTAGGGCGAACTCAAGTTGAACGACAAAGAGATCGACAGTGTGACTTTTGAGAAAAGAAACGAACAAGTAAAAAAGCCGTTTATGTCATCTTAAATAAACGATTTACTTTTATGACCCTGCAAATAAATTTAAGAAATAAGTGGAGACTTTTTTAAGAAAATCTTGTTTTTAATAATTTGAATAATGGCCGTATTTCAGTCAACGTTGCACAAAAACTACTCAATTTTTTAAAAATGGACATGGCATTAGTGAAAAAAACGAATGGTGGAAAACAAATTTCATTTTAAAAAATCGCTGTTTTCAATGTCGGAGTAGTGGAAAGGCTCCAAAGTAGAGGAAAAAATAATTTTGTAATTTTTGAAAATTCAGAATTATTAGTGAAAATCGTACATGTGCTCTCTTCATAAGTGTTTTTCACTTTATAGTTTCCAAAAATTTGAAGAAAAAATTTGGAGCAATTTTTGAAAACGTCTCATTGGTTTCCCAAAAATTTAAAGAATGTTTCTCAAAATCGAAGAGTTTCGAGCCGGGACAGATCAGGCTAAAAATATTAACTTTGGAAAAAATTTACAAATAGTTTTGGTATAGTTTAGTTCATAGGGACAGAAGAACAGAATTTTTGAAAAAAAACACACACACACATTTTTTCGGTATTAAGCGACCCCCAACGTGTATTTTTGTTGAATTTCAAAATTGATTTTCCATAGTATTTTATAACTTACTATAAACTATGTATGTCAGGAGTAACACAGGTACGAATCGAAAAAGCAAAATATGTTATACATGCCTTATATCTCTGCGTTTAAACTTTATTTTTATATTTGCTTCTATTTCATTTAATTAGTCAATTTATTTAGTGAATTATACTTTATGCATTATTTTCTTGAGCTTCTGCACCTTTGAAAACTTTCAAGAATGATTAGATTCATCAGTAATTTGCTTTAAGTAAGCATTTAGTTTGTAACCGGCACTTTTGTCTCTTCCAGTTCAACATACTTGCGGTGACGTTTCACATTACAAGGTGTCCCATTTCGCCAACCCACAGAACCTCCCACCAGAGTGTGAATTGCGAGTCAACGTGTACAATCGAGACGTATGCCAAATACGGTAAGTTAAAAACTCGTTTCTTACTCCGTTTGATATGTAGAAGGGACGGGGTAGAAAAATAAATCGTTGAGTGTATGACTTGTCCTTAGCATGAAATACTCATAGAAATCCTGTATAGACATCGGATAATGCTTTTTGATTGATTGTTAGATTATTTCGTGTTTTCGAGTTTTACAACTACGGTCATTACTCCCGTAATTATAGCGTATATTCCTATCATGGGGAGTAGCGATGTTCTTTTCCCGCTGAATGGAGAGATCGGACAGTCACCCACATGTCGAGTGGGAGTTTCCGCATCCAGATCTCTCACCAGCGGAGCAGCACCGCCGCCGGGAGAATATCTAAGCTTCCGGCCGGTCTCTCCACATCTGTACCTGTGTAGTGTATGTAAGTGAAAATGTGTGTAATGGAGTGACGATAGGCTAAAGAAGAGGAAGGAAAGATCGCGCCCGGTTCATGTCCGTTTTGTTAGGGTACTGCTATAGCATTCTTCGGGTGTTGATTGGCGAAACCACAGACAACTACTGATCAGAGCAACCGGTCGCTAGAATTCTCCTCCAGTCAGCGGCTCAATTCGGCGAAGCGATCAAACTAGTATGAAAAATGCTGCCACTGCCGGGACTCGAACTTTTGGACCTCCAGGGCAGAGGCATTGCAATATCATCAGTTGAGCTCTGAGTCATCTCAGCCAGTGAATATACTTTTGAAGTCACTTGTAGTTCCTAAAACAATTTTGTGTAAACCTACTTACTTACTAAATATACATTATGCTTGGCAGGTAAAACAAATGATAACCGTCAATTTGTAATAATCATTCAAATTTGACGGGAGTATGAATTTTGCGAATAATGTTGAACGTGGTGTCAGATATGCCAGGCAGAAACAAAGGCAGAAACGAAGAGATGAGAAAATGCCGGCTTATGGTTGTTTGAAGAATACCACGTCATGCGTGATGAGCTCAACACAGAATAAAACGTGCTTGAAGCACTCAAAAAGACACTGGGCGAGGTTAGACGTTCCGATTGGATGAAGATGTTCAGTATGCGGTTCATAAGACAGGCCACTCAGTTAAAATATTCAACACACGATATAAGATTTGTATTATGCGAGAGGAAATAGTGAACTTCGTCTTCGTTGATAAATTACTTTTTAGACACATTTACGTTTTTCATTAGGAGCCTCATGGAAAGTGGGCTGACTTGATTTATTATTATATTCAATGAGCATAAATATTTAAAAGCAATTTAATAAGTGCCACTGCCACTTGATTTTGTTATTGTATGTTTATTGCATGCATTGTATTGAAATGTAAGAAAAAGTATCATACTCTTACATGTATTAACCAGAAAGAGTATTACGAATATCACTTACGAAACGTTTTCGTTACAGTTCAGATATTAATCGAGTGCTCTATATTAACGTTCTAAAAAATAAGTTAAATGAAACATTTGAGATTCAAGTGCTCTTTCGGAACTTAAGAGCTGAATAATCTATATCGCATATTTGATAAGATAACTCCCACAAAGAGACGTTTCCGATGTATGTGAACTATCAGATTGGGTGTAAATTATACAGCACTTGAGTATACGAGTACAAGTTTTTTCTCAATGAATTGTTCTCCTTTTGTCGACACATTTTCTGTGCAATATAATACACAAATATAAATAAAAAAACCCAAACGTTTTAACATTGCAGTGTTAACAGAGGATGTGAATATTATAAATTTATTTGTGTAGAACTATGAATTAGTAGTCGCAAACCAATAGGGGGAGGGCGGTTGACGATGGAATCTAATCTACTTTCTTTCCTATATCTTTATTTAGGTAAAGAATTACAGTTTCTAGTTATTTTAGTACTTTCATTATTGGAACTTGCCTTAATTTTTAGTGATAATTCTGCCTTTCAACGCTTTCTTGTTCGGAAAACATGGAAACGCCCTTTTGCATAATCGCTCCATAATCAACTCCGGCATTGTCTGACAGCTAGGTCTAGGGTTCGAGTCCCGACTGTAGCAGGTTTTCGGAACTAGACACACAGCTAGGAGAATTCAACCACTCTCTGAAGGAGGATTCTAAAGACCGGCTACTGTGATTTCCGTGGTTTCTCCGATCAATAACAGGCGAAAATCTGAGCGGAACCTTAATAAATGCGCCAACGACCACGTGCGATCTTTCCTTCCCCATCGCTCCCCCTCCTCTCCCCTTGCACACCAGGACACATTCGTGTTCTACTCTAATACGAGTACATATGTCAGGAGCTTCGAGCTGAAACGGTATCCCGGAGGAAGGAGATATCTGGAGGAGGAAACCCCCGCAACCACACGTGTAGATTGACGCGGGATATGACGTTCCAGCAGGGGGAAAAGTGCCGATATGACACTTTTATCACCAATCACCATAACAATTGCTGAACCCGGAAAACTAAATAATTAATCAATGAGTACGCTATTGTTTCATTATAATAAATTGTAATGAAATAATTTGTAGAACAAACAATTGTTAAAGAAAGATAAACATAATGTTTACTCATAAATTAAGTAATTTATCATTGAAAAAGTTGGTGGTTAAATCGTTTATTCATATCTTTCTTACCACCATGTCCACCACCACCACTATCACCATCACCACCAGCACCTCCACCTCCACCACCACCTCTACGTCTACCTCCACCTCCTCATTCACCTTCACCTCCACAACCCCCCTCCCAAGAAAAACGACTTCAGCTTCCAACTTCAACAAACATTTGTTAAAGATAAACATAATGTTTACTCATAAATTAAGTAATTTATCATTGAAAAAGTTGGTGGTTTATTCATATCTTTCTTATTACCATGTTCACCACCACCACTATCACCATCACCACCAGCACCTCTACCTCCACCACCACCTCTACTTCCACCTCCTCGTTCACCTTCACCTCCACATCCCCCCCCAAGAAAAACGACTCCAAGCGCAGCCCCAATCTGCGCGCGTGGCGCCCCTCTAGAGAGAGCTTTCCACCACCACTATCACCATCACCACCAACACCTCCACCTCCACCACCACCTCTACTTCCACCTCCTCATTCACCTTCACCTCCACATCCCCCCCAAGAAAAACGACTCCAACCGCAGCCCCAATCTGCGCGCGTGGCGCCCCTCTAGAGAGAGCTTTCCACCACCACTATCACCATCACCACCAGCACCTCCACCTCCACCACCACCTCTACTTCCACCTCCTCATTCACCTTCACCTCCACATCCCCCCCAAGAAAAACGACTCCAACCGCAGCCCCAATCTGCGCGCGTGGCGCCCCTCTAGAGAGAGCTTTCCACCACCACTATCACCATCACCACCAGCACCTCCACCTCCACCACCACCTCTACTTCCACCTCCTCATTCACCTTCACCTCCACATCCCCTCCAAGAAAAACGACTCCAACCGCAGCCCCAATCTGCGCGCGTGGCGCCCCTCTAGAGAGAGCTTTCCACCACCACTATCACCATCACCACCAGCACCTCCACCTCCACCACCACCTCTACTTCCACCTCCTCATTCACCTTCACCTCCACATCCCCCCCAAGAAAAACGACTCCAACCGCAGCCCCAATCTGCGCGCGTGGCGCCCCTCTAGAGAGAGCTTTCCACCACCACTATCACCATCACCACCAGCACCTCCACCTCCACCACCACCTCTACTTCCACCTCCTCATTCACCTTCACCTCCACATCCCCCACCCCCAAGAAAAACGCCTCCAACCGCAGCCCCAATCTGCGCGCGTGGCGCCCCTCTAGAGAGAGCTTTCCCGCGCAGGGTGGACTTCGAGGAGTTCTCGCTGGCGCAGCCCGAGCGCGACGCCAGCCCCGACAACGTTGAGCTGCTGGGCGGCTACCGCTGCATCCGCGACCGCTTCACCGTCGAGGCGCCCTCCTCGCGCAACCTGGGCTTCGACGCGCTCTGCGGCGAGAACAGGGGCCAGCACAGTGAGTTCAGCATTCATCTTATCCATCATTGTGTTTACAATACATAGATTTGCATACAGTATATGCTAATCTACTCGATTTAGGGGCTCCGGTGAAGTAACTTTCACGAATCACTTTTTATTCTATGAATTGTTTGTTGTATATATTTTTACTCCACAACTCCTCTTGTTTATTAGTAATATTTTTGTTGATTTAAAACGGGTGGGCTTGGTGTCTGTGTGTAACCCGTATCACATCAGATACTGTACACATCGATCGAGCTTAACTATGAAACAGTAGGTCTCTAAAACGTTGTTTTGGAAGTTCTAATATTTTATTTCTTATGCAGTAATATTAAAAATGGGGGACGTCTGGAACTTCTATTGCATTTTTTAAGGTTTACTTTTGTGGGTACTTTTACTTTGTTGCACAGCTAGCTAGAAACGTAGTACTGAATTTCGATATATGTATATAATTACACTGAATATTTGATTAGCTATAGCTCGAATGATGTGTGGAATAAGGGTTTGGAACAGTTACAACAGGAATCGGGGCGCTATGGAACGTTTCAACTCGCATAGTAATGTGATGCCCTGTTTAAACGTTTCGTGGAACTAAGGAATTTGGGTTTAAAGCCTTGTGCAACCAGAATTCGGTTGCCCACATGAAAGACTGGTTAGTGATTTTGTTATTTAAGAGGAAATAAGATATTTCGTACTTCTTATTACGCTGGGTTCATGTTACGAAAAATTACTCACAATTATTATATTTACAATTTATTTACTCTTGATACTCTTCTCGTACTTAATATCAACAGCACTTTGCTGTATAACGTTGAGAATAGTGACTTACAAACAAACAAATAACTGAAAATGGTTCGAAAATCGCATTCAGAGGAAGTGCACTCCGCCATAGCAAATGCCATGACCGCACCTAAAATAAAGATCAAGTTGCAAGCTGCTTCCTCTCATTGTTACGTTACAAAAGGTTCTTTAATGAAAATTTTAGGGAAATTGAAGCATAGTTTTAAAACTAAATGGAACCGAATGAAAAAAAGCAGAAATTAAATCGAAAGTGTATTCACTAAAATCAGTACGTTCTTTAAAAGCGCCTTGGACATTAGTACAGAAGAAGTGATGGGTAATGGTACAAAACCGCCAAGATACAGCAGTGCTTTCAAGCGTCAGCTCGGTACAAAGGCCCGCGTCCTGGTGTGCTAAGCTCATAGCTGCTCGTGATTTTAACCTCCCCGCGTCGCACAGTGTCAGTCCATTTGTACTCAAAATTCTGACCCGCCGGCGGCGTCTACGCGCAGTCTACATCCCGGTGAACGCGACGCTGGGCGGCACGGCGGTGCGGCTCAACTTCCGCGTGAGCAACCGCTCGGACCCCGTCAACGGGACGCTGCTGTCGCCGGCGCGCTGGCTGCTGCGCATCACGCAGCTGGAGTGCGCCGCCGCCGAGTACGACTACTCCTCCATCCACTCGGCGCTCGCCTCCGCCGGCTACCAGGCCGTCAACAGGCACGTGCTCGCCGCCACCGACGCGGACCTCCTGGGTGAGTCACCCTTTCTCTCTCTCTCTCTCTCTCTCTCTCTCTCTCCCTATCTTCCTTTATAGTTACCTTCCTATCCCCATCACTATTACTCAATATATCCCCCTCTTCACCCTTCCTCTCCCCACTCCTCTCTCCTTCACTCTTCCCTCTTCCTCTGTCCTTCCCTTCTTCCCCTCTATCTACCCCGCTTTCTTCCTCTCCCTCTCTATCTCCTTCCTCATTCCTCCCTAACGATTCCTATCTTCCACTCTATACCCCTCTCTATTTCACTATCCCCTCTTCTCCCTTCCTCTCCCCACTTCCCTCCTCTCCTTCACTCTTCCCTCTTCCTCTCCCTCTATCCTTCCTCCCTCTCTCTCTACCCCTCTTTCTTCCTCTCTCTCCTCTTCATCCCTCTCCACAGCTTCCTAAATTCTTCTCTATGCACCTCTCCATACCCCTCTCTATTCCACTATATATCCCCCTCTTCTCCCTTCCTCTCCCTATTTCCCCTCTCAATTTCTCCTTCACTCTCCTCTCTTCATCTCCCTCTATCCTTCCTCACACTCTCCCCCTCACTCTACCCCGCTTCCTTCCTCTCCCTCTCCCTCTCTATCCCCCTCTCTATGCTCCTCTCTAATCGACTATCTATCGCCCTCTGTTCTTTTCCTCTCCCCACTTTCTCTCTCCATCTCTCCTTTTCTCTCCTCTCTTTCTCTTTCCTTCCTCACACTTCCCTCCTCTCTCTACCCCACTTTCTTCCCCCCTCCCTCTCTCTCTCTATATATATTTTCCTTTCAACCTCATAGCTTTTGTCAGCTAAAAACCTCTTACGTCTTCATTCTAAAAGGGTGTATCTGGACCTGTGCACTAACACTTACGTGCGAGTCTTTGGATCTGGACATTACGCGACCCATCACTCCCCAAAGGATAAAACGTACGAAATAAATGAGTAATTTTCTTCCGCAGCGCCGCAAGGGTGCCTACAGTACTTCCCGCAGCGCACCGGTACCTACATGAGCTTCAACTACGCGGCGCGGCTGCCCACGAGGAAGTACCTGGCCGACCAGCACTACGCCATCTGCATCCGGCGGCGGCCCGGGGACTGCGGCATTCGGTGAGCGGCCCTCGCGCAACGGCCCCGCTCCATTTAATTCAAAATACGAAAATTTGATTGGTTGATTAGCGCAGTGTATACAATTTTAATGACGTTGTCTGGGCCGACATTATTATTTATTGTAATAGCAGCTTTCAATAGCTTATCTGTTAGTTTTAGCATCAATTGCCTGGTAAAAATATAAAATCAAAAAGAACTTTTAGTAATGCACTAATAAATATGTAATTGAAAGTTTAAGTAAGTGAATAATTTCAAGAACGAGAAATCGACTTAATAAATCCAATAAATAAAATAAAATAAAAGAGGCGGAGTAGGCGTAGGAGCAGAGTAGTTTTCATAGGCGATAACAGCCTAAAATAAAAGGGGGGAGCGCTCTTTTCCATTATTAACAAATTTCTGGGCGCTCTTTTTCACTATTTTTTATTTAGGTATGTCATATTTTATTGCTAAATAAATAAAACATATGATAAGGAAAATTAAATTATAACATCGACGTTACAATAAATAAATTCGACTCATTTAATATTGAACCATTGACAGGATTCCTATATGGCTTGGAGAGCCTTTTGCTCAAATTGTCATGTTGAAAAAAGGTAGACACCAGACATTAGACAAATTAACTTGCAATTTCTGGCACCCGCCTAAATATAATATTGTATTACAAAAAATATATTACATAAGACACTGCTTCGAATATTTTTAGGGAGCTGTGATCTTTCTGATCTCAATGATCGCATGTTTATATTGTGTAAACAAATACTGGGAGATCATGTTTAGAAAAAGATAAAATACAAAATATCGCATTTTTATTTACGTAAAGATTTTAACATTTTGCAACAGTAAAAACTTTAATTTTGAACATTTTTTTCCAGACATACTGTAGTGGGTGACTTTTTAATAGACTTCAATGCGTATACTTCTACTACGCAAACCTACACGGATCGCAGCTGTGACACTCGCGACCCATCTGCACCCTATAATTATGCCAGCGACGACTACCTGTACGTGCCCAACGGCATCGTCAACTTCGGCGCCCAAGCATTCACAGGCAGTCCTCTGGCGTCCAAATTCTGTGGCTTGTCTGTGCAAACAGGCGATACTATCACCAGTAAGTTTATTATTATTTTTGTTGTCATTACTATCGTCATTATTACGTTAGTATTACTTTCCTCTAGTAACACGATGCGAATGGTAAATAGCGGCCTATAGATAAGTGCTAAATCGTAATATTTAATGTACTGCTGAGTATATTTGTAGAGGATAACAATTCAAAATGGTTTTGTCCAATATGTCATATTACAGATTTTATAAAATGTCGCAAGCTACACTCAACTCATGCTGCGATCCATTTTTATTCGTTTTAATGCTAGAGGGAAAATATTTTTCTTGAAATTCTCATAAAAAGTTAAAATTAACAGATACTCAAATTTTAAGGGAGGAATTTCTCTCATTCCATCCCCGTGGATCCGCACCTGCTATATTTGAATGAATTGATTGGTGAAAGAATGATTGGAGATTACCAAACTTTCTTTCTCACATAACAACGCAAACCATATCAACAAGAAAGGAAAACAAAAATTAATATTTGAAATTAATTATTTACAACGTTTTTGTATTTTAATGATCTCAACCATTACAATGATCTCCAAAAATAATAAAATTTCGAGTGCCTTAGGCCGGTAACTGTGGCTAATGGCATTAGCTGATGTTACAGCAGTTCCACTGACTGGGAAGTCCTAGGTTTCGAGTCCCAAGGGTGGCAGAATTTTCGACACTGGGTACTTGGCTTGATAGGAGGAGGATAATTCTAGCATCTGTCTGCTCTGATAGGTAGTTTTCCGTGGTATCTCCTATCAACACTTGGTGAATGCTTTAGCAGTACCCCAACAAACGCGTCACGGACCAAGAGCAATCTTCCCTTCCTCTTCCTTGTTCTTTCCTCCCCTCTTAATCAAACACGCTTACACGCTCATGCGCTACATTACAACACATGTGGAGACCGGTCGGGAATTTTACTTTCTCCCAGCTGGAGCGGTGTCCCGCTAGTGGTTGGGGAAATCCCCGGAAGATGACTTACGTCGGCTTCTGCTCTCGCCAGCTAGCGGAGGCAAGCTGACCGCCACCTCCTACGATAACATATGCATTAAACTTACGGGACCAATGATCTTAGTTGATGCGTTCGGGATCATCAATCAATCGAATGCCTCACCAACAATATCAAGAACTTCCAAACTGTCAAATGCGATTTAATACAAATAAAATTATATTATTATATTGTGACATACCTATTCGTCTTTCTTAATTTTTTTATCTCATCCAAAAATATTACTTAATTGAAAAAATAGAGAAAAAAGTAATTTACATTTTAGGTTGACGTAAGTAAAATAAGAATTTATTTTCGAGCAAATACATTTAGATTCGAGGTGAGTTTTGGGATCATGGAGGCTATTGCTCAAAAGTAAAATATAATATTGTGATCGAATATAATCACTTATAAAACAAATACATAAATATTGCTTCGATGTTCAACTAGAACACCTCTTTTGCGAATGAGATATAGGGGTTTATGGGGACATCCAAGTCAGTCCAGGAGGCATAAATTACTCAGTGAGAAATGGAAATTGTATTAGGGCCCGTTTACTACTAATCACTTTTGAGACTTCGAGGAATCCACATCTGAGGTGGTAGATTTCAGACGTATTACATAGCTTCCTCTATTGGAGCAGGCTAAACCTCAAAGCAGGGCTATCATGATTCCTACCGTGGACCCCTCATTCTATAAACGATGCGGCCCACGAATAAAATGTACTGTATATTCGGTATGTACCTTATCAACATGCACTAGCGAAGCCCCATGGCCCAAACATTGTAGCCTGGTTTTAACGGACAAAGGGACCACGGACGCATCATGTAGCGCTCCGCTGTGTTCCATAGACCCAAAAGGGTCGCACTATGTTGGATTAGAGAGCCTACTGTGCCACTACACATAGGTGAACCTCTATGCCTAGCTGGGATTCGAACCCATGGTCCTTTGCGCCACTGCGATTTTGCCTCTCAGCGCAGCATTATATTGTACGATAGTAAAGAAATAATATTTCCGACAGTGGATTAAATATTTTAACTTATGTTTCAAGGTTTTTTGTTTTAATACTTAATGTGACATAATTATGTTATGGTTCTATTCTAGCGACCGCGGCCGGACCGTTCAACGTGTACTTCCACAGCGATTCCATCACGTTCCGGGACCACATCAGCGACGAGGGCTTCCAGATGCGCTTCGACGTCCTCTCCGGCAGCTGCCGCCTCAGCGACCCCGGCACCTCCGACGTCATCGGCTAATGCGCGACCATCCAACCTTCGCACTTGATTTATCGCCTTATTTATTCAGCGGGGCTAGACTCCTTCACGCAACGATATGGTTACTTCTTGCGAGGGGAGTGAGTAACGAGAAGAGAATGTGGTTTATGTGAGCATCACAACTCACGTGTGTAGACATACTACAAAAAAGGACTCTAAATACCTACGGGAGCCACTCATTTCACAATGTTTTTGTGCATTCCTTTCACCCCTTTGTTCAAAATGTTTAATTTAATAAAAACTAAAGATGAAATGTATGTATCTGATCACGCTTCTTCAAAGACAATTTCAGATCATCTTAAAATAATATAAAATTTACTGCCATTCTCTAACCTATTATTATCACGTATATAGTGATGAAAATAAGTTGAACACAACAAACCTGACAATAGAAATGCAGAATGCGGATTTTTATACCGTACATCTCAATGCAATATGTTTCCTTTTTAAAAGCATTCTGAGCAGGAAGAATTCATTTTTTTTAAAGATATAAAACACTAGTTTAAAAAGTTGATGTGTAGGGAATGTTACAGGAAGCAAACATGTGCATTTACTGATATATTGTATTACTTTTCGTTCTCATTTCTGGTGACTCAACAAGTATGTAAATTATAATTTTGATGGTTAAAAATGATTTACAGCAAATATCAAAGGTCTTTTGTGAAATTTGCTGTCGAATGTAAAAATAGTAAAATGCTTATTGAAATATGACAATAAACTAGAACAAATGTTAAATGAATAACGCGGATATGGAAATTCGGAGAAAATTATTCTGGAAGCCCATCTAAAAGTATTTGTAAGTCTTTCATTCATTCAATAATTATAGGAACGGAAGTATTTCTAACTTTCATAAAACCATCATTTCATATTATGAAGAACGAGAGCAAATAATGTTCCTCTGTGCTCAAATAATTTTATTGTCAGAGTTAATTTATGTAAAGATTGATGGACTGGTTCTAAACATATCAGTATGAACAGTTAATAAATCCTCGATTAAGCTAACAGTTCTAATTTTCTGAACAAATAGACTGCAAATCTACAATGAAAACAAATACGGGTACGATGCTTGTATGCATATCAAGAGACACTAAACAGGAATCAAAAGTAGTTAATATGATTTGTTTATACGATTAGAAAAGTAAAGAAATTTAGGTCTAGATAAATGTATATATCTGGTAATAAAAACTTGATAAATGTCCGCCTCTAAGTGGGCAAATTTAATTTATTTAATAATGTACTATATTTAAAAAATTAAAAAGTTTTGGTATGATTATTTTGTTCTACTACAGAAATTTTATTAAAATAAATAATATTCTTCAAATTATAAATTCTTTTAAGATAGTATTCTTCTGACTGGTGAAAAAGTAGCATAATAATCTTCGCTTTCTCTTTGAGGGTACAGAAGTTGTACACTTTATGCTCTCTACAATCATCAACGATATTTCCAGCCTAGTTTTTTTAATACATGGATGTAATGTTTTAAAAATATTTAAGGCCAGTTCATCTTTCCCAGGTATTTGTGAACATCATTTCAGTCATCATACAATCGATTTAATTCATTGCACTATATCTCACAGGTTGTGTCCCCATATTTGGCTCGACTGCGAGGCCATTCCCGCCGAATATATCACACCACTTAGGGGGCCCACTTCCAGTTTCCGAAGTAGTCCTCAGACCCTATTTCCAGGGGCAGAAGAAGGAAAATAGAAAGGAGAAGAAGATTCATTGCTGATTGCTAGTGACTGTGAGCGTTCCACCATGCCATAACATGCAGAAAACATCAATGCATACATTTCAACATGCAACCTTTCAAGCCGAGGAAAAATCACTCCCGCCTTAACACCATAATTGGGAATTGTCCTGCAAAGTTCTTATGTTAGCTAATTTTAAACTAGATTTTACCGGTTAAACATCTTATGGAAGATATAATGTATAGAAATCGCGTAAATACTCTGTGTAAAAAATTTTTCCAAATTCACCAAAAGTTTACAGTTCAAATTTTGAAGTAAAGAGGTAAAGTAATACGAATACTACATATCGCGCTCGTGAGGATTAAACACTTCAATCCTGATTCAGTAAAGTCGATTTAGTAGCATCACTAACGTCCAGCAGTCTTTTATAATGGTTTTCTCTAATTAAATACGGTAAATTAAGGATGTTGTCTGGTATGAAAAAAATATGTATTTTTTTGATACCAGACATCTTTAATTTATCGTATTTAATTATTAGAAGATTTCTACCTACCCAGCGATCTAATTAATGTTTTCTCCAAACAAAGATGTTCAAATTCATTTCTGATCCCAAACGTGATACGTTCATTGGTTTTACATTAAAAAGTATTTTCATTCGGGTTGATCACCGCATAAATTTGCGCAAGGCGACACTGTTTCCACGGCAGTGACTCTGTCCGAGAGGTTCAAGGAGTCGATTCCGGTGCTAATATCTAAAAGCTAGGTCGATTTCTGCCGCCAAGTAGTGGGGAACTCTAAAGAACTGTTGCTCTTATCGGCAGTTTTCCGCGTTTTTTAGTAAATGCCAGAAGTGATGTGGTTTTCCGTGATGATCAATACAAGGCGAATGCCGGGAACCTTAGCAAACGGGTCACGGACCGAACGTTATCTGCTCTTTCTCATCCATGACCTATCCTTACCTCTTACTTACACATCCACTTACATGCACTATACTGTCACGAATCTGGGAGACTAGTCGAGATTTTTGCGGCTGGGGTGGTGGCAGAGATACCTGGAGAGGGAAGCCTTAAACTTCGTCGTGTAGGTCGGCGCTGAAAATAACGTACTAGCAGGGGAATAATACACGACCGCCATCTCTCGCAATATATCATTCACAACACTTATTAAATTAATATGAATATTTGATGACGCGGAAACATCAACAATTCGTACTTCACATGAACATTACTGCGCGTTCGTAGAACTTGATATGGATGTAGAAATATTTACCTTCAGATTGCAAGTAACTATATATGTAGATAAAATGAATTTGTTCATAACCTCATTGAATTCTTTATTACTCAATGTGTTTGATATATATCTGCGATTGATAAAATGTTGCGAGAACACCAGCGATACGCAGGTACAAAAATAGAATATCTTGTATCCTCAAGTGCATCTCCATCTACGTAGATCTAATCTAACTTGTAATTCCTTCACATCCTTCCTTAAAATAAATTTAGCAGGAATCTATCCCCTTATGTATTGTCCTTTGAATTAGCCTCTCCTGTATACTCGACCTCTGAATTAAATGGCATAAACTCCCATATCTGGCAACTGCGGTCGGACGTGAAGATCAAAAGGGCGGGGGCTCGCTATCACTGATATATACGTTACCCAAACAAACCTCTCGAGAGCTGTATATAAAACATCGTTGACTGCAAAGTAGTCACACTACAGGCTACCTTAACAAAATGAACTGTTCGTTCGTAATCGCGATCGTGGCTGTGATTGCTGCCGCTGCTACAGCCGCCCCATCTCCCAAGGCCTCTCGTAAGTATGCCAAGTTACATGTTTAAGTTGCAAAGAACATTCCTTTTCTTACGAATCAAGTAGCAATAACTGTAGCAATAATTTGCGAAAGAACTCAAAGCTAAACTGTAGCCGGATTAATGTCTGAGATATTCTCAAACAGGACTTTAGAATACCTACATAGTTACTAGTAAACGGGATATTTTATACATGAAAAATACATAGATAGATTTAAATCGATTTCTGTGAATAGTATGCGGGAGTAAAGGATTCAGAAGAAAGCATTACAATTTTATTGTATTATAATTAAATATTTAATAAACTAGATTTATAAGGTCATTTTTAAATCTTTATATTTAAGATATTTGTACCCCAGAATTTTCTTGAAATTATACTACTGAAGTTATAAGAAGATCAATTACAATGAGATAATGATAATTTAAAAAAGGTAAATAGTTTTTTATACAATAAAATATACAGATAATATATTATGAAACAACAATTTTCTTGAAAAAAAATCTAAAATGAGAAACAATTATATAAACGTTAAGATTGATAGAAAATATTTTGAAAAAATCGAACCTAAACTTAATTTTTTTTTCGTTAATCGGCCGACTAGGACCACGCATGCAAGCATCCTGCATTTACCGTGGCTCAGTTTTTATTTATTATCGCGGTGGCAGGTGTTTGCAACAACTTTTTGGGGGGACCAGCATTTTAGCTGGATCCGATTTTTATCCCCCACGGTTGTTAGCCCTGGGGGTATGGAAGATGAAATGATGATACGATGATAATGGGGGTGAAAGGACAACACATACAGACATACACAAATACATCCATGCCCGAGGCGGGACTCGAACCCGCGATCTTCAGGTCCGAAACCACTCCGGCACTACTGCCTTAGCGATCTCGGCCATCTGATCGGCCTAAACTTAATTATTTTTATTTATTAACCCAGTTAGTGGTTTAGGATTTCTCATTTGAAATCGTGTTTAAATTTGTAGAAATAAAACTGCCGCTAGCCTATGTTACTCCTGTCAAACATTTCGCTGTAAAATATCAGGCGTTAGTTATTAGAATGCACCACGTTTATTTTCCTGCGCAGGAGAAGCGGTATGTTACTACGGCAGCTGGGCCACATACAGAGCCTGGCCGGGTGCCTACCACGTGGCTGACATCGATGCCTCTCTCTGCACGCACCTGGTCTACGCCTTCGCCGGCCTTGACGCGCAGTCTTTGGAAGTCATCTCCCTGGACCCCTACAACGACCTTGAGGAAAATTGGGGCAAAGGTCAGTTATTTGTATGGGTTCTAATGGTCCTCCGGGTCAATTATGCCAAAAGCTGAACTGAATTTGTAGCCAGTTTAAGTTTTGGCGTGTGATCTGTGCGTTTTTTCTCTTGTGGAGGTATTTTACATAATGGGAGACGTACGTTTGATGTTCCTCCCCTCTCTGAGCCAGAAGGCAAGGAAAAGAAGCTAAATAGTGAACGAAGGTTTCCCCACAGTCCGTGAGCCATTTGAATGTTCCGGCTGCGTCGATCGGAGAGTGGAGAACATGGGACAAACAGACCCTGACTCCGTTCTAAGAGGGGCCTCCAACTTATTACTCATTTGTCGCAAAAAGTGTTTAGCATTGAAAAAGCAAGAAAGGAAGAGAATTACGTCTCAATAATAAACGACCTAGCTCAAATAAAAGCGTGAAATGAAATTTAAGCAACCAAACCGAAACAAAAGTAATTTGTATTGTGATTTATATCATTACATAGACTTATATATATATATATATATATATATATATATATATATATATATATATATTTACATATTCTATCTAGTGAATTCTAACAATTGTCATACACATACGTTAAACTATATTATATTATCTACATGATTAATTACCAATAACACCCTAAATACCGTATTGAAAACACACTATGGAGCCTGCTCATGCGAGAGATGATTATTTTACCTCTTCTGAAAGTGGGCGTTCTCACTGATTTCTCACACTTCGTGAGTCACTGTTAAAAAACAGATGTCATACGACAGCAAGTATCCAAGGAAGTGACCGCCCACCATTAAATATTTGCTATTCCCCTGTTATGGTAAAGCATGGCGTTATGAAAAAGCAACGTTTCTTATATTCTTAGTATGTAAAGTTTTGTTGTACTGTATATACATTATGCTATGCTATTGCGAAATTCATGAATTCTTTTCTTGATAAAATATTCAATTTATACGAGAGTATTTTGTTTGTGATTCTTAAAAGGTGTGCGAACTTCTTTTTAGAACCATTGTTTGTGGTTTTATGCTGCTATAACTCTCTATTTTTAAAACAAATTTTAATAAGTACACTGTTCCATAAAGTATACTTCCATATTTTCTAAAGTAAAAATATTTTTCAATAAATCTAGTTTGAGTATATCAGAATATATAATGACGGTAATAAATATAAAGATGGATTCTGTGGAAAATGTCAGTATAATCTATACCGACTTATTTTATCCGGGGCTTCCAAATATGAGCTAGGAATTAATAGCTTGAAACGACAGAAGCAACCGATCAGGTCGCAGGCTGAGTGTACCTTTGAGAGTTCTCAGCTAGAAAGTGGTTGCCCTTGATTCTACTATGAATCTGATGTAGAAAACCCACCACCGTCTCACCATTATCATACAACCTATTACTGCTGTGCGAAGTTTCAGCAGTGGGACAGAGCTAAATATGGTATTTCTTGTTCCAAATGATTTTAGTATTGTTTTCTTCCCTTGTGCTCTCTAGTTTGCTTAGAATAGTAAGCAATACCATCGATACATTAAGGTTTTACACGCTGAAAGCAATATTTTGTTGTTTTGTGCTTCCGTTGTCTTTCAACTAATATTCTTGTTGAAAATAAACATAAATGATTTCAACTTAAGCAAATTTCGTCTTAGTAATTGACAGGTTGAACATATCCTTTGATAAATTAATGGTTTTAAATAATAAATTAGTAGAACAGCATATCGTGTGATCATGGTAAATAATGGCATGTTAGAAAAATATGCACTTTTTCTCACAATTATTAAAAATAAAAATTAAAAAGCCTAAGCCTTCTATTATTCTTTAGGGTAAAAATATATGAAAAATATGTCTCGAATCCTTCACATATTTTTACTTTTGTCATATCACCGCTAATTTGTAGGCAAACAGAGTATTTATGTTTTCCTCCAAGACGCGAGACAGAATTCATAGGAATAGCATGAGGAATTTGTCACCCCAAAACTAATAGAACTGATTTGAAATATTTCACAAAGTTCGTGCACAGGGCCACTATAGACAGGCGAAACTAAAGCCTAACATATTAGTGATAATTGTGCATTGTGTTAGCCTGAAAGTTTATTGTTTCAGGTTGCGTTACCATCACTTGGAAATTACTCGTAGCAGATACGGATAAAATGAATACCTATAATTTAATCATTCAATAAATTGCAGAAAAGCGATCTGGAGACAGCTGCATTAATCAGTCAATGCAAACACATAAATGAATAAGAGTGTAAGGCGTCAACATGATTAATGATCACAAAACATCGTTTCACAATTGCAAAGTTGAGAAGTTATTAGGATATGAGCCTGCGCAAGAAGGAAAAAACAGAGAACAGAAAATTGTCACGTGAATATTACAGTAGCTGCCACGCGGTGGGCATTGATGTATGTACCGATGATGCGTGGGGAGAGGCCACAGCAGGTAGCGTCTGGCAAGGATGCCACTACACCGTCTGGTGCAGTGTTACCAATTATGTAGAGCTAAACATAAAGGCACCTTATTACATACAGGAACAATGACAAAACCATGTTTGGCGTGTGTTGGATAGCACGTAACCACTGTTCATAGTCGTAAAATATACTGTCAACGATGCTCATACGGGAGCATTGTGAGGTGACTGGCATCGTGCAAATGATACGCGAAGAAAACACAGTCACTGGAATTCATTAGTTCTGCTGTACACGAATTTACACGCGTGACAACAGATTACAGTTGACGATTATTGCAAGTATAAGTTCGTAATGCGTAACATGTTTATAACTAATTGATTTGCAACTGTTCAAGTTAGTAAAAAGACATTAAACTGTGATTAGTGGATTGATAATAGTTTTACACACATACGCACTTAAGATTGTAGTGCAAAGAGAAAAAGAAGATTAGCTAGGCGTTGCAGCGTGACTAATGCTTAACGATGAACGTGTTGGCGCAGCGGCTGGTTGCACACGCCGTGGCCACATGATTTGTTCACACTTAATAAATAAAGTTGCGTAGTTTGAATTGTACTAACACATCAGACGAATTAACACATTGAGATGAGCTTTGTACGCGTATGCACTAAAGATTGTAGTTTATCACAAAAAGAACTTGAAAATTGATGAGACGAGTGAAGACATGACCATCCGTTGTGATAGTTGTGATACTTCCCATTGACGCGAAGCATCTGGCATTGTGAAAGCGCTACTGAACGGTACGCGGGCAGACTGACCTTCCGCAAATGAAGAAGGGCGTTCCGTTGAGATATTAAGGATTAAAACTAAACAGTTTGTAACCACTATATAAATTACATAGTGTAAAGTTGTAAAGTAATTTAAATTGTGGAATTTATGACACACATTGCGTAGATAACTTTCCAAATAATTAACATTGTATGAGTGTTTTAGAACATCTTAACCATTGATAAATCAAAAGTCGTGTTACTCGTAATGTTAAATTTAAAAGTTAAGTAGTTTGCGTTCAATTAATTAAATGAATTGCATAATTATAAAGAATTTTAAAATGTAGAATTTATAACACACATTTCTTAGCTAACTCGCAACGGTAAATAATTGTATATGAACGTTCCAAAACATTCTAAGATATACTCGGATTTGAGTGTTAATCAAATCAGCACAGCTGGCTGGGAATTACTCAAATTAGGCTTGCGTGAGATGAACGTGTTTCGTAAGCTACGGATGTAGAATAAGAATTCATTGTTAAAATGGTTTGTACAGAAACTTGGCCATGATGAGATGTGCATATTGAAATAAAATAAATAATAAGTTTTATAATAAAAGACAGCTTGTATGTACGAACAACCACACTATCAATAACCTTGTCCTTATGACTTTGTTTGGAACTAGTATGTTTCTCCATGTTTCTCCGACAGAACTCTTACAAAACTCTTTTGAGAGTCCTCTAATCTTCTTTCTTCATTTTTCTCAGTACCCACGTTTCATTTTAAAACAGAGGGTGAGTTGGGATACCACATCCTGAAATATCATTACTTACTGTGTGAAATATTCTTTTTAAAATGCCTCTTCATAAATACATTCAACTTATTGCATTTATTTATATTCTCTTATATTCTTTTGGAATTCATGTCATTAAATATTTTGCAAACAAAATGAGTTGAGCAGTTATGAAATAGTTTGGTTGTAGATAATAATTATATTTTTTCAAGTATTTACCTTGAAATGCCATAGCCATATGAGATCGTAGACTTCCGCGGCCGGAGTATTTAATTGGCTGTCCGCGTGACGCCGCGTCCATGGCGTTACGCCCTGCGGAAGGTCGCAGAATGGCGACTGAAACATCAGCACCATTGCCATGGACGCGGCGTCACCCGGACAGCCAGTTAAGTAATGCCATAGCCATAGTTTCTGACTAGATATATTTAAATTATAACTCTGCAACATCAGGTGAATACATGTTAAGCAGCATTTAGCCAGGAAAGTCTCTTCGCAGACTCTTGCTAGTAAGAATGTATGCAACATAAATTATGTTGGTAGAATATGAACTGTGCCTTCTAATAAAAGAAAACGTAAATTGCGTATTAACGACAATCATACTTATTGCTCAAATGACCAATCATGCTTATCATACTGCTGGTCGAGTTGATCATTCTCTTGCTTACCAGTGATTTGATAGTTACCAACGTAAATACATTTTCTAGAAAGAGGGCCTGAATCGGCTCACTGCGAAGGAACTTTCCTGGCGCATTGTATTTCTTTGGATATCATCTTCTGAAATAGACAAAATTACTTTATCATCTCCATAACTCAGATGCATGAGTTGTTTACCTCTCGATAGCTGAAAAACCCACTACAAGAAAATTAAACCAAATGTTATTTGTAAGAAACAGCAACATGTGACAGTGTCGATGAAGTTCCCGAAATGAAGGTTTTCAGAACAATTGGCCATTAATAGAGAGCTCCGGTTCTTATAAATGTGCCAGTCTGTACTGGGAAGTCTTTTCTCAGCCAATTGCAGTTTTCGTGTCGAGAGTGTATTGAGATTTATTTTACTTTGAAACAGATTTTACTTCCAAATTTGCTTAATATTTCTTGTTATATTGAGATGATATAAAGCATTTTGGATATCAATTAGGCGGATTTTGGTAATGGAGGTATTAAATGGTTGCAGAGAAGTTATTAAGTAATTATTCACAGACAATCCTGCACTAATGTATTCGAATTGTTTTTGTACTGAGTTGTCGTAAATATGAAAATTGAGTTGGGGGTGGGGAAGGGGTTGAAAACAAAGAGGATATTTGACCAAATTCGTTCACCTGCCGTCATATTATACAAAACTTTGAAAAGCACTGTGGATTTGCAAAATCTACATCGGTATTGCAAGCCATTCTTCTGTGCTAGTGCTGGAGAGATTTCACTGGCTGAATGGTGAGTTCGCTAATGTGTGAGATACTTTGGGGGGCACTTCATATTAGTGGTAGATATTACCTGGATCAATATGCGACTGCATTGTCAACGGAATGTGTTATCTCTGGGACTTGAGGCTCGGTCATAATACTTAGTCTTTTCTGCTTCGATTACAAACAAACGCACATACAAGACACACATAAATAAATCAAGAAAATGTATAAAACACTTTCATATTCTTGCAACGATAGTAAAGACGACATTTTTGCCTCTAGTTACACCGCGGCATGAGCAGTAGTGGCGATAAGACTGCCCCCCGAGCAGAGCTATAACATCCGTACTTTTCTAGCGAATGAAAAAGTCGACGAGACGAAAAAATCCTTTACTTGACAGCGAGTAGCACGACAAGCCAACTAATAGAGCCAGCCAGCACCGCCGCCACCAGGGACAGGTCCAGAGGCACGACGCCCCCCGCAGAGAAGCTGACCGGGCTGCCGGCCGCCTGCATACGCAGGAACTCCGCCTCTCGCGCCACGGGCCCCTTCGGCAGAAGCAACAGCAGCTGCGCCGCCACATCCGCCACCGCGGCTGCCTCCGCGCTCACCTTGTGGCACGCCCACGTCACGAGCAGCAGCTCTGCTAAGTACCAAAACATTGCCAGGAATACGCCGTACGATTGGCCGTCAGTCATGGTTGCGATAGATTTGCAACCGATCATGTGATAAAAAAAGAAAGAACATACAATGATCACACGAAGAAATATGCAAAACACCTCTGTCAATATTTGATATCGGTACATACTGTTCATTTCCGACGCTGCCTGACGCAAATAAAAATCTGATCTTCTTATTTGCCAAAGTTCTTTACGAACACTATTGATTTCAGATGAATCTTGTAATAATTGACTTCTTCCTGCCAAAAACTCTTGAATTTCGAAACGACGACGTAATATCAGTATTTTCTGAAGAGCATCGCTAGTTCTTTTCTTTACAACACCAAAACGATGCACGAGCAATGCCTCCCAGTTTACGTAGATCATGATAAGAAGTTGTACAATTATCGTTGAATGGAACATTTCAATTATAGTTATCACAGTATTAATTGTTAATATCAAGTTAAGGATTTTGATAATGTAAATAGTGTAACATAAGACAAATAATGCCATCTCAATCCAAACGATTGTATTGACTTTTTTATATGAAGAGTAAATATCACTCAACAAAAGTGTGTCAGCAGATGAGACAAATTGAATTATTTTTAATAGTTTTGAGCTAGAAAATACAGATACCAGCCAGAAAACTCCACTCTGAATGTAATTTGCAATTTGAAGACACCGCACAGATAATTTCATAACTACTGATAGTTTGACGGAAGTAAGTGTATCCAATGGCGTTGTGAATGTGCATATTATAATAATGGACAAAATTGTAGGTATACCGCCAATATTAAAAATGCGATAGATGTTACTTTTCCTGGTATACAATTTTAAAAACGAACGTTCCTCGAAAATTGGCGTAATGCCAAGAATTTGAGAAAATCGTAATATAGGCTTGATGGAAGAAATAAAGCTGTTAAAATTTTTTTGAGTATTCATTTTTTGAAATGCTAACGATTGTCTGTAGGTTGCAACTGTCTGTAAAAGTTGTCTGTAGGTAACAAACTGTAGATTTCTGAATCTCTAGGAATAACTGGAATTTGAAGTGATGTTCTATGATAAACGAATAATTTTATAATGGTTTGAAAGTATTATTGAACTGTTATCGTTTGACTCTTATGATCGTTGTCTGGAAATATTGTTCTGTATGTGACACATAATCTTTAGGTTGTGTTAATGAGAAAGGTTCCAGTAAAAATTATTCTAATGAAAAATGTTTTATGTCCACGATAACTTATGTCAGTCCAACAGGCTTTGTGTCAGCAAATGGGAATCACAATATTTCAAGTCATTACCATTTTTTAATTCTTTCAAATGAATTAAACAATCAATTTTTTTCGATGATGTTTGTGCAACAAATAATTGGTATTTAAAGGGTCTTTTCGTTCTTGATTTTTATCACTCTTGTTAAATTATCTTTGCTGGTTCCTAATCTATTTCATATGTTACAAACGGCCTGCCACTTTATATAACAAACGGGTACAAAGTCTTGGCGATATTAAAGTAGCCTCTACTTTTTGAAGCATCAACTCATCACAACATTTTGAATGACACTCAAAAATACTAGCTACTTCACAAATGAAAACTGCTAAATCTCACTTGTATTGAGAAAGCATTTTTGTGAATTAATAAATAAAATATGTCAATGTTTAAGGAGAGCATAAATGAAAATTTCGGGTAAAGTGTCTATTTCTTCAAAATGTTTATACAATTTAAACAAGTGGTGCTACAACAGCACGTACCTTCTCGCACAAACTGCTCCGTTATATTATACTATTACATAAACCTACAAAAGTCTTCACTTTTGTAGTTTTGAGATGTCAACTTTTTGCAATTTTCGTAATCCTGGTAACGAAAAAACGTATAAATGCTGTTTCTATACATCCTTTATGACATGATGCAGTCAGAATCCATGTTTTGTGGGTCCTTGATACTGAAAAATCGATTGTCAGCAAAACGTCTTCCTGTCAGTCCGTCTGTGGACAACGCTAGCTATTAAACCGTTCAGCCGATTTTCTCGACTCAAATCGAACGGGTAATTGATATTACCCGTTCGATTTGAACGAATTTGAGGATTTGGGAGTTCAAACGGATATTTTGATTTTTTGAGGCGACTATGATTACGACATCCTAATAGCGAAGTGCAAAAATCTAAGTTTTTCTGATTCCACCATCTCTTGGATTGCAAGCTATCTCTACAATAGGCAACAAATTGTAGTAGTTGACGATCTGCACTCCAATCCAAAACCTCTCCACCGAGGAGTACCTCAGGGATCCGTGTTAGGGCCACTGTTCTTCTTAATTTACATGAATGAACTATCAAGCGAACTTACGGAATGTAGTCATCATATGTACGCGGATGACCTGCAAATTTATATCTCCGGAAAACCATCACAGGTAGAAATGCTAATAAATAAATTAAATAATGAACTCTCATCTGTAGTCAAATGGTCAATGAGATACGGACTCAATTTAAATCCTACAAAATCACAAACCATCATAATTGGCTCTTCTCAAATGCATAAGAAACTTGAAGGTTCATATGTTCCTGATGTGCTTATAGACAATGTTGTAGTACCTCGTCATACACAAGTCAAAAACTTGGGCTTAATACTTGATGATCATCTAAGCTGGGAATATCAGGTCCGAAATGTCTGTCGGAAAGTTTATGCTTCTTTGCAATCCCTTAGATATATCGATAAATGTCTCCCTACTAATACGAAGGAAATGTTGGTAAAAACCCTGCTGTGTCCTCATTTCGACTACGGGGATATTGTGTATAACAATTTAAAAGATTCACTCGCTCAAACTCTACAGAGGGCTCAAAATTCCTGTATTCGTTTCATTTATAACATAAAAAAATACGATCACATCTCTGGAGTTTATAAACAGCACAAAATATTAACACTAAAGAATAGGCCTTTTTCTTTTATTTAAGATGCTAAAAATGGGTTCCCTGACATACTTAACAAATTATTTTGTACATCTTAAATCATCTAGATTTCAGAAATCCCAGTTACTCTGAATTCCAAAAAGCAAAACCAGCTACTACAATAAATCGTTCGCAATTACTGTAGCCCGGGAATGGAATAAATTGCCTCCCAATATTAAAAACTCCTCTTCATTAACATCTTTTAAGAAGCACCTGCATGATTTTTTTACAAATTAAAATACACCATTTTGCTATTTAAATCACAGGAGATTACGGGTCAAATAAAAACTATTCCTTAGGAGTGTTAAGATTAATATGTTTTAGATATAACATTAATGTTTCTTTTGTAAAAAGTGTTACTTTCTTGCGACCTGTTTGATACTGCCGGAACTGTACTTTCATCCGTAGGAGCAGAGGCGGTTTTAAACAAGAAAACCACCCTTTGCAGCATGGACCGCTGCTGAGGATACAATTCCAAAGACCCGTTACTTCATGTTAGCTTAGTTTCCATTGTATTAGGACGCAGTCTGCCTGGTGGGTTTTTCCCCGACTAGCGGGTTTTCCTCCAGGATCGAGCGACGGGTGATGGTGTCTTTCTGTATTAATAGATCACAGTCGCTCGGGGTGAATACCAGGCTGCCGCGTAGCGCGCAGATATTTAAAGCACATAATCTTATTTAATTCAAATTGTGTTTTCAATCTCAGACTTGATTTTAAAATTATTTCAAAATCATTATTGTAACATTTTATCCATTTAACCTCTGATGTTGTCTATTTATAAGTTGCTTTAAATAACGTTTGCTTTCCACTAACTACTTACAACTTGTAGATTACATTACATTTAAATTTTTAGATAACATTACTTTTTATTACTAGTTTTTATTTACTATTTAATACATTACTCTGTATATTTGTGACATGTGGTCAGGCGGAAGATCGGGCCTGATGGCCCGAGCCTCGCCATATTAATAAAGGCATATTATATATATATATATATATATATATATATATATATATATATATATTATATACTATGAAACCCCGAACTATTTTTAAAATTTTCTCAAAATGACACCAAATTTGTTTATTAAACTTGGAATGCATTGACCTTGGACGCTTAAGAGTATGATGCAGGCCTCATGTTCTTTGCAATGTTAGATTTTTCGAAAATTTCAAAAGTGCTATTTAATACGTAAAAACTCCCGTAAATTTTCCCTAAAGTCTGGGAATATTCAGAGTAAATATATTGTTCGTACCTTCATTATTCTAGCTATACATTTTGTCGTTTATGCGACGAATTTTTAAAGATTAGGGCTTTACATTATAATGACACATGTAAAACAATTCTTAAATATTAATACTTCTCTGGTTGTTTTAGATCTAGTGGTGTCAATTTTGGAAAAAACTTAAACATATAAAAAATATATTTGTGTGCATAGATACTTTTTACATATTTAAAACAAGTAAAATGAAATATGTTTATATGTTAACTTTACCTAGACGCTGGCGAAATCAGAGGAGGATGTTTGCACATTTGTTTGAAATTCAAGAAATATTGTTGCGACGATTATCAGAATGAAGTGCTGTATTTCCTAGTAAGGCTTTTCTAGTAGGGTTTCCTGTAATCATGTAGAAAATGCGTCTTAATTGACATTAGGACATGTTTTGTTATCAAATGAAAATATAAGAAAAATCAAAATCATATAAAAATATTTATTCTTGTTCGACAGTACAGTCTTTCAAGGGTTTTAACAGTGCATAAGATTAGTCAATGACATTTTTGGGTTGTCCATCCATAAGATATGAGTGGTTTGCACTGACTTAATTGTTGATGAAATTTTATTGTAAACTAGCATAAGTATCCCACATTGCTGGGGTGTTTATCTTAATAATTCATTAGTCAGGAAGAGTATTTTATCTATTCCCGCTCTGCCGCAGAATCTACTTGTATCTATTCTATTGCATCCTCGCTCTGTCTTGTCCAACCTCTCTGCGTTGCTCCCAATTGATACTTACTTATTTTCTCTCTAAAAATTTTTATATTTTTTAAAATTGCGATTCCCTCCCCCAAACGTCACTCACTTTATAACTAAAAATAATTAAAAAATCTAACCCAAAAAATAAAATAAATTTTCTCGTGTTGTTTTTGTAGAATATTTTGAATTATTCCCATACTTTCAATCCGTTGCCACATTGTAAAACTTATTATTTTTCATTTTGTATAATCTAGCGTATTTATAACAAAAGTTTGAAATTGATATTTTACTCCACACCGGGGCAGTGAAAATGTAAATATAAATAAAGTGCTTTTAATTGAATTCGAGTTCGCGTTTTTGGATCCTTGATAAATAGTGGCTGACGGAAAGGTGCCATTAACCATCTAGACAATTATAATATCACCAAAAATACAAGATCACACAGTAGATCCCGGCTTGTTCAAAGATTTTTCTGTTATCTAAAAGCTTTTTGCTGTTTTCAACAACCTTGAAGAAGTGTTGACACATATTCAATTTCTTCTATTTATCACTATTCTTTTACTTCAATACTACTTCTTCTTGCCGAATTTTCATCAATTCAAATAATTATTTATTTATCAGCCGAAAGTACACTTTCTCCACTATAATAAATAACCTCCTTACAAAAGTACATCCATCTGCCATAGATTCAACCTAACACGTAAATCATTTATAGTAAGTTATCACTCACCCCGACTCATCTCGACATACTCCGTCCCTCTTGCAAATACGTAATATTCATACTTAATGTACTACAACTAAAGCAATAACTATTTCATGAAAAACACTTGCCTGCATTCAAACCTTTTTACGGTAATATCAAACATCCGTCAGCAAAAGGTCGTTTTCCCAAACATTTCATTTATGAATAAGTATACTTCTCTCATGTACACTTAAAACATTCACGCCAAGATGCAATTAAAATCCATGTCCAAATTAATTTTATAAACAGCGCGAAGAAAAGTATTCAGAATTATTCTTAAATATAAACATTTCGCATGAAAAATTTGACTGTAGAATGAACAAAGTCCTCAAGTATTCTACAGATTTACGCAATTCCGTAAATTGATGAACTCAATCGTAGACCTCAGTCGTCATCCTGTGGTGGCACTCAGCCAAACTATTGCACATTGATGCACTCTTGAATCTGTGCTACAATGCGAGGCGAAAATGTTCAGAAAAGTAGTTATTTTGTGAATATATTAAGGTTTATGGTTGTAAATCATAGCCTATAGCACTCCTGCCTTCAGAGAAAGCCAGGACATAAGTTTCATAGCTATTCGTTCAGTACATTTAAAGATTATCGTGCAGTAACTCAACGTCCTTGTGCCTTTATATATATATATATATATATATATATATATATATATATATATATATATATTAGTATAGATTAGAAAAAGATAGGTGAATATTTATGTTAAGTAACTTACGGTTTTATGGTTTACGAGGGTTTTGAATCTATCTTTGGGGAATATTGATTTTATGCGTGGATAGACTGCATTTTTCCCATGTTACAATTGATGGTACTTGGGGAGGTATGTAGATTAATGTAGTAATTGTTTGCTAATTTGGCTACAGTTTCTTCTGGTTTTTGAATTTTTAATTCTTAATGAATTTTTCATTTGTAATGAACCAAGGAGCATTTAGAGTATCTCCTAGAAATATATTTTGGATTAATTTAATTTTTTAATATTGTTAGGTGCTGCACCTCCCAAAATTGGGTATCCATAACTTATGGTAGGATGGATAATGTATTTTAAATAGTAGCAGTCGGCATTAGATTTCCAATGTAGATCGCTGGTTTAGTATGGAAAATAATTTTGAAATTTTTATTCTAGTTTTATTTGCTACTACATTGATTTGTGTTAATATTTTATCAAATAAAATGCCAAAGTATTATCGTACCTAGTATTGTTAGCTCAGTTGGATTTCGTGGTATAGATAGGGTGAAACTTTTTGCTTCACATTTATACGGGTTAGTTTTCACTCTCCAATTCTGTGTCCAATTTATGTACTCATCAAGATGATTTTTGATGTGATCTTTCACTGCTAAGATATCTCAATTTGTAGAAAATAGGGCAGTGTCATCCGCATATGTTCTATTCACCGTGGATGGGTATACAATGTATATAAATACTGAATAATGTTGGGGAGAGCACTGATCCTTGAAGTACTCCTGCAGCTATTGGGTAAGATTCTTAAGTTGAGTTCTTGTTCTGTTAGTATGAAACTTTTAATAAGTTTTAGTAGGTATTCGGGGGTTTCCAATCGATGTATTTTGTATACGAGTCCTCAGTGCCAGAAACAATTATAAGCCTGGCGTAAGTCTGGAAACACTGTTTCGGTGTGTTTCGTAGAGTGAGCGATTGCTTTGGTTAATCTTGGTATCTAGGAGTTGACAGGTGACAGAGTGATATGCTTTGAAACCAAACTAAAATTGCTCTTCTTAATGCAGAATTGCAGGCAGGGATTTTGCTTATCAAGGTTATACAAATCCGCTCTCTTCACCGAAAAATATATCTTTTGAACCTAATGGAACATTACCTAAAGCTGGTTCTTATTGTTATAATACTGTAATGCTCTAGAGAGTGCAGTTGAGATCATATGATTACAGAACAAATTATGTTTTTACTAAATGAGGAATATGTAAAAATATTACAGCAGGAGACAACTATGTTTCAACCAAAAATTTAATATGGTCTAAAAAGTAGAGAATAAAGCCTGCCTTCCTTTCTGTAAAAATGGATGTCAACACAATGGAGTCACGCCAAAGACCACTGTTCCAGGCTGAAAACTTTAAGACAGACATGAAGATTAGAATCATCCCATAAGAGCGTCAGATTACACAAAGATACTAGAAAGTGAATTATAATTTCTGCTTCACACTTTAGTATTATTACGAAAAATAATTGTAAAATTGAATGTTGAATTAAAAGTGATCAATAATGCAAATTACTTACATTTTTATTCAGAGTTAGTCATATAAAAACGCCCACTCTATGTTCAAATGCCAACTCTACTTTCGCCTACTCCCGTTCAAATATACTAAACTCAAGAATCACTAATTTATCGAAAAGAAACTCAAAAAGAAAAGAGATGTCTGCTTTCAGTTTCTGCCCCTTCCTATGGTGAACTGCGGGCACCACCGACGGAAGTTTAAGTATATGTAGGATTAACCTTCGTGGAAGTGATTGATGTTAATTATTAGATCAACATATCTACAGGTTTTTCGTGTGTTGTTTGTTTGCTTACATTTGAACATTGAACATTTTTACATTGTTTGTTTACATTTGAAATCATCATCCCTTAAACAATTAATTGAATTTCTTGGTAGAGATTTACTAGAATATTCCTCTCCGTCTTGGGTCTACTTCTTCAAGAACTGTCAGTGGTTTAATTATGTATTCACCTATCACACACTTCATGGACAACGTTTAGAAACGAAATCTGTTGATCTTGTAAAAGCTTTTTAAGAATGTTACAGATAAGAGAAGTTTTGTGACAAGCAGAGACTTTTGGATATCAAGGGTGTGGAAATATATAAGAATCTAATCTCTCCCAAAACGTCGATTGGAGAGTGAACACGCATAAAATAATTTTTCTCAACAGTTAACGTAAATTTTTCTCGGTTGTGATTTTATTCTCAGTTTTTATCTTCGGAATATCTCGATAGCTTTTTTCACGAGAGTCTGCAAATGTGATGAATTTAAAGATAATGGGAAATTTTTATTATAGAATGATGTAGTTTTAAAGGATGATGTATTCTGTATGTCAGTTCCTAAAAAAATAACATGGCAAAGACCAATGTTATACAAGAGGTTATAATGCATTTGGAAATGTTCAAGGCCTGGCAATGAAACTGCAAGTACTTACCAATTTAGGGAAACACTATGAAAAATAGTTTTAAGAGAAATAATAAAAACGTTTAAGTAAAATAAATTTATATAAAATTTCTACTTTCATTTACTCGATGTTTTTGTTTTTTAAAATCGGACTATTCTTCAATTAGAAAAACTTGCATCCCCAATTTTTAAATTAGTTGTGATTCAAATTGCTTTATCGGTATCAATTGGGATAGGGAAAACAGTGTTTATGGCCCACAGTCTGAAATTCCGTGAATTTTTGAGAGTTCTTCAATATTTTGAGGTAGATTTTATGAATTAATATTCTCTTAATTAGCAATTAAACTATTTCATACAATGACATCAAGCGATTAGAAATGCTTTAAAATGAAGTAAAATAATTAAATTGCATCCAGTGGAGAGTGACACAGAGAAAATTTTAAAAAATCTTTTTAAAAGAAATAACTAATGATAATAAAAACTCCGTTTTCCGATGTCAACGATTCAGGGTGGTCATTAGGCAAACGAAATTGCAATGAGTTCTAAAAGCCATTATTTTTACGTCATGGGAGAGCATACAACTTTTTCTCTAATTACTGGAACTCATTCAGAAATCTATAATTGCTTCTAAAGGCAATTATTCTGGAAGAGGAATCGTTACTAGTTCTACTTTTCTTTGGAGAGCATTTTAAATGATTTTACATTTAAACAAGTAATTGCACAAATAATAATTGGTTCTGACGTATTACATTATGATGCCTTTCACATTTTTCCTTTGTTCTCCCAAAATAAACATAGTTTTTGAAAATCTTCCCATGGATCAGACGGGGTTCTATACTCTATTCAATAATGTATTATTTCCACAGTAAAACGATATTTCTTTATAACACTGATGAAAATTTTGTCATGATTCTAATTTCGTATTGTGAGTAGTCTTATTAAAAGAACCAAAAAATGTATTGTTTCATGATAGTAGTTACTGCGTCATTTAACTAGTACAATTATTGCAAATCTTTCAATGCTTCATTTGATATAAAGCTATCTCGTATACTTTTACAACTTGATTTTTTATTATCTTTGAGGACAAACATGCTGTGATGTTAGTTGTCTTCTTCAAACGTATTAATTGTAACACATTATTTTCTGAAAATGTTTTGTAAAATATTGATTTGATCTTAAAATTTCTCCTAGAAGTAAATTTATAAACCCATGCGACTAACACTTTTAAAAGAGCGTAGTTTTTTATGTAATCTACTCAGATACTTCCTTATTATGAAAAATGACAAGAGGCAGAGAAGCATTCAGAATGCATTCTTTTTTAGAATAAAGCATTATTTGTAACACTTTGAACTCTTAGAATAAATACGTAATCGAAAAAAACATTTCAGATAATTGTTTTCAGTTCACAGGATTCCCTTCTTGAGTTTTGCAATCAAAGATTGCCACTTTAATGAGACAAGTGTAAAAGATCCACACGCTAGTTTGCGATTAGATAGGGCAAGTATGTCAAGCGATATCGTTTAATGACAACATCAATAGGATTCCGCAAGAAGTATTCAATATTTCTAAAAAAAGGTGAAAGGAAAAGGAAAGAATGAGCAAAAGGGAAAGTGAAACAGGTAATATTGACAAAGAATTTTGTGTTAAAGAAAAATTGAGATAAAAGAGAGAGAAAGAGAGAGAAAGAGAGAGAGAAAGAGAGAGAAAGAGAGAGAGAGAAAGAGAGAGAGAAAGAGAGAGAGAAGAGAGAGAGAAAGAGAGAGAGAAAGAGAGAGAGAAAGAGAAGAGAGAAGAGAGAGAAAGAGAGAGAAAGAGGAGAGAAAGAGAGAGAGGAAAGAGAGAGAGAGAAGAGAGAGAGAGAAAGAGGAGAGAAAGAGAGAGAGAAAGAGAGAGAGAAAGCGAGAGAGAAAGAGAGAGAAAGAGAGAGAGAAAGAGAGAGAAAGAGAGAGAAAGAGAGAGAGAAAGAGAGAGAAAGAGAGAGAGAAAGAGAGAGAGAGAAAGAGAGAGAAAGAGAGAGAAAGAGAGAGAAAGAGAGAGAAAGAGAGAGAAAGAGAGAGAGAAAGAGAGAGAGAAAGAGAGAGAGAGAAAGAGAGAGAGAAAGAGAGAGAGAAAGTGAGAGTAAGAAATTATTAATTTTATTAACAATTCCGCCGTATTTTCATTGTAGTAGTCTGCATACTATCTTTGGTACCATGACGGTCAACTGCTAACTTAGTTATTACGTGTACAATTCTGTCCATTCTTTTCATGAAATTCTCTAGAATGTTTTCTCTATGTTGGTTACACCCAGCGCTTTTCTTCGTTTAGGAAAATGAAAAACGTTTTTAACATGAATAATTTAACCATTTTTCAGGATCATACAAGAAATTTGCAGCCATTGCCGCAAAAAAATCCGCATGTGACCACGTTATTGGCTGTTGGCGGATGGAATGAAGGTTCTCGCAAGTATTCTGATGTACGTATTAATCGAGGGGAAAGTATGACAAAATAGCCCATTCTGTAGCAGTGTAGTCTATAAATTTCCAAAACCAAACTTGTGGAATCTAACAAGAGCGGGGACATATACTGGATCAGATAATGCTATATTTTTATCATTTGTTCTTGATATTGCTCATTGTCTGCAATACTGACAAATAGAAAAAATAGGAATTTTGTGTTAAGGTCGTTATTTTAGAATATTTTATTAGTTCTCAACAAAACGGCTATGTATCCTCCTTAAAATTATTCCATCTTAATCCATCAGCTAGTAAGAGTTCCTAATTGTTACTATCCGCTGTCGGTTCCTTACATTACATTTCTTAAGAAAACATTAAATTCGTTATCTGAAAACCTTGCTTTTCGCGTTGAGACAGTATTCCAATCTAGGATCGATATATTTGTAACATATTAATTATAATTTCCAGAAAATTATTCTTACACCAAAATGTAATGTTTCGCTTTTACTCTCGTAAATTAGTGAATATCAATTTTACCTTGTCCATTCAGTACTTCGCGCCTTCAGTTACTTTCACTTGTGCCCGACAGAGTCGCTACTGCGGAAAATCAGTGCTGTTCCGCAATGTTTTAGTTCCTGGTTTGATCAACAGATGGCAGCGACGTCGGCGGGTCGAAAGCGCTTCGCTCAGCTGGCAGCAGAGTTCGTGGAGAGGTACGGCTTTGGAGGGCTGGATCTCGACTGGGAGTACCCAACGCAGCGCGAAGGTCGGCCCCAAGACAAGGTGCGTCAGCTGACTACCACGTAGATACGTAATTATCTTGTTGCCTAGCCAGAAAAACATTTTCACCGTCAGTGTCGTCTTAGGGACAACATTTGTTATCGCTGACAGATAGGTAGGGGTAGATTCTTAACTTTTGTTTTTCTATGGGGTCTCGTATAAACATTAGCCAATTGCTGGACCAGTACCCTAGTAAACGAGCCATGGATCGCGCGCGAGCTTTCTTTCCTTATCCTCGTACTCTGCACTGCTCTTACACAAAACACAGAAGAACCTCGCTAATCCGAACCCTGCAGATCCGAACTTTCGGATAATCCGAACAAAACTAGGGATGAAGGAAAAATAAAAAATAAGTTGCTTATTCATAGTGTAAAGAAATGATTTTATAATTAATGTAGAACTGAAAAACTAATTATTGAAACTGTTGAAATTAAAAGTTTATTGGAGCTGTAACTACGGTGTATATCACATGTTTATGTAGCGGTAATTTTCACTTAGAGGAACTTACAAAATCGGTAATCTTCTTTTGCCGTAAGAAACTGAATCTGCTTCATGATGCGATCGCTACACTATGTTGCCAATTTTCTCACATCACACGCAATTTTATATTGTCTGGTAATCACACACACACACACACACATACACACATACACACACACAAACATATATATATATATATATATATATATATATATATATATATATATATATATATATATATGTGTGTGTGTGTGTGTGTGTGTGTGTGTGTGTGTGTGTGTGTGTGTATATGTGTGTGTATGTATATATAATCCAAACATTTACGAATCCAAACAGATCACACACCCATACGCATTACCGGGATTCTACTGTGCTTACATTCACTACACCATCAAACAGTAAGGAGATCAATCGGGAGATTTGAGCTGAATGCGGCTAGAACTGTGATGTACTCGGGGGACGTAAACGGAAGCTTCCGCGACTCGAGTTCGTACTTCTTTGCTATCATGACATGCGAAAAGTCGGCTTCAGCCTGCGACGCGGCGTCAACGGACAGCAAAAATAATGACCTGGGGGAGACACAGCCCCCCTCCCGCACAACGTCTACTTGTAGGACGGCGCGGTTTTCCCCATCGAGCGAGGAAGGAAGAACACCATCTAGGGATAAAACATTTACTACATTAACTGGACTAATTAACTTAGCGTCGTACTTGAAAGCATCAATCAATCGCCGTCTGACCGCATGGTCCAGCGGAGGTAAATCAACGTCGCCTTCCGAGACGTAGGTAACATGAACTGCACTCACAGGGCTGAGCTACATGTCGGCTTGCGAGATTGTGCCAAACCAGGCATCTCCCACCAGAAACTGTCCCAGCCGGGACAATCTGTAAGCTTATGGTTAGTCTCCTGTAATATGTGAGAGTGTAATGCCTGTAAGTGTAAGTAAGGGATGAGGATAGAAAAAGGAAGGGGAAGGAAAGATCGCGTACGGTCTGTGGCTCGTTTGTAACGGTACTGCTGCGGCGTTTGCCTGGTGTGGATCGGAGAAACCACGAAAAACTACCGATCAGAGCGTCCGGTCGCTAGAATTCTTCTCCAAACAGCGGCTGAATTTGAATCGTTTGTATCAGAAACCCGTCAAACGCCAAAATCTAATATATGCATTAGCGGCGGATTATTGCTCCAAGAGGTTAGACACATAGTTTAGTGCATATTTATACGAAAATATTCATTTATCAACTGCTTTAAAAATATACAAATATTTTGAAATGAGATAAATTGTGAGACTTTTTCTCAGTTATCTCGGAATGAGGAATTCGGCGTTTGACGCGTTTCTGAAATAAACGATTCAACTGACCTAGCTATGCAGCTAGTGTCGAAAATCCTGCCACCGTCGGCACTTGAACCTTACGACCTCCCGATAAAGGGCACTGCCGTGACATCAATTGATGCCGTTTTTAACATTTCGTAATTTCCGGCCGAGTCCTCAGTTGTGCGCGGCGCTGACGGGCGCGGGGGCGGGGGCGTGGTGCGCAGGACAACTTCGTGCTGCTGCTGAAGGAGCTGCGCGCTTCGCTCAGCGCCAAAGGGCTGGAGCTGTCGGTGGCCGTGGGCGCCGACCCCAACATGCTGGGCGTCGCCTACGACGCCGCGGGCATCGCCGAGTGAGTACCCTCTGCACAGTCGAGACTGGGAAGAGGAAAGCATTCAGATACCCTAGTGAGCCACAAACTTCTTGTGCCCCTTTTTGTGGCAAAAACGTGAATGCCTTGAACCCCTTAATGAAACAATTCTACTTGAGAAATACTTGACAACAAAATTACTACTACACATTAGAAACAATGAAATACAAGCAGAAATTATGCATTTTAATATTTCATGTCAGAATATATTTATTTATTGCCATATCATTTTACTTTAAAATTAAAAAATCCAAAAATATATTTTTCAATGTTACTGCGGTGATGGGTGCAGCTCATGGAATGGTGAGACTTGACGAATGTAACAAGTGATTTCAGGAGCACTGATTCGTTTGCGGTTTTAGTTACTTGAAATGATTGTTCTGATTTCTCATATTCTAGTCAATAAGAGGATACGACAGCAATCCTAAGCTTTTCAACAGTGGTAATGAAGCAAGATATAAAACAAATTTATGATTTTGTAGATGTAATTGGTGGTGTTCAAAAATGACTAACAATTTCATTATTTAGAACTATTTATACTATTTATTTTAACTTTCATGATAACGAAAATGGATCACGATTCAATACACTCATAAAGATTAATTCAAGTCGTAGTGCTATCATTATTTCTGTAAACTCTTCATGTTTTGTTTATCTTACATAAACATTTCCACTTCACACTTCTCGAAACTTTTTCTTTATTTTTTCTTCGTGTGTTTCAAAGAACGGTAAAAAATTGATGCAAGTTTAATTTTCTACAAACCCTCTACTCTTTCGAAAATTGCAAAAAATTAACATTTCAAAAACATAATATTTATTACCATCCGAAACACCTTCAAGAACACTCTAAGCGACTATTAAATTGAAGACATAGCCTATAAATATCAACAGGAGTTTGCTCAGTAAAATTTCAGTGTTGGAACGTTTCATTTTATGTTATAGACCAGAATTTATGCTAAATTAAAGTACTGTTACGGTCCCATCAGGTACCTGTCTGATTTTTTGACCTGATTATGTAGAAAATACTTTTTCTTCAAAGTAATTTTCGGGCAACTCGAATGGGGCAACTCAACAATTTCTCCCTATCTGTGACATAACGTTCGGGCTCGCAAGGCCCACAACACGGGCGGGTGCAGATAAAACAGGATCTATTTTTAGGGGATATTTTTATTATTTAAGGTGGTAACCACTTCTTGTGTATGCTATGCAGTTTCATAAAGCGGGCCCCGGATAAAAGTTTTGCGGGCGGGCCGGCACTCATTTTGTTACGCTACTGCTCCCGAATTATCACCAAGCGCTTGGAACCAGGCGCATTTCCAGGTCATGTGAGGGAGGGCAGATTTTACATTTCCGAATATCAGTTTTATTTTACATATATATATTGACAAACAAACAACAACGTGACAATGGGTCACATTTAGGTTTATTCTTTCAAATGAGTTTAATAAAAGTATATATCCATTTTTGTTTAAATAATACAAATTTGATGCCAATATCTGCAATAGAAAGTATAACTCATAAACAGAACAGTCGTCTGTTTGGCTTCCACGTTCTGATCATATTATGAAGAAACCTCTCAATATCCCAAACAACATAAATTACATAGAGTGCGCAACAATAAAACAATGTCTCTGTTTTATAATTGTTAAATATTCATCTCCTGAATACCGAACCCTTGTTAAATTCACATTTCGAAGCAGCAACGAATTATTGTAGAATGTTTACCACCGCTTTGTAGAACGAAACAAATATATTTCAATGCACACTTTATTACACATGAGGTCTATTTTTGTTTCAGACATGTGGATCTGGTCAACCTGATGGCGTTTGACTTTTACACGGCTGCCACTAGTAACATCACAGCACCTAATGCTCCTCTTGGGTCAAGTTTCGGAGCTTATTCTGTGGTAAGCAGGCGCTCGAGAATGGCAAAATTTAGAGTTTACAACATTCTTTGACAACGTAATATTTGCATTGACAAAAATGTGGCTAAGGTTTGCGGAAAAACATTAACGTTTTAATTTAAGAAAACATCTCCAACACGAATTGTAGAATAAGCTAAGCGTCACTTGCTGCAATCCTTTGTTTCAAAGTCACAAGTCAGACAACATCATTAGTTTACGTAAAATTTATCTTAAATTATTTTACATGTAATTTTGAATTTCCACTACATAATATAAGATAAGATTTATGTACAATTCTTACATATCTAAAATTCATTTTTGGCATAGAGTACTAGGTAACTGTACCTTAACAGAACCTTATTCTTTGTGAAATTTTAAAATTCTTCATTAAAACAATATTTATGACCAATAAGTAACTTGATATCTCATATAAATCTGTAGGAATTTTGTCTAGTAAGATTTGAAGAGCAAAATTCTGATCAACTTCACGTTTATCGTATCATAATGAAGTGTTGCCGATGAAAATAAAGGTTAGCCGATATAAAAACCTGTAGTAGGTAAAATATTTATACAATTGTACGACAAGTACAAACAGATCCATTATTTTAAAGCCACACAGAACGATGTGTTCTACTTCGAGACATTAAAGAGTATATACGGCGGCGATGGTGTAACGGTTGGCGTACCGGACTGTTGTACCCAAGTTGGCGGGTTCAAACCCGATCAAAGTCGTGGATTTTTAAGGGCGAAAAAATCCTTCATACGCCTTCCTTCGGAGGGGAAGTAAAGCCGGCTGTCCCATGTTAGTAGATTTACTTGCATGTAAAAGATCCTCAAGCCTAAATGACGCCTCTGAGCTAAATTCAAATCGCCTGTTTCTCGCCCAAGAAATACCTCCTTCCTCTGCTAGTTGGTGAAAGGAGCGTAGCGAAATTTGCGTGGTCAGACGGAAGAGCGGGCCTGATGGCCTGAGTCTCGCCACGTAAAATAAGGCAAATTCAATTCAATTCAATTATATACCTTTTATTTGTGAAATATTTTTACTGCTAGCATCTGTTGTATAAAACTTCAAGTAGTAGTCGCAATCCTCTCTCTAGGCCTCAGCTGCCACCCCGACTTCACTCTCTTCTTTCTATGCGACAATTCACCATCCGACGCTGGCAGCAGAGCCCCGCAGTGAAGGATTCATTGTGCTACAACGCAGAACGACATGTCATTTCGTCTTACTTGCGCAAAGAATGAATACCTAGCCGGATGAGCTTTGTTAAGTTGACTCACATAACTACGGAGAAAATTGGACTTTTGTCTATTAGCGGATGTTTTGAAATAATTGAGACCAATAATGTTATAAATTATACGAAGGTGAATAATAGTTATTTTATATATACTCACAAATGATCTGTTTTATAACCCTGCTCGTGATATTGTAAAACTTGATGCAAGCTGCTCAGAACGTATTAATAAGGTTGTTCTCGCATTAAAGATAATTCCGTTCCTTTATTTTAAAAATGCGAAAAGATACCCATAAATCATATTTTCTGTCAAAAAGATTGTCATTAGAAACATTTTTAGACACATTATTGATGAGAAATATTCTCCAGAAATATGATAAACATTTTATCATCAAGAAGAGGTTGTTAAGAATAGGTTAACTCTACGTTATTTTGTAATTCTTCTTGACAAAGTAACAAGGTAAGAAACCACAAGAATATATTCAAAGAATTTATTTCTGATGAGTTTTTTGTTGAACTTGTTAAATAATTGATGATGATGTAAGGGTAGTTAATGAAATGGGTGAGAGCAACGAAGTTCTACCTACCAGATACAAATTCGACCACTTTAAATTACACAACAGCATAAATACACAAAATTCTTTGTAAAACATACAAACCACAAAAACAAGGCTGTTTAAATGTGGGCGCAGATACTTCCTGGCCTAGAAAGTCCACAGGTTCGAATTCCGCCTCGAAGACACGTGTTTGTGCGCCTATCGTCTATTCCGCTATGTCTACGTCATAATGAGCCTCCTCCCAACATTTATATAATTGACGACAGGTTGAGAAAAGGTACACACGTATGAATCCCCTGCGCCTGATCCAAAAAGAGGAAATCGCGAGAAAAACAAAGATGGGCGTCCAGATGGCCGAGATCGGTAAGGTAGTAGTGCCGGAGCGATCTCGGACTGATGGATCCGAGGTTCGAGTACCGCCTCGGGCATGGTTGTACTTGTGTTCGTCCTTTCAGCCCCTATCATCACCATATCATGTCATCTTCACAGTTACCATACCGTTAAATGCTATAGTGCTCGCCAGTGACCTCGCCAATGACCAAAGAAAAATAGAAATAGAATGCGATATGTGAGCCGATGAAACCAGGGATTGTCCGGGGCTCTCCAATTACAAGCGTGAGCGCGTGTGTGTGTGTGTTGGCAGGAGCGCAGCGTGGAGCAGTGGCTGGCGGCGGGGGTGCCGGCGGAGAAGCTGGTGGTGGGCGTGCCGCTGTACGCGCGCACCTACACGCTGGCCGACCCCGCCCGCCACGGGGTGGGGGCGCCCGCCCTGGGGCCTGGCGCGCCGGGCGCCGTCACGCAGGAGCCCGGATATCTCACCATCTACGAGGTACGCTACACCTAAGGTTTTCTTCCGCCCCGGAATCCCCACTCACACTCCTTTAGCAATATTAGAAGTATTAAGAATAAATGACAGCCACGCGCTGTTGACAAAATCTAATAACCAAAAATGTTTCCTCCTACGTATTATTTTGCGTCGAAAACTGAACTATGGATTTGATATAACCGTCCTACCTCATCTAGCGAAACAAGGGCGCAAGAAATCTGGCGTAGATAATACGAAGGAAAAAAAAAAGCAAAATTCTGTTTAGTAGTATGTTCAAACGATTAATATCTTAAATACTGAAACCCACATGCTTAATGTTTTATATATATATATATATATATATATATATATATATATATATATATATATATAGTTTGAACAGACTACTAAACAGAATTTTGCGTTTTTTTTTCTTTAAACGAAAGATAGTGAGCCCTAAATGTGTTATTAGTTGCTGCCATTAACGGTTCTATAGCACAAACACTGTTTATAATGACACTTTAAAATCAATAGAATTGGACCTTATCTGTTGTCATTTGTTCATTACTTTGTTTCGTTGCGCGGGTTGAGTTCGATATTTTGAAAGCAGACGCAAAAAAGTGTTGCCAGGCACAAAAAAGCGTATGAGCGTGAGGATGTAGTTAGCGAAAAGAAGACAGGTAGATATACAAGAGCGAAGACCATTGAGAGTATATGAAGTGTCAAATTGTGTTTGGTTCCACTAAACCGTGATATAGTCAAAACCCTTTGATCTGGTGCTTCAAGTTGGGCTAGTCAATCTTTAGGTTTGACAAAAAATCCCAGTCGGTCGAAAACTACAGTCTTCCGACTTTTGAATAATACAATTTTTGTCGAGCCTAGTCAATCAAATATAACAATAGTGCGCATGGCTACGCGTGAATGAATAATTATGTAGAGTACTAAAGCTATTCACGAAATAATGTAGTACATTTTTCAGTATTATATATACCATTTTGTATGTTTGCCAGTCGTAATATCAAACTTAAATTCGAATAGCCAACAACTCATGAATACGGAAATCACATAGCACATTTGGAATTAATTCATGTCTGAGAATATGCTGAGAAATGAGTCCATTAGATATTAATTTTTATTCTAGATGGGAGTTGGTAGGCTGTGGCTGAGTCGTATTGAATTGCTTTGATAATTGTGTTTATTTTGCAGAATACATAGGAGAGAAATATACTAAATAATCGGGGGTTAATTCAATTCTTTGTGAATTTGAACGTTTGAGATGAACCAGAGTTCATGAATGGCCAGTCTGAGGAAATAGTTTTGGATGATCTGTAGTTTGTTGATATTCCTATTAGGGGAGAGCATACGTGACTACATTGAAATCGAGGCTCTGGCTTTCGACCAATGCAATGAACCTCCAACAACATAGTCCCTGCGAAACGCACCATTTCCAATGTATTTATGTCAAAATACTTTATTGCTGAACAATTAGTTAAAATAAGCAAACTTTGAACATTATGAAAATCAGTCAAACTTTTTGTTCAGGCGATTGTTCCATAACATTGGCCTAGATATGAAGGCCTTTCCGTTTAGAATTTATATTTGAAGTAGTTTTCCATTTTTTCTTGTTTCCTAACAAACTGATCAGAAACATAGTAGTTAGGCACAAAACGTTATGCAGACTCAAATTGGGTTAATCACAAAGCGTTAATAAAAGCGATCTAATGTATTATAAGACTCCATTCTCCTCTCGCAGGTAGTTTTGAACTTTGACGGACACCTCTTCTCAGACCTGGGAATGGACTTATCAAATCTAGTGAAAGTTGTGAAATCAAGCATTTTGTTTATTGCATTTCGTTTCTTTTATTTGAACTGTTTTTTACAGCTCTGCATGATCATTGAAGATGAGTCCTGGGATTTGAGCGAAGAGAATGGAATATACTTTGCTTACAAAGGAGACCAATGGGCAACGTACGAACCTCTTACAGAGATTCGCAAGAAGGTGAGTAACGTCCTAGCAAACAAGAGTCATATAAAACATTATTATAAATTATAATAAAATGGTAATTGTGCATGCTGATACCAGTGTTTCATTCTTCAATTATTTCAGTGAAACGAAGTTGTATTACACTGCGAACTACATTTTCTTCACGATTTCAAAATTATATATAATTGAGACTAGGGAGAGAGTTTTTTTCGAACAATCTCTCTTGCCGCTTAGGAATGTTAACACATATTATCTTAGTGCGTATCTCTCCAAACGCTAGTAATTGATACCAACTCCCCTCCCGGCTTGAATTGCTTATTTTACCAAAATGAGACTTGAACGTTACGAAAATGTGAAACGTGAATGTAAGCAAATTATTCAATATTCACAGGAAAATGTGTAGCACACGTTCAATACAAACGTGTTCACACCTCACTTATTCATCTTGTATACCTTTAGCGCTTCGTTTTCCCCAGGTGCTCGTCTCTTCATACGACTCCAAGAGCACGTAGATATCATACAGTACAGCTGGTTATTTTAAAGCGCCACTTTCAAACGTTAAAAGGGAGATTGCACCTAGAGGAAACTAAAGTACCTTAGATCAGTTCAACTTTCCTTTGGTGCATATTCACTGATCTGTAAGTATTAGACATAACCGTTATAAATAATGTAAACATGAATAAGCATGATTTAAGTCAAAAGGGAGTTGAACTGTAAAGAACAACACGTCCGTCTCCGCATCACTTTCGGATTCTCACATCTGTTTCTCACACTGGAACTGTCTATTCTAACATTCCACCTCACACTTCGTACCTGCACCACCACATCACATTCTCTCATTGAATTGATATACAATTCCTAGAGAATCTGATCTAAGAATTTGAAACTGATTCCTAGTGAATCTCCGTCACGTGCAAAACTCCCGTGCATCTTGAATGGTTCTTCGCCATCATTCTCACAGTTTCATTTCCTACTATCTCTATCCATCTCTGAAAAACATCTTTCAAACAAACCTTCACTTGCTGCAAGCCAATTCTCTGCACGGCTTCCCTTTTGAGCTGATTTCCACCGGCTGAGATGGTTCTGGGTTCAATGCTTCTAGCCGAAAGACTTTAGTGTTTCAGCCCCGGCGATGGCAAGACGTTGGACACTAACTAGATAACTAGATCGAATTTGTCTTGTGTCTTGAGAATTCTATTGGATGGCAGCCCTGACTGGTAGTTTTCCGCGATTTCTCCAAGTGTCAGATAAATGCTAGAGCAGCACCCTAAAAAGCGGGCCAAGGACCGCACACGATCTTTCCTCTTCCTAGTTATATCTTCAATCCTCACTTACAAATACACGCATGTACGTGCACTACACTTCTATGCACGTTTGGTCACCAGTCGGGAGCTTAGAGCGTCCCCCAGCTGGGGCGATGCTCCGCTGTGGGAGGTGGTGGTTATTTCCCCTCCCCTGGGCGGCGATATCCGGCACCGACCTTCCGTCGGCTAACGGGAAATCCCCAAACCAGAATCTCACACTAGCGGGGCAACGACCCAGCAGGGACAAATTCTGAACGCCCGACCTGTCTCGCGGCAGGTGTGGTAGTGTTGTGAATGTACGTCTAAGTGTGTGTAAGTCCGGAATTCGCCTGGTATTGATCGGAGAAACCACGGATATCTACTGACCATAGCACCGGCCGCTAGAATTCATCTCCAGACAGCGACTGAATTCGTCATAGCAATCTAGCTAGTGTTGCAAATCCTGCCACTCCCGTGTGTCTCGAACATAGTACCTCCCGGTCAGAGGCACTGCTTACAGGGGGAAGATCGCCACCTCTTACTGGGATAAATCATGCACTACAATAACGGGACATGTGGTCATAGCTGTTGACGCGTCCAGAAACACGTAATAATAAATCAGTCAACTGCCCACACGGCTCTTTCCATCCCTGACTTTCAACCAAACCTTTACCTCCTGCAGCCCACCTCCCTGCCCGCACGACTTCCCTTTCGAACTGATTTCCCAGAGAATCTCCACCAGGTGGGAGTCGCTTCGTCTGGACGCAAAGTGCGCGGCGAACGGCCGCGCCAAATCCGGACAAACGGTCGACCGGCGGCGGCGGAGAGCGACTGTCGGTGTTATTGAGTTACGGCTCTCTGAGGGGCGTCGGGCCTCCGCTGCGCTCCGCGCCACCCCGCGCGCCTAGGGGAGTCCCCGGGGGCGCCATTCGCGTTGCAAAGGTCAGCGCCGCCAACTCAAATGGCGGCGGCGCTCCGAGCCCCGCGTATCAGTCGCCCGCCGGAAAATGGGACTTGGGGGGGGGGGGGGGGCGAAAGCAGACGAGAAGGGCGAGGCGCGACTGAATGAAAGGGTGTGCGCTTGAAATCAGACGTCAAATATCTGGACGGTAGTAAACACCGAGCGCTTTTTACGACGCAGTGGGTCTCGACACGAAGTCAGCGTGCAGGGTGAAGTAGAGCTGCTGATTCCTGCGCCAATTTCGGATCTTTTTCCTTACCACACTCGTGGAACGAATCAGTCGCGTGAGAGGAGAACGAAAGACGAAAAAGAACGAGGACAGTCCCTAATGTAATTGGAATTATGCGTAAGTGAATGGTTGCTTTCGAACATGTTAACAAACTGCTCAGCAACCATTCACCAGAGTACCGTTTTTCGTGGAAATTACTTTGAAAATTATGGTTGTATAGACTTGAGGTTCCTTTTTGTAAACAGCAAATATGGACGGCGAAGCCTTCTCTCCAGCTTGAAAACGTCAAGTTTCCGCAAAGCAAAGCGTCAAATAGACCCCAAAATTATTTTGTAATAAAAATGCTTGTTCTTTGGAAATTAGGCGGCTCACGACTATATTATTACATCCAGACTACATTGACATAGTATTCTTATCTGTTGTGACCTTTTTTTGCGGGTTCTCGTTGGCCGACTTTATTTTTTGAGGTAACGGTTGATTCCTTTTTGTATAATACGACAAGGAATAAGAGCTCTTCTTTCTACTGTAATGGCTGGCACATAGCCGAGTATGATTGATTGTACAGTTAATGATCGCTCTCCTAAGTACGAAGAAAACAAGCATATGAAGGGGTGAAAACGATGTGGCATTTTATAAGTTCAGATAAACGTGTTTATTTAAGTCAACATTACTCTAAAGTTGTGGTGTTTTGTTTCATCAATAAAATCACGGAATGTCAATTGTTCATTAAAACCACGAAAATACATTGCCACAGAAATATAGCCTAAAATAAACACGTTTTTCTCAGAATGTATAATATGTCACTCATACCATTCAGTTTTGCACCCATTCATATGTAGATTAGTGACGTTTTTAAATTATAAATACCAAGAATCTTTTATTTTCGACTGTGGTGACTAATACTATGTTTATATGTAATCGCACGTGCTGTGATTTATGGAGCTGCAAGTGTTTTGTTAACCTTAACACGACCTACCACTGAGAACCAGTTAATGTGATATTTCCCATGTAAAATGTAATTCACGTTCTTCATTCTAGTAATGTGATAATACTACAAATTGTGTAATCTGTAACAAAAGATTGTCTACATGGACATTCATAAACTTATTGTCGTAGGCGTATATTCACATTTATACAGCATTTCAATTAACATGAGCTAATTAGTACTTTATAAAGTGCAATATCTAGTTGCTAAACATAGGTGTAATGACGAATCACGACGGATTAATCCGCAGTTTATCAAAGTAACGCGTTTACCATAGCAGTTGAAATGATGTGCTTAGTGCATTGAAGGCTTGGCACTTGGGTATCTCGGTGTTAGCCATTACTTGCCATTACTTTGAAAACAGACTTAGAATTGAATATGTTCTATCGACTTACACTATGTGATAAAAAGTACCTGGACACGTGACTAAAAATGACTCACCAGTTCGTGACGCCCTTCATCAATAATGCTGGAATTCAATAGGGTGTTGACCCCAATTTCTCAACACAGAGTTTGCTTACAAGTTCGGTGAATTTAGTTCATGAACAGATAGCAAAACTGAGGTCTAAGGGAATGCCCTAGGTAACCTCATACTTCAGACAGTAGCTCGTCACTAGTGAAAATGCAATAACACTTCCGTATTATCATAATATAAGGACACATCGGTGCGTATAAACTAATTTACTTAATTACTTACCTTAGATAGAAAAAAATCTACACACTTTCAGCCATCATTATCACTGTATGTCCATATTTCAGTTTACATACTTGCGCTATTTTTAGTGTGAGCTCAAATCAACTAATAGACTCTTTTTCTACCAACTTATATTAATTTTTACACTGACATTTAACGTGTTCAATGTAAATTTGGATGGTATAATTGCAAAGAACCTGTAACAAGTATTGTACTGGATCAACGACCCTCCATCTCGATCAGGTTTTTGTCCAGTTTCCCTGATTCTCGAGCAAATGCTGAGATGACCCCTTCTTTTGCTTCTGGACATAAATGTAACTTCAAATGAACTTCTCCTCATGGCACGTAACATACCGTTCTAACTGTTTTTTATCGTAAATAAATTAATCTCATAAAATACATAGTACCGAATTTTTTCATCTTCTGAAACTGTATTTTCCTCTGTGTTTCTGTGATTACATGTGTACTTGTTCTTTTTAGGCTCAATATGTCGTAAAGAAGGGTTTGGCTGGAGTGATGGTGTGGCCACTGGAATCTGATGACGTCTCTGGCGTTTGCGGACATGGATCGTCTCCGCTTTTGCGTGAACTCAACAAGGGTCTTGGCCGCATTTGAATGGTTATGAGCAGAATTTTCCATTTTCATTAGACTCATCAGTGTGTACTGAAATCAATACAGATGTAAAAAACAATATTCACATTCAAACTTCTCTTTATATTTTATCATTTATATTTTCTGTTTTTGTATATTGCTTCAACTCGTTTCTTCAATGTTACTTCATATTCTATGAATTAATTTTGAAAAGAAACTCGTAGATATTAAAATTTGTTCAGATATTTACGTTTAAAAAATCTGCAGTGTTTTACGTAGTTGATAATAAACACATTTAATTTTTATTTTAATTTCTAATATGTTAATATATTGTTTTCTGACCACATCTTTTCTCTTTCCCTTCTCTTCCCTTTCAAAAAAGAAATAATACAACATTTTCTATGAAAATGTAACTGTATAGCACGTGACATGGAACTTGATGTAGCAAAAGACGATTGTGAAATCGTTTCACGATAAACACGAAAACATAACACATGTATAGATAACAAATACTCGTATATCTGTGACGTATTTTGTACGAATGAGTAGTCCCCATTCCCTACCACTACACCATTCAGTTTTCACTCTCCTAATCAAGAGAGTCCCATCTCGTGCCTGACGCTTTTCATCAAAACACGCGAAAGTCTCTTTTCAATGCGTAAAAAAAGTCTATCCCATGCACAACGAGGCAGGAGGGGGGCAGGAAGCAAACAGTTGGGGGCCGACACGAACACCGGACTTCCCGAAAGTCCGCAACGCAGCGGCCCCAAATCAGAGAAAGGCTTCGCACAGGCCGACGTGCGGCGAATCGAAGAGGAGAAACTGGTGATAGTGATGGAAAGAAGGGCGGGATGGCGTGGGGTTCGGTGGGTTTTGGGAGGGGTAAGGAGGGGTGATGTAGAGCGTGGGGATGGGTGGGGTGGAGTGGGATTGGGTAGGGTGTGCGGTGCGAGAGTGGTGGAGGACAGAGTCCAGTGGGTCAGGGAGGGTATGGAGGCTGGGCAGGGTGAGGCGAGATGGGACGGTGTGGGCTGGTACGAAGCAATGCGGGTGGCTCGAAGAGCGTGGGGGGGTGGGGGAGGCGGGACAGAGCGGGGTGGCGAGGAGCAGAGCAGAGACAGGCGGGATGTGAGGTAGAGATGGGCGGGAGAGGACTGGGCAGTGCGGGACGGGAAGGGAGCCGGCCGGCCAGGAAGAGGGTAAAGCGCGCTAACTCCACGCGGAAGGTCGAGGAAAGAGGAGCGAGTGGAGCAGAATGAGAACGCACGGCTTCCCCTTCTCTTTCCCCGCGCTGCAAATTCGTAAAGGCGTGTTTCTATTGTGTCCCGAGCCGGGAGCGCTGCCATCTCTACGGCGACAGCGACAACCACTGTCGCAGTCTTTGCGTTTCCTCCCCTGCTTCACGACTGATTGAGTGATTATTCCATGATTCCAGGTACGTCAAGTTCTGTGGTCATTAGTGGTTAGATGAATGTTTTTATCACGAATGGTGGCATTTTCGTCCGCAGGATGGTGAGATACGGCGGAGATCTACACGTCGACTTGTGGGATTTTCTTCATCCAGGTATCTCCCACCAGCGGCGCACTGCCCCAGCAGGGACAAACTCAAAGCGCCCGCATATATGGTAGTGTAGTGCACGCTTGGTAGTGTGTGTGTGTGTGTGTGTGTGTGTGTGTGTGTGTGTGTGTGTAAGGGATAATAATACGGCAAGGAAGAGGGAGGAAAGATCAGTGGCCCATTTCTTAGGGAATTATTCAGCTCTGGAATTCGCCTGGTGTTGAAAAAAGGACGCAAATGCCTATCAGCGCAGTCGGTCACAAGAATTCTCTTCCAGATAGCGGCTGAATTCGACCCAATTGGCCTGCTGGTGTCGAAAATCCTGCTACCGTCGGAGTTCGCACGCTACCGTGCATCATCATGTTCGTAGTATTGCACTAGAACATCGTAACGTAGCGAAACCATCGTAACCAAGCAGCTGCTGCTGTAGACGCCGAAATCAATGCCATCATTTCATTATCATTGATCCCACACAATTACTGTTGTAATTATATATGTTGTCTCTGCCCAATTTTCGATGACATTTGTATTTTTTCGTCTTTGTTTTCTTGCTTATTACATTTTTATTAAAAAAGTCATATAAAATTTGCAATTAAAATGTAATATGGAAAAAAATAGATGGAAAATACTATTGTCATTTAAAATTGTCCAGAGACAACATATACCTGAAATATAATTATTAGACAAACGTAAAATACTGTTGAAAATCTCATCGACATTATCAGCAGTGTCACCTCTGACCAAATTCACCAGATGTGTTAGCACCACCCCACAGTCATCATTCAACCGATTGTGTCGATCATTGCTGCCATTGGCAGCATGTGATGATCTATAATCACATTAGGGTTGCTGTCTTTCCGTTGGAATTTCATTTTCGTATTCCTGGCCGTTTCGCTACTCTCAGTTACACCTAAAAGCGTTATAAAGCAATTTCGTGCGTATTGGTGGCACTTCTTTTCCTATCAGCTTGCTTATGTAAAGCCCGCCTCAGTTTACTTCCTTTTACTTTGTCCGAAGGATACATCACCATCACCGCCATTATTTCTCCCAGGCGTCACCGCCAAATCAGCCCCTAAAACTGATCGCCAGCGGCAATACTACCGCCATAACTATCTCCTTTCATCATAGGTCTGCGATGAAAACAACTTGAATAATCCAATTTATGATGGTTTATTGAATGGATTTCTGTGTTGGATACATGGATACAGAAGGTTTAGAGCATTTTTACCTAGTACCAAAAAGTTCGTGTGTCGTGTTAAAAGGTGAAAAACCGATATTGAACCAACGTTAGGATATAATAGTAGTTTATGCAGTTAGTTTATAATGTTAAGCTTTATTGCGTGAGTACATGTTTTGAAAACGAGCAAAGTTAGGAATGAGTTTTAAAATTTGTACGAATGCAATAAAGCAAACAGTACGAACGAGTTAAATATGCTATTATTTGTGCGTTGAATAAGCTATTTTTTGTATTACAGCATTATAAATTTGTAAAAGAATCAAACTTGCGTAACAACTTTCTTATGATGTTTCGGGTATTTGACATCTCTGCGAGAAAACAGTGGTCGGCCGTTCCGTTTATCGCTTCCTCCCCAAGGTTCTCTCACTGCGAGTGGATGAATGTGTGATGACGCAATCATTCGTGTCACAAAATGCCCTTTTATGAATGATTTCTTGCAACAGAAAAGGTCTTTTATAATATTGGTATACAAAAAAAAGTTTTATTGCGTGAGCCTAAATGGTCCAATCGCAATTTCCAGGGAGGCTACGCCCTCACTACCCTCCCCCTCCTGTGCGCTCGTCTACGCCGTTCAACCATCTGATCGTCAGTGATACCACGTCCCTTCACCCTCTCCCCGGGAGTCACGTGGGACGCGCACATCGTCGCCGCCATCACGGCCCTCGGCCCCGCCCGGACGGCGTCCACTTCAAAGGCGCGGCCGCCGTTCCCTCCCCGCCCCTCCCTCCCTCCCCCGCCCCTCCCGCCCCGACAGCGCTCGCGCTTCAAAAGCTGATGGGATTGCACGCGCTGTTTTAAGCACTGAGGCCCGCGCGGCGTCGATGGGCGTGGTGGGGCCCGGCGGAAACCCAGGCCGTCCGCGAAGAGCGAGTTTAGAGCTTCAAGTTGATCATCTGTGCGATTCAACACTGCAATGGAGGCTAAGGGAAATAATGGTTGCTTTGGAAATTAGCTACTGAGATAGAAGTGAAACTATTTGCTAATTTCAAATGTGGTGATCATCAAAATATTTTCAATGAAAACCAGATTAATCCTCCTGTATTGTTCGGGTTTATTTGACCCCAAAAGAATTTGTCTCACTCCCACAGGCATGCTTGACTGGTGAGCATTCTGATACTGCGTGACTCTGTTAAGACTCTAATAACTTAAAATATACGATTGTCGAATTTTTTAATCCTTCTAAAACAAAATTGTTACATATGTACTGTTCGGGGCCATGTGACCCGATTGTTGAAAATCAGCCGAACGAGTATGTAAGGTATGTTAATTGAAATTATGACAGTAGAACTATGTACATGTTTTGATAACATAAATTTAGGCAAGCCTACATTCGTTGCCTGGAGGGAAGGAAAAACAAAATCATTGTATGACAGTTCATTCTGATGTAGTAAGTAGTTCTCTGAAATAAAACTTTATATATGTTTATTTCTGTACGTCATCAAATTTGGCCATCAGATTTATTAATAAAAATAGAAATCTGGGAAGAAACGAAAAAGAATAGTCTGAACTTACTCGGCAAATAAGCAAAGGATAAGTTCAAATACTTTCTTTTTCATCATAATATTTGTTGTAAACTATTTCCCAAGGATAGAAGAAACATAGAATTCGAGTGTTTTCATCGATACAACACAATTTAGTAAAACTGCCACACATAAAACAAATTATTTTAGATTTAAATTAAATGAAAGAAGTTACTTTTATCACATAAATATATCAGCTTACTATTGAATATTCACTTACAATAGGAAAATAAATCACCGGCCATTCATTCTGATTTATAATATGAACATAATTTTTTCACACAATATTTCTTGATAAGGATTTCAATAAATAAACAAAATAACACAATGATTTTGGTGTAAATGGGCAAGTATCCCATTAATGAGTATACAGCATTAAGGAAGTATAACACGATTTAATAATCCACAACAATACTGAAAAAATAGAAATTCAGCAATTGCTTCAGGATTTAGTAGCAATATGAAATAGCTGTATTACTTGCCTTATAAATAATAGAAATGAAATATAATATATTTTTTTCGTATTTCAGGATTATAAATGACCTTTTATGTTGCAAGAAGTCATTCGTAATCAGGCATTTTACGTCACAAATAAGTATTAGAATTTAAGGCACTAATTATTGCGTCATCACACGTTTAGTCAATCGCAGGGAGAGAATCGAGGGGACGTAGAGATAAATGGAAACAACCGATCACCGTTTTCTCGAACAGATGTCAAATACCGAGACGGCACAAGAAAGTTGTTTCACAAAATTATTTTTATTCTCCTATAAATTTGCAAAGCTGCAATACAAAAAATAGCACATGTAACTCGTTTGTAATGTTACTTTATTGCGTTTCTACAAATGTGAAAACTCGCTCCTCACTTTGCTCGTCTACTCATGCAATACAACTTTACATTATAAAGTAATATAAACTAATATAATGTTCCATTTGAAGTGAATCATAATTGTAAATAATCCCCAATTTAGTTTTTCACATATTATTAATAATTATTAAATTACTAATAATTAAAGAAACTTAAGTTAATATTAACATTATAGGTTATTGTAAAACATCATTCTACTTTATGTGGAATAACTAGAATCAACAAATCCTGTTTTAAAACATAACTAATGTGCCAAATAACTTCCCTGTTCGTAGTAACCCCAAAAGCACAACCGTATATTAAATTAGTATAGTATAGAAAGGTTAATGCTGAATTTAAAAAGCGAAAATTTTGTCTGCTGTGAAAGAAGTACATTATAAAAATTGCACAGAGCAGCGTCCTTGTTTTCATTAACAATTCATACAAAGGACGGTTCTAAATAAATCAATAGCCATTGAAACTTTGAACTGTGTTAATATTCGCAACTTTTTATTTGCATGTAATTTTTTAATAGAGTTTATATTACTCCCTTTTCGACTATTTTATTAGTTAATTTAAATAGAGTTATATTTCACAACTTATTTCACATAGAGCAGTCAAAAGTCTTCCCATAACAAACAATAATAAATCATCATTCTAGAAACCATCGTTTGCTTTTTCAACCTTCTATTCGTTTGTTACTTAAAATCACATCAACGTCTAGGTTATTAGCGATCACTATTGCAGTTAACGGTACTGCAACTATGAAGGTGCCATGGTATAGTGATGATAGGGGGTGAAAGGACGAACACAAATACAGCCATGCCTGAGGCGAGACTGAAACCCGCAATCTCTTGGTCCGAGATCACTTCTGCCTTAACGATCTCGACCATCGGGACCGGCGTCCTATGCTTTAAATTCTCTGGTTCTGTTGATTTTAAATAATTGTATAACACGCAGCATTTTCCAGAAATCCATTTACTACACTTGCAGGGGATGACTTGAGAGGCCGTGAACTGTTTAAACAACTCGTGTGAGCATGTAGTCAACCCCTCCCACTTACCTTGATAGCATTGTTAACTCGAAGGGCCAACGCTTTAATAGTATGCAATTCGGACATATTGCCTGTACATATTAATATTTACCGAGGATGTTACTATTACTCTGGAATAATTCAGTATACATGAACTGAATGTAAAGAAAAACATATAATATATTTTAACTGAAAGAATACATTTGCTTACAACTGTACAACTGCATTTTCTCTTTAAATGTTTAAATAATGGTAGTAGCTGAAGACGCAGCTAGAAGACTAATTGAAGTCGTTGCAATTAATATTTAACCCAAACAGAGTAAAGCTGAAGCCACAACACAAGTTACAAGTGCTGAAACAACAAAGACATAGCTCAAGACATACTGAGGGCAGAGGAATACGTAATGTGCAGACTCTTGACGCCAGAGTCCGCGCAAAGTTGCGTGACGTCATCCGCGTTGAGACCGGAGCTGGTTTTTATGGCTATCTTTTCTTAAGTTACTTTTAACTATCAAACAAACATTTTCGATAGGATTCATGTCAGGGATATTTGCATCCCAGACTGTTCAATGTCTTAAAAATGTTTTCAAGCTTTCTTTTCTGTTGTGATATGGAGCGTAGTCTTTGTTTTTTCCAAACAACTCATTTATGTGAAAGAACAATTGGCTTTTTAGGGCTTCTAAATATTGGTCGTGCCTCATTGTACCATGTGTATTTATTTTCAATAACATTAACAAACATTACTTTTAGAACAATTACTTTTGCCAGGTGTTTTTGAGGAGTTATTATAATCCGTTAAGTCAGAAAAAAATTATTCTAATAATTGGTAATCTCTGTATGTTGCACAATAGAAATGCATTGATGCTGTGTTCGACGCAATCACGTACAATACATGAAAAAATAATTGTTTATGCAGGAAGCTCAGCACTTACGTATCCATGAATAGTATGAACTAAGCATGGATTGATTCACAACACATTGTGATATAGAATGTTCACATTTTCCACATATTAACTGGAGAACGGTGGATTTTGTGGAGCAACGCACTGCGCGTGTAACACTTTCTCGTCTCCGACAATCAAATTGAATCTATTACAAAAAGTTTTTAATAAGACGAAGAGTAGTAATTAACTTATAATCAAAAGAGTTATAAAAATGCATGTGAATGTGAATGTTATGAATTATAATAACTTTTAGAGGTAACTTTTACTTTCTCGTACTTACTAACATAAAACAAACTATAGTAATCGTGCGCCCAAAATCGGCGAAGTTTCGATACAAAATCTCTTATTGCCGGACCCTGGTAAGAGAAAAGTGGAATAATCCAATTGTTTTAGCTGATGTCGCAGATCCCGGAATTTTAAACAAGTATTTTAATTTTGGGGGGTACTTTACGTGAAGTCCGTGGGACATTTAAAAATTTTCAAAAAATGTCTCCAAATGACATTTAAGAGAATGGTGCAGGTCTCATTTTCCTTAACATTCCCTATTTTTCGAAAATTGGAAAAAAATTAAACTTCAAAATAAGAGAGATTTTTGTGTCAGAAAATGTCTGTTGTACATAATTAGCTCTTTAAAAAAGGCCATGTACATTTTTTGAAACGTGAGTGGTTTTTGCGTTATTTGCAATGGAAATGTACTCAATTATTTTGTCAAAAAAGCTCCAATATTTTTTTAAAGTTTCTATACATAAGTAATATTTGACGGTAGAAAATATGGTGCTGGTTTCATTTTCGGCTATCGTTCGGCTTTTTGAAAATGAAAAAAATAAGACTACAAAATTGAAGATAAATATATTTGCCTCAGACAAAGTCTATTGCACAAAATTAGCTCTTCAAAAAAGGTCATATACAACTTTTGAAAAAAACTAGTAGTTTTTGTGGTATTTTCCGATTGAAATTTACGATCAAAAAATTGGGGCACGCGTTCAATACGACACTACCTTGAAGAAATTTGATTTACTTGCCCTAAATTCATGTAATAATTCCGGCCGACATTTCGCAATCGTTGGGACAGATTATTATGCAGTGAAGACACGCATTATCGTTGACTGTGCGACGAGTTCAGGGGCGCTTAAGCGAGTCGTCATAAATGAAAAATAATCATCAACAACGCCCTCACATATCCGATTTAATTCAGACCACTCTTTAAATATTCCCATTACTAATAAGAACAAAGTGTAAACATTTTGACGAAATCGGTAGAGTAGTTTTTGTGTCTATGTGCGACATACATACGTACATTGTCTTTTATTTATATATTGATTAAACATGCATACTGCTATTTTTTTTGAGATGGCATGCCCGTTGGCCTAGCAGCGCCCTCTTTTGTGTGACAGGTAAGGTCAGTGGCACGAAACACCTAGCGTATCTTGTAACACCGTACAATCTCGTCTCATACATATTGGGGAAAATCTGAACAAAAACCGCTACATTAGGAAGGTTCTAGAGCTCGAGGTACTGCTCCTCCAACAAGCAGCTCCACATGCCATATTTCAGTAGGACTATTCCCGACATCGTGTGGCGAGGAATGTGCAAGCTTTCTGCGAAGAACGACGGATACATTGCTTCCCTGGCCCCTCAGGTTCGCCTGACATGTCACCCATCGAACATGTGTGGGATGTGATCGGTCGGCAACGTCTCCTGCAGCTGCTGCCGATGCTTTGTGGTCACACATCGCAACCGTGTGGCATTGTGTTCCCCAGCAGCATATCCAGGCTCTCTTTCAACCCATGCCTAGAGGCTAGAGGCTCTGATGGCAGCGCGTGGCGGCTTCACATCGTAATAAATTCTCAAGGTCAAAATGAGGTCCAGTCCTGAAATTCTAATCATTTGTATATTGGGATATTCCTAATCTGTGGAATAAATTTCAATGCGTTAGTATGTCTCCTTGGTGTTCAAATTTTCACAAGCACGAGTGTATATTGAATACAGTGTATGTAAGAATAATATTGAAATGAAAATAAAAAAATAAGAGGGCGCATTAACTAATAATTAATTCTGACTCATCTGATAATTAATCTTATGAGTCTAGTGCATCCTCTAGCAGGAAGGGGGCGGCCTAGAACCTCACGCTCAGAGATGCTGCGACGTCAACGATTGTCATTGAGCCATCTCAGCATATACATTTTACTACTAAAATTATACCGTTTCCTTATCACACTATTTCTTCTCTGAGTTAAAAATTAACATTTTCTTAGATGTGTCACAATTTGTATGCATCGACGATTTGCGGTAGGATGGGATGTTACATGGCGTGGTCAGCCTGATGCCTCGTATGCCTCAGATTTTACTAGTAAAATTTTACCATTTTCTTACTGCACTATTTCTTTTCTCAATTAAAAATTATCATTTTTTAGATGTCACAACTTTTATGCACCGACGATTTGTGGTAGGATGGGAGGTGGCATGGCGTGGTCAGCCTGTTGCCTCGAATGCCTCAGATTTTACTAGTAAAACTATACCATTTTCTTACCGCACTATTTCTTCTCTGAATTAAAAATTATCATTTTTTTAGATGTCACAACTTTTATGCACCGACGATTTGCGGTAGGATGGGAAGGTTGCATGGCGTGGTCGGCCTGTCGCCTCCCATGCCCTCCTGTCGCCCTTCGCGCCGCGCTGGTGGGCTCGTTGCTCGAGGCTTCCTGCAGGGAAGACAGCAGCAGCGCGCCGGCAGCGGATGGGCGGCTCAGGGGCGGGGGTGGGGCGGGGGCGGGGGCGGGGGCGGGGCAGGCGGCGCGGAGCGGTGCAGCGGGCAATTGGGTTAGCCGGGGATTTGTGGACTCGCCTCATCACGCGCCCCGCACGACGCCAAAGTGCCTGCTCGCCGACGCGCCGATGCGCTGCGTCGATAGCGCAGCTCCGCCTCTCTTCGCTTCTCTTCGCTTCTCGTCGCTTTGCGAGCACCTGGCCGAGGAAACAGACCCGGCTTTGTGATTCGTCCAGCGGTACAAGTAGAATATTTGGACTTGAGGTGGCATATTGGGGATATTCAATATTCCTTTTTCTATTGAAAAAAGGTATTTCAAACGATTTTTTTACATAAATTACTAGATAATATATCATCTTCATCATCATCATGCGAAAGCTTGCGGAAACATTCAAAAAAGTAGGATCAAAGATAAATTTCCTCAAAACTAAATATATGGTAGTGGGAGAGAAGTAAGAAATTATGTACCAATAAATGGAGATCAGATAGAAGCATGCCATGAATCTAAATATTTGGGTGAAATTATTAGCGACGAAGGAGATTCCAGAAAAAATATTGCTTCAAATATTTCACAAGGACGGCAAGCTATTAGAAAGTTAAACTCGCTGCTCTGGGTAAAAGAAATATCCAAGTCTACCAAGAAAAGACTTTTCGACTCTATCATACAAAGTACATTGTATGGTGCACTAACATGGGAACTAAGGAAAAGAGAAAGAGAGAAATTAACGAGCCTACAAATGGATTTTTTGAGATAAAGTTGTGGAGTATCTAAAATGGAATACATTAGAAACGAAGAAAGTCTTAAGCGGATGAAGGTTCAAAAATCAATAATAGATGAATTGGAAACACGAAGGCTGAAATGGTACGCTCACGTAAAGAGGCTTGATTGTGAGAGATGGCCCAGAAAGTTATGCGAGTGGTTTCCTTTAGACAGAAGAAAAAGAGGTAGACCCAAAGAGGAATGGCAGAATCAGATTTTTAACAAGATGCAAAGATGAGGACTAGAAGAGAATGACTGGAATGATAGAGTGATATGGAGATTGGAATGCGAGAAACGGTCACAAGAGCTGTAAAACACTCGCAAGAAGAAGAACTAGATAATATATTAGTAAATAAACGACATTTTATTCTTTAGAATATTACTAACGAGCATCTGATATTCTACTTTATCATCCTCTAATCGCCTATCACTGGAAGAGCCTGGAAGCTTTCTTTTCTGTAACCTCAGACCCAATTACATGGGTGTCAAGAATACAGTACCATGCTGCAGATACATGTACATATTTATGACATTTTTTCCTTGTATGGAGCAACATTTTTTCTAATGGTAAATATTAAACTACATTATTATAATATAATATATAAAGCAACAATCTTGTAAATGAAAATTATAAGTACTTTTTTACAGTTTACCACGGTGATTTGCAACTTCCATGGCAGGGAAAAAATAAAGTATTTAAACCAACATTTTTTTTCAAACAGATAGCGTACGAAGATCGGCGATCCATTTTCAGTGAATGCACATACGATTTTTATCAATTTTTTCATATCTTGAGTATATGATGGTTTCTTTGCAATGTGAATCAAAATGTTCTGATTAGTTCATTAAAAAGAGACAAGAGGCGATAAGATTATTCAATTCACCCTGTACACTGTTTGTGAAATTAGTTTCCACAAAAATAATTCCACAAGTAATATTATTTTATGAATATAATTCAAAAGAAAGTTTGGAATCTAGTGAATAGGCAGAAACATGTTCTTTACTGAGAAGAATGACACTTCATTATTTAAAGTTAAACACAGTTTGTGTTTAAAGCTACACGATACTGAATTGACCATTTCTGGATATTTTGATAATTATTACTTTTGTTCAGAGTCTGCAAATCTATTTATCCCCAAATTATGAAAGTATACAAACGTGAGTTTGGTTTTTCATGAAAAGCTCCAATAATATTGCGGTTTCCTATTCTTGCTTTGAGTATCGTTTTTGGAATTTGTTCTTTGAATTAAGAAAATGGTATAACTAGCCGGTCGACGCAATATTTCATTGGTAAAGTAAAGGGGGGGCGTCAAAGCTTGATAGCGTATTTCATCAAGCTTATTGGTTGAATGTTCAGTTGTGTAGTTTTTAAGACGTAATATAGTGAATAAAAGTAAAGAATTCGTCAAAATAACAGTTCTGCAAGCGGGAAAGCAGTATTATTTCATCGTTCTAATTTAAACCTTGTAACATGGCTGCTAATGGTTCTATTTCGTTCTTTCCCGTTTTTCCCTATCGCGTATCGATTAACGCATATAAAAAAACAAACATCTTTCTCTTTTTCTCTCTCTACCCCCAACCTTTCATGTGCCTGATATACACACAGTGCCGTGATTTTTCTGAACCATGGAGAGGAAACTACCTATCAATTGGCGATAAAAAAATGGACGAGATGGGAAAAAGGAAATAACGTGGGCAGTACATGAACGTTTTTAAAACTAATGTGCCGGTATCCATTTGAAATTGTTCGAAGAAAAATACTTCGTAAACTATCAACAAGAACAGCCAACTCCTAGGATTCTTATCCAAGTATTGGCGTGGCCTCCACCAAGTAATTTAATTTGTGTCCAAGATTCGCCTCCATCAGGCCTCGAACCTATAACTTCCAGTTTACTAGTGAATGTCTAAACAATTGCCAGTTTACCAGTAATTGTCTTAATAATTCATTTTAACGCGCTGGACATTGAACAGAATAAACTAATGAAGTTACGCATATTTTCATCTCGATCAACGAACACTACTTTAAACAGAATTACTGTCAAAGCGCAACACGTGTATCCACTTCCACATGTATGACGTTTCAGTTCAGGAATGCATCCGAAAAAACAATATCAACACAACCAAGATTTCGTCGTAGTTGCCGTGGCCGAACAGACACCCTTAAAGTTGCCGCCGGATGACGGTACCAATACCGCCCAAGAGAGTGCGCTGTCCGACAGCGCGGCAGTACCGTCACGCTCGAGCAGACAGCGGCGCGCGAGAACCCACCCGTATCACCGGGTTGGCCAGCGGACCTTCGCCTCGAGCGGGCTATAAAAGAGCCGCTCGGGCAAGCAGGAGGCAGTCGATAGCGAGCGCCTACAAGTGATTAGAGAGTGACATTGTGAATAAGTGATACGTCGAAGTGCTAACGGACTCTGGACTGCCCCACGGATATTTGGTGATCTAGCGACGTATTTGGACTCTCTTCTGGAATTTTGTTAGAACTTGGCTATTGTTATTGGATTTGCTCTTTTGGATTGTGAAATAAAACACGTCGTAAGAAACCGTGTTTATCTTTGTTGTTTTCTGGTCACAACAACTTGGCGACGAGGAAAACTAAAATGGAGGCCGGCGACCCGATAGTGCAAATGCTAGCACTAATGCAGCAGCAGATGCAGCTGCAACAGGAGGCGTTCGCGCAGCAGCAACGGCAGCAAGCTGAGGCGCAGCGGCAGCAAGCGGAGGCGCATGCGCAGCAGCTGGCGATTCTGTTGGAAGCAATCAACAGACGCCCCCCGCCCCAATTCCACTCTTTCCAGCCCGACTCGGAGGAGTGGTCAGAGTACCTAGAGAGTTTCGAACAGCATTTATTATGTCACCAGGTAGGAGACGCAAAAACAAAAAAAAGCGTTTTTTCTAAGCTGCGTTGGGAACAAAGTGACTAGTTTGTTAGGAAAACTACTCCCAGAAAGAGACTCAACAGAGTGGAGTTGGGAAGAAATTAAACACAAATTAGACACTTACTTTAACAAAACGCCACATGTACTGGCGGCCAGGTATAAATTCTTCCAGTGCAGGAAAAGCGAAGGACAGTCGCACTGCGAGTGGATTACAGAGTTAGCTGGCCTGGCGCGGCAGTGTCAATTCAAATGCCCGCCATCAGAGGGAGAAACATCATACGCTGAAACACTGATCAGAGATATGGTAGTCTTGCACACGCCGGAGGACAAAATTCGGTTTTTAGCTTTGCAGAACGGAGATCCTTCATTGGAAGAAGTAAAAACCTTGTGCAAGACTTACGAGACCACGCGTGAGACAGCCCGCCAAATCACGGCCGGATCATGCGTGTGTAGTGTTACCGATAACAATTCAGTGAAAGACAGTAGCCCAGACAGTGTTAACAGTTTAAGTAGTAGTGTCAGTATGAGAACGGCGCGAGAGAAAAGAAGTGAAGTGAGGAAAGGTAGACAAAATAATCAGATAGGGGCAAAGTCGGCAAAGTGGGGCGGCGACTCAAAGGAAAGAAAAAGTACAAAAAAGATTGACCAGTTTCGGGAAGACGCCCATTAAGGTGTTAGGAAGTGTGCGCGTGCAAGCATCATACAAGAGCAAGCAGGCAGTCATAGAAATATTAGTGGTCGACCGGTATGACGTAACGAATATCCTGGGGTTGGACTCCTTCGATAAACTGGGGTTTGGAGTCGTAGACGAGGTAAACCAGGTATCAGACCAGGATGAGGTTCACGTCATCAAGGATTTAGTTTCTGAGTTCGCGGAGGTGTTTTCGCCCGGGTTGGGAGAGTGCAAGAGCTTTCAGGCTAAGATCCAGCTTAAAGAGGGACATAAACCACGCTTTTACAAAGCGAGACCGGTGCCATGGGCACTTAGGGACAAAGTGAAAGAAGAACTAACACGGCTGCAGAAAGAAGGGGTGATTACGCCAGTAACAGTGAGCCAGTGGGCCACGCCTTTAGTTCTAGTGAAAAAATCGAACGGGAAGATTAGGTTGTGTGGCGATTTCAAAAGCACGGTGAACCAACAGGTGGAGGTTGAGCAATATCCGATTCCCAAGCCGGAAGATCTTTTCTACAAACTGTCAGGCGGACAACAGTTTTCTAAAATAGACCTCAGGGATGCTTACCTACAAATACCTTTGGATCCCGCGGCCAAGGAAGTATTGGTAATCAACACACCGCTCGGTTTATTTAGCTACAACAGATTGCCTTTTGGGGTAAACTCAGCGGCAGCAATCTTCCAGCGCTGTCTGGAGCAAATTACCTCGGGCCTGGATGGTTGCTGCAATTATCTGGATGATATCATCGTCACAGGAGGCAGCTTAGAAGACCATAAACAAAACCTGAGAAAGTTGTTCACGGTTTTGCGTGACAAGGGTTTTAAGGTAAATCAGGAGAAATGTGAATTCTTCAAAGAAAAAGTAGTTTTTCTGGGACACGTGTTAGACAGCACGGGGATAGCCCCTACCCAGCAGCACGTACAAGCTATTATTCAGATGCCTCCGCCAACAGATCTAAAACAGCTGCAAGCACTGTTAGGCAAAGTTAACTACTATAATAAGTTCATTAGAAACTTTTCGACGATAGCAGCTCCTTTAAACCATCTGAGAAAGAAAGGGGTCAAATTTGTATGGTCGGAAGATTGCAACAAAGCTTGGAACAGTTTAAAACAAGAGTTACTGCGCACGGTAAGACTTAATCATTTTGTCCCGGGAAGGATCACAACTGTGGCGGCAGATGCCTCAGATTACGGTCTGGGGGCGGTGTTATCCCAAAAAGATGGAAAAGGGGTCGAGAGACCAATCGCTTTTATGTCGAAAACTCTAAACAAACACCAGAGAAATTACTCCCAGATAGAGAAGGAAGCATTGGCGATCATTTTTGCGGTGAGAAAATTCAACGAGTTCCTTTACGGGACCAAATTTCACATCATCACTGACCATAAACCTCTGGTGCAACTCTTTCACCCAGGGAAGAAGATCCCAGAATCCACAGCCAAGAAGCTGCAGAGGTGGGCGTTGTTTCTTGCAGATTACGACTACCAGATCCATTATAGAAGCACGTCGCAACACGCGAACGCGGACGCGTTGTCTAGACTACCCGCCGGCCCAGACCCAGAATTCGACGCGTCTGAAGAAGAATGCCTCCAGTTGGACCTGGAGGATCTGGGAAACCTAGCAGATTTTCCGTTAGAGGCAAGGACTATAGCGAGGGAGACGGACAAGGACCCGGAGTTGAACCAGGTACGGCGCTTCATCAGAGAAGGTTGGCCAACAAGAAGATTAAGAAGCAACGCCAGGTGGTTTAACAAACAAGACAGATTGTCGTGCAAAGCTGGAGTTCTATTGTTAGAGGGCGAAGAGTTCACAAAGGTAATCATACCCAAGAGCCTCAGACAGACAGTGCTTAAATTGTTACATCAAGGGCATTGGGGGGTAGTACGTACGAAGCAGCTGGCGCGACGGCACTGTACGTGGCCAGGTATGAACAACGACATTGAACAAATGCTAAAGAGATGCGAGGCTTGCCAGCTTAACCAAAGCGCCCCCCCCAAAGACTTGACACCTTGGCCGGAGCCGGCGGAACCGTGGGAAAGGGTCCACGTGGATTTCGCCGGCCCCTTTTGGGGGTCCATGTGGTTGGTGGTAGTGGACGCGAAGTCCAACTACCCGTATGTGGTTGAAATGGGAAGCACCACCTCTACACAGACCGTAGAGATGCTGGAGAGGATCTTTGTTACAGAAGGTCTACCTGTGGTATTGATTTCAGACAATGGTCCGCAGTTTTCGTCCCAAGAATTCGCAAAATTTTGTGCGAGCAACGGCATCCAACACATCTGTGCACCGCCTTTCCACCCACAGTCTAATGGAGAGGCGGAGAGGTTCGTTCGAACCTTCAAAACGGCTATGGGGAAAGCGCGGGCAGCGGGGACACCAAAGTCCCGAGCACTCTTAAGGGTCCTGGCAACGTACAGGGTCCTGCCAGGCTCAACGGGCAGAAGCCCAGCTGAAGTGCTCCACGGCAGGCAGCCCCGGACCTTGCTGTCACTGCTGAGCCCTAGCGACCCGCATAGAGCTGGAGGTATTAGACCAAAATACAAGGTAGGTGACAAGGTATATATTCAGTCACTTAAGAAAGAGCCAGCATGGGTGCCCGGGGTAATACAAGAGATTCGAGGCAGCAGAGTTTATGCGGTACGAACCTTAGAAAGGCTGGTCACACGCCACCAGGGGCAGATCAGACCTCGAACTAACGAGAGTCAAGTAGACAACAGGTCGTGGATATCACCCGAGGAATTCCGCAGGAAAGTGATGAGGGAAATAATTTATGTCCCACAGGAGCGCACGGCCGTTGGAACACCAGCAGTTGCAGCGGACACGCGGGAGGAAGCAGCCACCAGCAGCAGCAGAGAATCCGCCTGTTCGACCAGGACAGAACTACGGCCCAGGAGGGTTACCTGTTCAGTGCGTTTTGCGCCATACGCAACGCATTTGGGCGCGGAGGGTGCCGTGGCCGAACAGACACCCTTAAAGTTGCCGCCGGATGACGGTACCAATACCGCCCAAGAGAGTGCGCTGTCCGACAGCGCGGCAGTACCGTCACGCTCGAGCAGACAGCGGCGCGCGAGAACCCACCCGTATCACCGGGTTGGCCAGCGGACCTTCGCCTCGAGCGGGCTATAAAAGAGCCGCTCGGGCAAGCAGGAGGCAGTCGATAGCGAGCGCCTACAAGTGATTAGAGAGTGACATTGTGAATAAGTGATACGTCGAAGTGCTAACGGACTCTGGACTGCCCCACGGATATTTGGTGATCTAGCGACGTATTTGGACTCTCTTCTGGAATTTTGTTAGAACTTGGCTATTGTTATTGGATTTGCTCTTTTGGATTGTGAAATAAAACACGTCGTAAGAAACCGTGTTTATCTTTGTTGTTTTCTGGTCACAACAGTAGTGATTAGGATTATATTATTTCATGCGAATATCACCAACTTCCAGTGCTCTTCATGCAATTCTTTTTGTCACCGTGGATTGTCGGAGTGAGGGATACGGCGGAGTTTACTATCCGTAGTTTGGTGCGGGGCAAGCTGAGGAGACGAGAGTGTCTTGAATGCACAACCTCGATGTATTTCTTTAACTTTGTTTTGTTTTATTCTACTTCAGGCAAAAAAAAGAGAAATGAGAGATCATGGGAGAGGTTGTTAAGCGTGTATGGTTAGCCTATTGTATAATCTGTTCTCAAAACAAAAAGGGAGGAACAATAAAAGAATGAACGAAAGAAAGAAGGAAAGAAGAGAGAAATAAAAAAAGAAAAACAAAAGTCTTCAGTCGGTTTATTTTCAGCTTGACACACTGAATGTTTTGTTAACATTATCACCATTTTCGTCAGTGTAAAGTACTTCATTTGACTGCAACATTTTTAGCAAGGATCAAGATACGATGTATTTTTCTACACTGTCTTAGAAACATAAAATGCCAAAAATGAGGACATTTTCATACTTCATTGTATAATATTTTTTCTGTAACAAGTAGTAAATAAAATTAGAGAGACGTTAGAGGTAATGACTCATTATATAAGGTAGGGAAATATATGATTTTTCTCCTGAATTTATCATTACTAACTCCCATTTATTACTTTCTTTTATACATACATGTGTATATACTGAGTAATATAATGAGTAGTAAGTGAAGTTGTGTAACGCTTCAGCAAACTAGTGGTGCTACGCCAGCACACGCTTTCTCGCATTATTTCTAAATTTGCAACCGGGGCATTTTTTCCACCTATTTTCAAAGATGGTGAATACTTTGCTCAGTTTAAAGTAACTATACGTACACTATGTGATCAAAAGTATTCGGACACGTGACTGAAAATGACGTACCAGTTCGTGGCGCTCTCCATCGGTGATGCTGAAATTCAATAGGGTGTTGGCTCACCCTTACCCTTGACGACAGCTTCCACTCTTGCAGGCACACTTTCAATCAGGTGCTTCAAAATTTCTTCGGGAATGGTAGCCCATTCTTCACGGAGTGCTGCACTCAGGAGAGGTATTGATGTAGGTCGGCGAGGATAGGTTTCAAATCAGGACACTGTGCAGGTCAGTTCATTACAGGGATGTTGTCGTGTAACCACTTCACCACAGGCCTTGGAGTATGAACAGGACGTGGCGACACCATGCAGCCGGCGAGATAGTTAATTCAAACATGCAAATGCGATTTTACAGAGCTCGAACCGAGTGTGCAAAACTAGAATGCTGATTATGCAGCGAGTTCTAACATGTTGGTATGGACCAAAATTTTAGTGTTGCAATATTTTGAAACTGTTACTAATGTGAGGAAGTACGTGGTGTTGCATAACTATTAGTTTAGCAACTAAAACGATGTTGCGAACAGAATATGAATAATGACAAATTAGAATAATAAAAATTGAGTATATTATAAAAACAAACCTACTTTGGTTTTAATAATGCTTAATTTAAATGACTTACTTAATTCATTTAAATTTGGAACGACAAGGTTACTAGAAACGCTTTTAAAATCCTCTTTCCAAAACAATTCAAAATGCCTTTCAAATTTCTCAATATGTCGAAACATTATATATATATTGTTGAAACTTTAATAGATTATATATGAAAACGCACACATCCAAGCTACTAAGTCGGATTGAACTATAATGGTGTGAATTTCCGTGCGTCTCCATCACGGAATTCCCTCTCATTCATCACCGCCCGCGACGGTTCCTCAGAAGCGCCTGCGGACTCCAGCGCCGCGCGCCGCAACGCGACGTCGTGCAGTGTCGCTTGGCGTCGCGTCGCATCCCGTGTAGCATCGCATTTCATCGTCTCGAGTCGTGTTCACCGCCAGGGGTCGTTTTGTGCGGCTGTCGGAATGCAAAAATCGTGACGTCCCGCTTCCTCTCGCAGCGGGAAAGGCGAATGACCGGGCGGGGGCGGCAGCAGACGCTCGGGCGAAGACAAGAATGAGCGGGGGCGGAGATAGAGGCGGTGGTGGCGGAGGGTGTGAGGGTGGCATTGGCGGAGGTGGAGGCGAAAGCGGAGTCGGTGGAGGTCGAAGGGGGAGAAGGCAGCGACGTTGGCGGCGGAGGAGGTGAAGGCGGAAGCGGAGGCGGAAAAGGTGTAGACGAAAGCGGAAGTGGTGAGGTTCAAGGTGGCAGTGTGCAAGTAAAGATGGTGGCGGAGGCAGGGGCGACGGCGATGGCGATGGCGGATAAGGAGGAGGAGGAGGCGGAAAGGGAGGAGGCGGAGGAGAGGGAGAAGGAGGCGGAGGCAGAAGCGGGAGAGGAGGTGGACGCGGGGAAGGAGGCTGGGGCTGCGCGAGAGCAAGAGTAGAGGCGCTCGGCGCAGGTAATCTTTTAAACGGCGCCCGGCGCTGAGTTGAACTGTGGCGGGCGACGCGGCGGCGCAGAGCTAGGAGTCAGGCGGCAGCGCACGGTGGCAGGTAGGGCGCGATGGCTGGACAAACAACTGCCACTCTTGGCAACATTTTGGCTACAATCGCGTGTTTTCCTTATATTTCAGTGTTTAAACGGGTGGATAAATGTATCTTGTTATTGAAGGGGCATAGTTCCCCTTCCACTCTGCAGTGAGTATATAGTGCTTAACCTATTACGGTCATTAATACTTTAAGTGTGATTCATGTTAAATCCCGATAGGTGGCAGTGTTCTTCCCGTTCCAGAACGTGCGAACTGGTGTCGACCTAGACGATGACTTGCGGTTTTCCCCCGTCTATGACTCCCCCAGTGCGGCACCACCAAATCTGGACAAGCGTTAGGCTTTTGGCAAGGCTCGACAAGCGAGGCGATATAGCTTGCAAATGCCACTTATTGTAGGTCAAAGGAGATAGAAGGAATAAAGGGTGAGGGGGAAGAGGGGATGAGAGCCCGTTTGTTGGAGTATTTCTCCATATTTGTCTGGTACTCATTGGGGAAACTACGAAAGTCTATCAGAGCAGCCGATCGTATAGAATTCTTCTCCAGCCATTGGTTAAATTCGTTAAAAGTCTGCATCTAAAGTCCATCTCTTGAACTCGATATGTAGAACCTCCGGGACAACAATGCTGCGGCAACAGAGAACCATTCCAACGCTACCAGTCCCTCTCCCGACATCTCTGTGGCGCTGCCAGTCTTGTTTTGTTCCAAACAAGAAGTTTGAGGTGCTAATTGTGATGTAACAAAGTACGGTGGTGGCTTTCAGATACACGTGAGATATTTCAGTGACGGCTCATAAGCTAACGTCATGCAGTTATCAATAAGTATTGCAAAAAACTACTTGAAATTGGATGGAAGTGATCAGAGTAAGTTATGCTGCATTACATAATTGTAGTTTAAAATGGAACACATAAGAGTAAATAGTAAGTATTCTCGAAATAAGAATCCACCAGATTACAAGTTTACAGCTTTTCTAAAGAAGTCTCAAACTTTTGTTAAGATACATTTCGCAATGGCAAAATGTGCATAAATATGTTAATAATAAATGAGGTGATAGCAAATTGAACTTTGCCTTTTAGCTCATTAGCTTTACTATTTGAACGAATTAATACGCAAAATATTTAGATGATAAACACTAGCAATTGTAAGAGAGAAGATAATAGAACGTGTCCTATTAAATACAAATGTTCAACATTTGTAAACATTGAGTAACCACTTGTGTGTCTTTCATCAAAGGCGAGTAAATCGGCCGGGATAGTCGAGGTCGCTAAGGCTAATGGCTGCCTCGGCTCGAATCCCGCCTCAGGTCGCCGGTTTCAAATCCGCCCCGGAAAGGATTTGTGTGTGCATTTTTCCCTTTGTGTTTCCCCTATAGTTACTCCGGTGTTAAATTCACTAGCATCACTAATTACCCCAATATTGAAATCACTACCACTACTAAACGTGATGGTAGAGATGATACTCCCCCAATGTTAAAACCACTATTACTAAAATCACATTGGTCTCTATATGGCAAATAAGTTAAAAAGCGAACTAAAAAAGTAATAAAATAAATTAAGGGGTGTGGAGTTCTTGGCCCAGCTGCATTCCTCTGGCCGCCCACCGCCGCGCGTCGGCGGGCATCGGGAGGGCGGGGGCGGGCGGCGCGGCGCACGCTGCCAGGCTGGGCGGGGCGGGGGCGGGAGCTGCGGCGAAGGTGCAGACGTGTTCCAAGAGGCGCCGCCGCGCCACAAAGGACTCGCGGAGAGGCGGTGGAGTGTCTTTGTGCGCTCACGTTCGCCCACGTCGGCACCGCTCGCCGCTCGCGCGCCGCCGCCGCCGTCGTCGCCGCCGCTGTCTCCTCCGATCCTGCTCTCGCAGCGCCCTGGCGACACACCGCGCCGCTTGCCGCCCGCCCACTGGCTGGCCACTCGTAGCCTGGCGCCCGCCCACTTGCCATCCCGCCCGCCCCGCTACCCACCCACTCACCCGGCCATCCTCCCACCGCCCGGGCCTCGGCCCACCCGATCATTCACTCTCCCGCCCTCCTACTCACACGTCCTCCCGCGGGTATCCGCCCACTCGCCCTCCCACCTACGTGTCTACCTGTCCAACTACCCTCCCTCCCACTGACCGCCCTTTTCCCATCTACCCACCAACTCTCCCGTCCTCCTACTCACCAGTCCCATCCACCCACACGCCCTCCCACCCATCCAGTCATCCAACGATCTTTCTGCCCACCCATCATCCCTATCACTGCCTGGTCTTTCCCTATCTACCCTCCTGCTCATTCTCTTTTCCACGTTGCCCCCTCCAATCCACCCGTTCCAACCCGCCCATCCCACCATCCCGTCTGTCCATCTGCCTACCTACCCACCCGTTCGGCCACCCACTGCCCGCCACCCACTACCTGCCACTTGCCACATGCGGTCCACTACCCACTTCCTGCCTCCAGGACGATGGTGCAGAGTATTTGGGGCACATGAAGACATCAGAGGACTTTCCTTTGGTAAATGCAACGTTTTGTAGTCCCTTACAGTTCTAAACTTACTTAAGTAGAACTTCAGTTTTTCGGCAAACGTGGCGTTACATCAAGTACTACGTAAAGAACTACGTAAACAGTTCATATTTCATATGCTTTGTTACCGTCTCAGTAAATCTTAGTTTTCTGACTACCGCTGACCATGTGTACTCGTAATTAACATTGAAACTCTCTTTAATTGCAGATGGCCAACACAAAGACTTCACAATTACATATATTTCTTCTTCACGCATGACTTCTGTATAGATTTAAAAAAAAACTAACTTAGGTGGCTCAGAGAATTAAATTATGTCACAGCAGTCCTGCTGAACGGAAGGTTATAGAGTATGAGTCACAACGGTGGCAGAATTTTCGACATTGACCAGATATCTAGACCGAATTCTGTGGCTGTCTGAAGGAGAATCCCAGCGGCCGACAGCTCTGATTGGTAGTTTTCCGAGGTTTCTCCTAATAAACGCCCAGTGAATGCCGAAGCAGTGCCCTACAAACGGGCTACGGAACGTGAGCGATCTTTACTTCCTCTTCTTTGTCATACCCTCCCCCTTTACTTACACATACATACACTTACATGCACTAAACACCCACACATGTCGATAGCTTAGAGCTTCGTCCCGGCTGGGACGGTTCTCCGCTGGTGGTAGATCACTGTTCGAGGAAAATTCCGCAAGGCGATATGTAAAACGGCACCGGATCTCGCCATGCAATGGGTGAAAATCATGGGCACCTTCCGTGACAAAAGGATGCACTACTCTTACGGAACTTACCAATCAACGTGTTCGGAAACGCGAAATAATAAAAACGGACAACAAAAATCCTACCGAACATGCAAAATTCTACACCATAATAGCTGGCGGGCAACGTACTCGGCCAAAGAGCACGTCTTTTTTGTCCTTGCGAGGGTGGAGGTGGAGCAGAGCGAAAATACGAGGAGTATGGCGGGGAGAGTGAGCAGAGGAGTGAGTATATGCAGAGCGGAGGGGAAAGTATATGCAATCTCATTTACGACATACAACGACTTGGATGATTACGTTGACGGCTCGAATTAATGTTGCCGTTGGATTGATTTCTGAACTATTTATATAAAACATATCAAAAACATTGTAAATGAACATCATTTAGTTATACATAATTATCACCACGGGTCACCTTATAGCAACTGGACGTAAATCAGGAGAACCGGGCTCGAATCCCAGTCGAGTTGACAATTCTTTGAACAAATTTAATTATCACTTATTTATATTTTTGGATTGTTACTCCACTTAACGTCATAGTGGATCCATGCACGCCACAACTCTCATAACAATTTTGGAAGGTGTTTGTTCAAGAATTTTCCCAATGCTAATTGAGATGTATAAGAGATATTTGTCATATTATATTACATAGCTATTTGCAATATCGCGAGAAAGTACGTGCTATTGCAGCACCACTAGATTGAAAATGAACAGAGTGTGAGAGAACGTGATCAAATCCTTCTTATTATACAGAAGATGAACGAATACTGCGTTGTCATCAGGATTGTTATTGTAAAGCAAGAGCAATGCACACAAAAACATCACACTTCATGAGGTGTAGATGTTAATTCGATTTATTTTAATGGCATTGATATATACTCAAGGGAAATGAGTTTAAAATTGTATAAAATATCTGTAGGACGTTTGTGAGAATTAGATATTTCAAGAAAGGAAAAGGCATTATGACTGTGTGAGTAACAAAGATGTAGTGCATTTTTTGTGAAGATGTGAAGTTACCTTAGGCGCAAATAATATTGTTAAGTTATAGTTGAATGGGAGCTTGTATTAACCCCCTATTTATTACTTTACACAGGAGAGAGAAATAGCCTTATTATCTTTCGCTTTTTAGTTTTCTCGCCTTATCAGAGTTCCTTAATATAGTACGTAGCCAAGAAAGCACACAGTGCTATTACACACAGTGCCAACTACAGCATCCAATTTATAGTTTAGAAGTGCATCGTGTGTTGTGGAGCGATCAACTTCAGCACCAACACCACTTGCTGCGTACGGCAGAAACCCAGCATTCATAGACCTTCCTCACTCCAGTTCCCAGACCGCGCGACCTCCCGGCCCCGCAGAATCCCGCGGCGCCAATATCAACAGCACGGGCCAAACATTTTAGGTGATTGCGCCGGCGGCCACGCGGAGCGCTGGGCGCAGTGGCGTGCCCCTCGCGCGGGCCGCGGGGCCGCGTCGCTGCTCCGCTGCACTCTCGCCCGATGAGGACTCGCCTTCCTCATGGCCCCTCCCCTCGCGCCCGCCCCCGTCCCCGCCCCCGTCCTCATCCCTCCGGGCCCATGCGGGTGATGGGCCAACTCGCGATCGCTCCTCGGGTGGCCCGCGGCGGTTTGGGAGAGGGCCTCAACCTCTCTTAGTACTTGCTCTGCGCCATGTAATATAAACTGTACTGTTTGTGTTAAAGCAATTGCGCGATGTTTCACAATGTAGAAGAGAGATGCAAATGTGGTTGATCTTTACGACCTGTTTAGCACCTCTTTTCTTCTATGGGTACGAACTGGTCCTATATGGTTATGATAAAGTTGAAAAGGTTATTCTTCTTTCGCTTTAAATACGATACCTCTTACTCCATTTTATAGTAAATCTGCAATTTCACTTTTGGAAGCTCTTCCAAATATTTTTGAAAGACATTTAAGAAAATGATTATTTCAAATTCTAAAATATATATTGATAATGGGAATACTCCTTTCAATGTGTATGATATGGTCGATATGCGGAAATTGTTTTGAATGAGTTTTCTAAAATTACAAAATAATATGAGTGGAAGACTTGGCTGACATAAACTCTACAGAATACGTCACTGTAGCAAACAAAGGTTTTCTTTAGTAGGTTTTGTACACTCCGACGTCGTTAAAAGGGTGGTTAGTTTATCATTTTAGATGAACCTAATCTGATGCGTTCGACCGTTCTCCACTCCAACGTGTCGATGACCTGCTGTCTAACACGGAAGGAGTGTGACCAAATTCCCATCACTTTCGGTTTTCGAAGACCTCTAGGGCCTTCGAAAGTTTTCCTCGTACCGCAGACTAGAAAATAAGACTTTTCTGGACCATCCGTTAATTATTTGGAGGTAAGTCGTTCTGGCTACTTTAATTGTGCAACATAAGTGAACAGAAACCCATAAAAACTCAATTTCTATTTAAAGTTAGATATGTTATCTGCCATTTAATTGTGTGAGCGAAAGCCACACTGGAAGAAAGTTTCAAAGCTGGTCCAAAAGTCCATGCTTCCCCTTGCCCCTTAACATGATACTCTGAAGCGAAGTGTACTCCAGGGACTTAGTGATAGAGAATTGTTGAGAAGGATGCAACTGTTATCTCCTGCTAATAAAGAAATCCAAATCGCTTTTAATATCGAGGTATCATACAGTCAGGAAAGTTGCGTGGGGACGAAGAAAATCTAGTTACTCACTCGGCAAAATTAGATTTTGATGTGTGCTTTCATTTATATTATCGTGTTCAACAAATACAACTCATGAAAATAGGACTCTACAGGACTTTACAGGCAATTACTCTACATGGTCATAATTTTCAGCATTCTGGATGGTTAATGGTTCAAAATATTTGAGAAGATCACCGGATTGAGGAATATACGTATTAGGTACAAAATAAATCTGAAAAAATATCAAAACAATATGAACCTTACCACAAATGAAATGAGTTAGTGATGACGCACCATACATTTGCGTAATCGAGAAAGAATTTTGAAACTGTGATTTCAGGTTGTTTCCTAGTATTACGGTATCTTCCTTTCCCCAAAAATTAAGGGGACTAGTACGCGAGTACCTCAAAATGAAGCGAAATATTTTTTTTTAAAATTTCATTTATTTTTCACAGAATAAATACAATTATTGATTTTCAACATTACTCCTGAAATTTTCCTAGGTCTTGGTGGTAGTGAAAACTGTAGGGAATTAGCAGTCATTAAATATTTATTTCAACGAATTACATACGAAATGCAAGTCAAAGGTTTCCGAAATTTGCTCGAGGGAGAACTTTATTCGAGAAGGAAGTATATTTCAGTTAACTGAAACTTCAAAACACGATAGCGGCATCGTTTGATATATATTAATGCGACATTTATACTCGTACTACAATCATTAGAACACATTCCGACAGCGGTATTGGAAGTGAGGTATGGAAAAAATGGCGTCCGATAACATTTGAATTAATGTCACAACACCTTGACATCATGTGTGCAGTGTTTCTATCAGATATTCAAAATTTAAATGTATTCTTTGTAATCGTTTAGTTTGTTTCATTTAGAAAGAAACGGTAATCATTTTCTATTGCATCTCGATTTTTTTCATTGTCTCGCACACATTAAGATCTTTCATTTTCGGATTACTATAATGCTTATTTACATTCTAGAATCTATTTGTAAACATATTATGTTTCGGAATCCTGAGTAAAGCGTCAATATTGTGTGAACTGAACGAAATACCTAACACTTTATTTTCATCAATTTATTCTCAGACTTTTTAGCAAGAATATACTAATGTACTGGTTTGTATTTTGATGGAAAAATGTAATTGCTCTCTTTTCGTGAAAACGTTAATTATATTCGCCGTTCATGCGTAAATGAATTCTGCGTTTGACACGTGAAAATACTGGAGATATCATTTTTTTGCTTTCGAAGGGGAAATACATCCAACCACAAAAGTTCGACGTAATGTCAACTCCATTTAACGTTGAAAAGTCACATTATGTTTAATTTTACTTTCTTGCCTCCAAATTTGCATTTCTCATTTGGCCTAACGGAATTGTATTTGTGTATCTATAGTCTTCACTAAGCATTTACTTAAAATTTATAAATTCTTCTTTAGAACTCAGAATACCTTTAGTTCAAAATTCGATAAGACAAGTAAAAGTGAAAAAAACCCAGCAAATATATCAAAATGTTTCTGAAAAGTGAGTAATCTTAATGAATAATATCAGAGATTTTTTTGAAAAGAATATGCCTGGGAGGATTATTACGTTCAACTAAAAGTCACAATATTCTTGTGGCTGCTTGGGGTAACCTTTAATGATCTGACTCGTGTTTTAGAATTATAATGAAGTTTATTACGTAGTATTTAAAAATTAGTAGCACTAACAAGCATTTGAAACGAAATCCCTGTAATGATATATCACAAACTAAAAACATCCAAATCTCAGAACTTCTACTCATTGATTTTGGTTATTATCAATTCGTTTATTTATCATCGGCATCATCACCAGCAGCATCATGTTAAAACTACTTACAAGGATTCCTTCATGTGCGTCTCTGCAAATGCCTCTGGAAACAAGGTTAAAAAGGAGTTTTCTGTGTTTGTTACCCACATATTTGTCCGTTTGGACGTGTGAAAGTAAATATTAAAAGCATTGTTTTCCTCAGTTGGGTAGATTATAATTTAGAAATGTCAGGAACTATACTATGAAAGAGCTTTATCAAGATAACTCACAGTGGCGTAGTTGGGAGCAGCGGAGGGGAGAGTTGTCCTCCCTGGATGACATTATATTAAGGGTGGCATCAATAATGAAAATTTCATAGTTGGAATTAAACAATTTTGATGATTGATTTAAAAGTTATATATATGTATATACACATTTAAACCATAAATAGATATATTGAAATTATAGATACGTTTGTCGCCCATATATCCCCAAAAGAGATTTTATAAAAACATATATTTGTTAATTAGTTACTCCTATACTTCGTTTTAGATTATTTATTTAAAAATTATACTTCAATTATTAGGAATTGCATACTGTATTTTAATATGTTATAAATAAATGTCATATGCATATATACTTGTATTTTTATTAAACAATATATAAACTATTCTGTAATAGATTTTTTACATTAACTTGATGGAAACAAGGGAGTGATACCATTAGTTTTGCCCTTGATAGCAGCTGATGCTATACCACTGAAAAAAAAACAAAATACGGATTTTGTAAACCTAGTTGAGGTGTTAGAAATTTCATTCATACACCCGTTAATAACAACTTGTCAGCAACACGTTATTGGCAACATTTTGTCAATTTCTTGATTTGAAGGAATGGAACAAGAAATCCCCGGTTACTGCAAAACCGTGGGACATTATTCAGAATAACCGTTGTCTGTCAACTTCACCAATCAAGAAACGAAGAGCAGCCATAAATTCTTAAACGCCCCTGAAGATGGCGTTCTTACCCTGAGCACGTGTCTTTGCCCGTGTCTGCTGGAAAGGGTTAGCGACGAGGCGATCGCCGATAAACCCGGAAAACTGCCCCTTCGGGACACTTCGCGGCGAGTCTGCTGGGAAAGGAAGAAAGAAAGGAGACGTTGCCGGTGAGCTCGGCGACGTGGAAGAAATTAATGTGATGGAAGAGAATGGCGGAGAATGACGATGAAGTTGTAACGTTGGGGAATCTAATGTACTTGTAATATGGAGGATATGACAAAATTTAAAATTAAAGGTGTGAGAGAGGTTAAAATTCGAGAAAGTTTGGAAAAGGAAAACTCTATAATTTCAGGTGTTTTAATCAAAACTGGTCAATTGAAAAATAAGCAAATTTACAGTTGAGAATTAATCTTATCGTAATCTTTGACAGGGAGAGTGGCTCAGGGCATCAACTGATGTTATATCAGTGCATATGAACGGTAATTTCTAGGTTCGATTCCCGATTAGACACCAGGTTCTCAGCTTGTAACCGTTGCCTATCTGTAAAAGATAACGCTACATTTAAATAGCGCGGGCCGTGCCCTCAGCAAGAGGAAGAGGAACCGCCCGTATTTATGTACATTCTGAGACAAATGAGTTGTAGTGTCTGTGCCGACCGACGCGAGGGGAGGGGAGACAGACAGAAGAAGGAAGTAGGAGGCATGCAACCATGAATGTCGGATCGTGAGCAGGTAGAAGAATATTGTTTCATTACTTGACATTTGACGCATAATTTTACTTTTGTAATTTCATACTTTCCATCTATGGTATTTGGAGGATTTGGAAAACCATGTTGCCCTACCCAGGGCGAATAATTTGGAAAAACGACACCGGGGAACGGACGACAAGGAGTGCAACGTGAAAGACGATGCATTATGGACAGCCGGACTCGAGGAGGTGAAAAGCCAAAGTTCTACAACGACATCCGAGAAGACCCAGGTATCATTGTTTTGTGACGGCACTATAACGCCTTGCGAAGGAAATGTTTTTCAGTACTTGGTCTCGGACAATAGCGATCAGCAATCTCTAAATTCATGGTGATAGGTATTCCACGTGCGCGTGAGGGATTCCGCTATTGAATCGTTGTAGTTATTTTGTTTTTAAGTCAAACTACTAAAAGAGAAATAGACTAGAAATATAACATTTCGCGATGAACAGACGAGTACAATTCCGCGAGGAGGGAATGTGTTCTAGGCCAGGGTGAGCGCATAAGCATTCTTCAATTTCTTCAAACTAGAAAAGTACAAGAAGTTTGAGCCAGAGAATGTGTATATCCAACACATGCGGCCTTGTTAACATCAAGGCCAGCGGTGTTTATTTCTGCGTAAGGCAAGGGTGTTTTCACTTTATCATACTTCGTACTGTAAAAGTAAAATCACTACTGGTATCAGCTGATTATGAAAGATGAGCATATAATATATTCTTCAACGAGCATAGAATGATTTCTATTATTCACGAGTTGATGTTTATGACACGAGCGACGGAGGAACGAGAGTTGGAATTTCTACGAGCAAATAATAGCCATTCTACGTGAATAGAAGATTATACTATCTCTACGACTTTTTAAATTGATGTTTCAAAAATACTAAATGAAAACATTTCAAAGGTTTTTATTTTTCGAAATAATGTTACTCACTGTACTTTTTACTTCGTTACATATATTGTTATAACATTAACTACAAACAGGTAAATAAAACAAATACGAGTATTACAAACAAATAGTCTAGATTTACTTTATGGAAAAATTATTTGTGTTATTAGGACAACTTTGAATATTTATAATCCAGGGAGTTGACTCATGATTTGAGTCAAAATTAAAATATAACTACTGGTAACACAATTCGTTTCTTGAATACGAGTATTTTGAATGATTTTGTATAATATTCTACATATTGCAGAGGAGTGTTTGCGGTAGACATTTTGTTCGACATAAAATCTTCCATATAACCTTCCTAACAATCACCAACTCGCATACTGTGTCGTGGTTCACCTGTCGTAGTATGACAGTTGCATCGTGCCACGACAGAGCACCTAGAGATGTTGCCCTCTGTAAGGGACTGCGAAAACCCTCTGCCGTGAGTAATGTACTGCCACGAATGTGATTGGTCGACAGCTGTGAGAGAATAAGATTCTCGCAGGGCTTGTGGAATCGTCATAATTACTATATCCGATAACGTGCAGAAATGTATACATTCTAGAGTATTCGTAGAGAAAATATGTCCTTCCTCGCTAATTCTCAAAACCGTCTGGCACTCATTATTATTGATTGATTTTGTTGAATTTATGGGCGTATTAACAGCTTTGGTCATTTTTGTTATCACGGAAGGTGGCGATGTTCTCTCGTTGAATGGCACTGCTGAATGAGTACAGCACCGATCTACAATATGGCTTGCGTGATTTCCCACATACAGGTATCTCCCGCCAGCGGGACACCGTCCCACCTGGGACAAGCTCTAAGCTTCCGACATAAGTGGTAGTGTAATGAATGTATTAAGTGTTGGGGTGAGGACATGGAAGGAGAAGGAGTGATAACGTTTGTTAGGGTACTGTTCCAGCATTTACTTGATATTGATCGGAAAAAACATGGAAAACCACCGATCATAGCAGCTGGACACTCAAATTCTCCTCCAGATAGCGACTGTATTCGACCTAGCTATCTAGCCAGTTCCTTGCAGAGAAATTACTTGATTCTTTGAGCCATCAAATAACTTCACTTTTTCGCCTACTTCTTCTTCGTCCTTTCCTTCGCTTTTTTCTCTTCCCTCTCCCTCACAAACTTTATCATTTATACTTTCTGACCCCTTCCCCTGTACGTCTTTTCTTTTCTCTTTCACGAAACTTCCCTTTCACTACTCAGTATAACATACTCAGTTCTATTAATGTTCGGCCCTAAGCCGCCATCCTGATTGAGGTTTTTCTGGGTTTACTCAATCGCTTAAGGCGTATGCCGGGATGGTCCCAAGATTTGTTCTCCCAGACATAAATGTACAGCTTGTCATCCCCTCTTAAAATGTTACTACTCTAAATGTATGTAAATTCAGTGGTTAGGCGGAAGAGCAGGCCCTATGGCCTGAGCCTCGCCATTAATAAAGACATTATTATTATTATTATTATTATTATTATTATTATTATTATTATTATTATTATTATTATTATTATTATTATTCCTCGGGAGATGGCGGAGATCTACCACCTCTGGTTGGCGAGATCCGGCGATGAGCGACCGTCGGCTAGCAAGGTTTTCCCTAATCACGTGTATCCCATTACAAAGCAGGGCATCGCCCCAGATGGGACAAGCTCTACGCTCCCGACCGGGCCTCCGGCATGTGTGATAGTGTAGTGCATGGTTGTGTGTGTGTGTGAAAGGGGTGAGGATAGGGCAAGGATGAGGTAGGAAAGATCGGGCGCGGAGCATGGCTCGTTTTCTAGGGTACTACTCCAGCATTCGCCTTGTGTTGATCGGGGAATCCATGGAAAACTACCGATCAGAGCTGCCTACCACTAGAATTCTCCTCCAGACAGCGACTGAATTACATTCAGCTTATAAGCTAATGAAAATCCTACCACCGTTGGGACTCGAAACTAGGACCTCCTGGTCAGTCTCTGCAGTGTCCTGGGCCACCACTCCCGTGGTTCATCAGCCTACATCTGTAATGTTCAGATCATGTTCATCAGCCTACATCTGTAATATATTGCATGGCAATTTCTCTTGTAATGATTCTAGAGAGAAAATTTTTCTTTAACTAAACTAGTGGAAACTCTTAACAATTTGATGGTAATAACTGACACAAAAAAATTCTAACCATATACACGTTCAAACTTCGTATACTCAAGAAAATGAACTAAGAGGTACACTGCCTGACAAAAACAGTGTTGCACTCAGAAGGAGTGGTCCATTATTATCCCAATCGGTATACATGCATACCATTGATGTGTGAGCAAATAATTAGGTTTTCACTTATCTATAATGAGTAGAACGCTCACCAGAGTGCATTCGTGATGTCAATGCGCTGTTTCGCAGTTATCGATGAATTGCTGTGAGCCAGATTGTGAAGAAACGACGTTTACGTGCAGTATGTAGCACCTCCGATGCTGCGCAGACGCATTCTACAGCCTATCCACCATTTGACTGCAAAGAATGTGGAACATCAAGAGGCGTATCGATGTTAAACGTATCGTGCAATTGCCAGTCAGATGGGCCATTCAGAAGTCAGGGAACATATATTGGAATCAATAGTTACATGAGGACACCCATGCATGTGGTCCAGGCTCGGGTCGACCAAGAAACAATCCAACATGACATATGAATAGTCAAACTAACACTGTAACTTAGAAATACGATTTTTGAAAGGTTTCTTAACCACCCTCCTACCCACTCTTACCTATCCTTAACAGCTAAAAATGTGTTTCTTGAATTTTGATTTATTTCATCAACATAACATTACGAATTAGTCGATACGAATAAGTTTTTATTAATAATCAATGTGTTACATACGTAATATCATTCTGAAAAGAGAATACTGAGACCTCAAATTGTTTAAATAATGCACTTCATACTAATGTCAAGAATTAAGACCATCAAATATAAAACATTTAAAAATTGGCAAGTAAATAACCACTATTCTCAGAACTTTTATTTCAAACACATACAGTCCTTGTTAGAGAAGTTGTGAATTTAAGAAGCACATTAAAATACAGTGCGACCATTTCATATATGTGCCAGTCGCGCGAGGATTTGGCCTCTGCGAACGAGACCATGAATTTCAGGGAAATTAACACAGGGCGGTCGGTAGAATCAAAGAAGAGAGGAGGCGAATTTTTGCTTCCGGTCTGTTTCAATTGTACTCACGTTATACGAGTTGCTAGAACTGTTCACCGACGTCTGATACATTCTTGATATCTAAATAAGTTCTGGTTAACTCGGTAAAGGATGTCTTGTGGTATTGCAGAGATCTGTTCCTGTATAATTTGTCTTAATTATTCTTCCGAGCGAAGAAATAGCACGGAGTCAGATCAAGAGAGCGTGCACGCAACAAACCTCGTGTGATATTACACAGCAACATAAGGAAACTGAAGCAGAGTGTGCGGTTGCGGAGTTCTGTTGAAAATGACCGTAATTACTCTAATTTGTCTACATTTGGAAGAAAGGCTCCAGGATACCATGTACAGAACGGTTTGACGCATTTTACGTATGCGATACGTGTTACGGTTTGATACACGTTACGTCAAACCTGTGAACACCGAGCTAGCCATCACAAACCGGCTACTCAACCAGACTGGAAAGCATGCCTTTTGCAGCGCGAGACCTTGAAATCCTCCCGACCGTAGCGTTCTCATGGGAGATCAGCACACCGCTCCCAACCAGATCGCGGCGCACTGATAAAATAGTCGCAATGAATTGCTAATTACTTATTTTGTTAATCATTTTTACAATAATTAAATCGAAATCTAAAAAACTTCAAACAATTTCCTAAAATATCCGTCAAATTATCCGGCATTACACATTTATTACATTAAATTAATTACAATTCAATAGGTCAGAAAGAGACCTCGCGACGTCGCAACAGCTGGTGACAAAAGTCACTAGCGGCAGGTAGACAATCAGGAACCCTGTGGCTCGAAGACTTTGTCCAGAGGGTGCGCACAAACTACAACTCGCACATAGCAGGCCCCTCCTCAGGTCCAGCACCAAGCGTTCATAAACACGAAACAACTGTCCAGCAACATTCGGGCAAATCCCCTGACGAGCTTCACAGAAAAAAGTTCTTCAGTAGGACGTCTTGTAAGATATGCTCAGGCACTCAACTTTAGACGTAGTAAATTCGGATGCTGTGAAATCACTGGTCCTGATCCACATACGTAACAAATAAACACTAGGAGATTAGATTATAGTGAATTTCAGCAACTGTTATAATGAACATAGTAAAATCAATTTCGGAAAAAAATCCCTTAGCTACGCGAATTCATATAACAATACAGATTTGGAGAACGATTAGTTATTTTTGTGACATTTTAGATGAATAAACGCAGCTCTATTCCTTCAGTATCGAGCAATTCTCATAGTAGTGCCGTTACCTCAACCGTTGAGGTAACGGCACTACTAAAAGAATCAGTACTAAAGGAATTGTTCAGCAATGGACATTTGGTCCAGCCCTGAGGCTTTGTGGACGTGACCAAGATGAAAACTAATTAAATCCGATCTAGCCGGTATACCGTGAATGCTAGGAAAGGGTATTTCAGAACGGAAGGAAACAAGTGTGATGAAAATCTCAAAGTGAAGAGAGTACTTCAACAGTGCAAGGAACATGAAAGTATGTTAAGATTGCCCCAAATAGTTTGTGTGTGACCAATGTAGAATGAAATGTGAATGGAGCACGAATAATTTGGAATTTTGAATTAGCAGCGATTAAATATTGTATTTTAGCATTATAATAAAAAACAAACCATAGTTGAAAACTATTATATTTTGAGATTATCGGGTTTAGAGAACGTCTAATATATTGAACAAAAATGTTAGTTATTATAAATTCACTTCATCAGGTGTCGACAGTAATTCACAGCGTTGAAGACTTTCAAAGATTGACTCAGCCTCAATTTTGTAGTCACACTTTTTTCATGCGTTTTAATAAATTATAATAAATGATAATAAATTATTTACAGGTTACAAGGTCAGAAATACAACTACCCACGACGCAAAGGTTCTAATCACAATAGTGATAAGCAACAGGTCGACGGGGAGGAATCCCGCAGCCGAGAAGCGCAGCGGGCAGCCGGCGGCGTGCATGCGCAGCAGCTGCGCTTCGCGCGCAGCAGGCCCCTCCGGCAGGCGCAGCAGCAGGCTCCCAGCTTGCTCTCCTACCTCTGCAGCAGCGTTCTGAGCACCATTGACGGCCGTTGTTATCATTAGCAGTTCCACTGCGTGTAAGATGGTACTAAAGCCTATGTGGAACCGCACATACGTGCTTCCTGTGAAGTTTTCTATTTTTGTCTTGGGCACGGCTTTAATCGCCAAAATATAATTTACCACTTGGAAAACTAAGTGAAGGAAAATATGAATGATTTCCAACAGTATTTGTCGTCCATACACTGTGCAAATATTTAGAGAAAGGTTACCAATACAATAATAGACTTCCCTTAACATATATAATTCTCTTTTTACTGAAACCAATTTATTTGCCTTCTTCCGTACCGCTCTGTTTCCGAATGAAACACTAACGTTATCTTTTACTACTTGCCAAGAAATTCGTTTTCTAACAGTTTTTAATTTTTGGTTCAAAAGGTTTATGCGGTGCCAAAATAACGTAACAATATTGATGTACTGAAAGGAGATACATAGAATTGATGATGCAAGGTAGGACCTTCCAATTATAAAAAGCAATCCGTCTTCGCGAAAAACAACAAAATCTGAGAGAAAATTTAACGCACTTATAAGGATAATGAGAAATACGTTTATAAACATTATAAAACGGATACTACGATACGAAACTGATGGATTCGATAATAACTTCTTATCAATAAAATCAATACCGTGCAGAAGCGAAGCCATTTCTTGTCTCCTTGTTATGCTAAAGAATAAATTAAGAATACATTGTATCCAACACCAAATATCCAGAGAGCTTCCACTTACAATAACTAGCACTGGAATAAAATGGTATTGCCTAATAACGTTAATCTTTTTCACAAGCGTTATAGCCGATATGCTTATTGAGGATACCATCATGTAGGCATTTGTATCCAATAACATTGTTCGAAACCAACTTTCTGCATCTGGAAGTACTAATGCCAGAGGAAATGGCGCGGCACTTAAAAGTTTTGAAATCCAGTATATTGGTCGAATTGCTTCTACGAACGAGCATTTCTTTGTTGATTCCAACATTTCGTTTTTTGAATAATTTCTGGTTCTCTTTTGATCATGCAGACACAACGACTGGTACATTTGATATGAGGCATTACTTGCATTTTCTCTTACAGTATCTTCCTGTGTACTTCATTTTCTTAGTTTTCTTAGTTAAAGTGATTTAATCATCTAATGTGTTTTTATAGCTCGTTAAATTGATTTCACCATATCCATTTAGCATTTATTACATGCTAATGTTTTGTTTTCTACTTGACACGCAAACACATCAGAAAGTGTGGTTGGTGTGAAGCGTTCCTCTGTCCGTGTTCGTTTTCTGTTTCAGTGTCTCTCCTGAACTTCTGTTGATTGGAAAATACTCCAATTCTGATTCAATACTCCAATCTGACTCAATACTCCAATACTGATTCATATAAATGATTCTTACATATTGTATTTTCGAATAGTGACATGCAACTATCTATATGAACATTACAATGTTCATTGATAGCTGGGCTGTCTTTTAATGTTGCAGCTGAAATTAAAAATTATTCTTCCACAATAAATTCAATCATTCACTCAATTAATAAAAATTTTAATCAATCAACAAACAAAAAATAACAATTTACTTTGAAAAAAATGACGTCTTGAAATTTTATTCTAGAATTAAATAACTAGGATATTAAAATTATAAAACGGATATTATGATACGAAACTGATGGATTCGCTAATAACATCTTATCAATAACGTCAACATCGTGAAGAAGTGAAGCCATTTCTTGTCGCCTTGTTACAACAAAGAATAAAATAAAAATGCATTGTAATATGAAAAATATCGTGGATATTTTGAATATACTCGTATTTGGTCAGTTTTTAAAGTTTATCTTTCATGTACTATTTTATTTTTGTCTTGCTTTTGAAGTAACTTCTTTGGTATTTTCGAATTCCTATTTATAAGAAAATGAAGTTCCGAAGTATACGTTTGAAGGAAATGGCAATGTTATGAGGCCTTAAGGTGATAAAACAATTTCCCCTCCACAAATCAATAAAATATCGTTAGGGTAAAAGGATAAACTTTACAAGTTATAATTAAGTTTTGGAACTTCCGAAAATTTGAAGGGTAAGTACGTACAGTCAGATCTGTAATGCATTCTGTAGCCTGTAAATGCATTCATAGTCGTATAGGGTTTTTTAATAATCTATTTATTTGCTGTTCAGAGATGGACTAGATCGTGATAGTAACATTTTGTAATTTTACATACTTTTTGATATTTTCCTGTAGCTAATTCATTTTTTCCTTTTGGGGATAGTAAATATTGTTTAGTTATTTTATGTTATTTTGAACAATTTCTGTCTTAAAATACTTAGAATATTTGCATCTTTAATGTTTTGTTCACAGACCAGAGTACAAATGTATATGGAGATCGAAAATCGTCTTTAGAAAAACGAGAAAGAATTCTGATTCTTGAATTTGTGTTTTACCAAGGTTGAAAACAGGTGTGAAAGGAAGAAACAGAAGCTTCTAATAAAATTATTAATTTAATTTCGACAGAAATTCATTGATTGGAGCAAATATAATTCACGATGTATTTGACTATTGCTAATAAGCCAAGGTTATGGTTATTCGAAAAGTGTCAATTTCTATGGTTTTAACGAAAACGTTGGCCATATTTGAGCTACTGTGGCACACTGAGTCAAAAAATTAATGTTTAATGATCAAAAATATGTTGCAGGTTAACGTGGGAACCACCCAGCCGAAAATACGTTGATAAAAATAACTTTAAATAATATTTACCCGTAATTTTCTAAAACGCAACGAATAAAGACGAAAAATTGTGTAATTAGGGGGTTTTGTGGCACCTCTAAACCCATTTTAATATATATATATATATATATATATATATATATATATATATAAATATATATATATATATATATATATATATATATATATATATATATATATATATATATATATATATTGTGACGTACCTGGTGGTGCCGGGTATCTTCACTGCAATATAACACTAAGAGAGGGTGTCTTTTACGTGAATGGGTCCTAGGATAAGTCGGTGCAACGTTGGGGAAGTTATTCATACATAGAAATACAATTATGACAAGATTTATTTTAAATCAAAGTTACTATTTACATAATCAGACACCGTTTTTATACTCCGCCTTGGTACCAAGATTAAGAGTAAAATACAACTTTCATACCTTCGGGGCCCCGTTTGAATACCTATGAGGTTCGTCGAGCCGCTCGTGCCGACAGGGTTGTCGACCTCTGCTATTGCTGCGGGCCGTCGGCAGCAGATGGCGTGGTGATCATCCACGGCTGATGCTCCAACAATTCTTCCCCGAACAGGATCTTGATACCTCGGCTGCGCACCTTCCTCGAATCACTGTCCATTAGTGGGTTTAATTACACGACCCCCGCCTACTCCGTATACTGGTCACAGTTCTGTACCGCACGCTTTCAAGTATGTTCCCTCCGTACCAACTAATAAGAGCGACGTCAATTATTTTACCAACACTAATCTTTTACTATACTGATACTTCTAATGTTCTGTTTACATGTCCATTACTTTGCGATTCCTAATCACATAACTATGTCGCGTATTACATGCGTCCATCCACCAGCGGAGAGCCCTCGCTACACGTCCGCACTGGTCGCCGCTCTGCTAACCTCTGCCCTTCGCCGGCCGCACGTCGGCACATCCTTCGGCGGCGGCCGCCTCAATCCAACTAACGAACTTTTTGCACGTGCGCGCTGCCACGCTTGTACCCGCCGTTCTCACGCTCGCCTCCCGGCGGGCACCGGTGGCGGCGGCGACCGTTGCCGGCTGCCCGCTGCTCGCAGCGCCCGGCGCTCGCACCGCGCAGTCCAGAATAGCTATTGAATTCTTACACTAATGATTTAATTAGTGTAATGAAACACATATTCTGGGTTTCATCACCCCCCCCTTTCTTTTTTTTGAATTTTTCCCGCTTCTGGACAAAATTCACACTAGTAACATCGTCACTGCCGATGGTTGCACTCTTTTGCATATTCCTCGACGCCCTATATACACTTATAACTTAGAATCGAATTAACATGTGATTACTTGTATTAACACTAATATTACACTATTTACACTTCACTATTTTCCATACATGTTGACCAGGTTTCCGATTTGAAGCTTGTGGTGTCCTACTATGTTTTGTTTCTTGTATGACGGTTCATCCCCATTTTGCTGACATTGATTTCCTAAATCACAGTTGTAGGACATGGCTTCCAGCGTGTTGAACACATCTTGATAAGTATCATCCCATTTCCAGCTGCGACCTCTTCTACGTTTGTACCAATTGTTGACCATACCATCACTCTTCCCTCGCCCCTGACTTCGCTCCATTCTTGACCTGCCTACATCTCCTTCATTCCCATACTTTGGGGCATCTGCAAACATGAAGTTGTACCCCTCCAATATCTTCAAACCCTTTCCTAAATCGGTATGATCTGCTCTGCTCAGTAGGCTCTGCACGGTAACAGGATACTGTTGCGTTAACATGCAACTAATTCCTTGATATTTTATAGGAGCAACTAATGTTGTTGGTTCCATAATGGTCTTCATTCTGTATCCACTACTATTTCCCGTGATGTAGTTGTAATGGCTATTCCTCTGGTCGCTCTTGATGTTTATTTGAGTTTCTTCGCTCCGTTTTCGTACGGAAATCTTGTCTTCAAATACCTTTAAAAATTCCGGAAATATACCAAAATTCTCTGCCCACGTCCTGGCGTTCTCTTCTAACATTGGGTGTAATAACTGGATCTTGTATCCTTCCAATATGTTGTTTGATGCTAGGTGCCGTTCTTCTGCTCGCAGAACTACCTTAGGGTTTTCCGCCCCATCTCCCAGAGATTTCATCGACTTTGGAGGCATAATTGGTGTCACCCCATACTTGACACTTGGCGACATTTTCCCGTCTTCTTCCTGTTTAAACTCTTCTTGTACTCTTTTCTCTTCGCACCCTTGTATATTTTCCACGATTTCTTCTTCTACTATGCGCTCCATTTCTTCTATTTTCATTTCCATTTCTTCTTCCCTTATTAACTTCAATTCTTCCGTTTTCACTTTCACTTTATAAACATCCTCCTCGGTCTCGATTTGGACCTCCACCGTTTTGCCCTCCGCTGTCTTGACTTCCTCATGGATTTGGTTCGTCATCCCCTCGTTTCTATCTGTTATCGCTACCCTAGCATCTACTTGATGGCATGATTGAAATTTTAGCACCTCATCTTTCCTATCCAGTTCCTCCGCTTTCCCATACGGTTTTTCGCATATTTCGATGAGCTTCCTATTCCGTTCTTCTGTGATTCTTCCCATTTCTTCTGCCGGCTTCTTAATCTGTTCGTCAACCACCTTCCCGTTCTGTTCTTCTATTAGTTTTCTATTCCGTTCCTCCGCCTTCCTATTCTGTTCCTCCTCGGATCTTTTCTGTTCACCTAATTCTTTGCTCTGTTCTTCCGCAAGCTTCTCAATCTGCTTCTCCGTTTGCTGCCTCGGCTGTTCTTCTAATGAATCTTCTGCCATTACGCCCGTACACGCTTCGTACTCTTCGTCCATCCCCAAGTCAAATCCTACCGCCTGGCTCCCCAGTTCTACCACCAGCCGTTCTAGATCTATATTTACTCTGTGATCGACCAGAAAATCCAACCCTATGATTACCGAATACAATAATTTTTTGACTACCAGGGCCACCATCTCGTATACTTGGTTGCCAATCCTGGCTTGAAACATGATTTGTTTTGTGATGGGGCTTGACTTCTTCTGAGTTGCCCCAATCACATACGCCCTATTCATAGGCAGACACATTACTTCTTTTCCTGTTGCTTTTAACTCCTCATACATTTCTTCTGATACTACTGTAGTCGTGCACCCTGTGTCCACTAAAGCTTCTTTAATTATACCTTCACATTCTATCGATATCGTGGGACATTTCCTGATTCTGACCGCTGAGTTCTTACATCTCCACCACGGTTGGGTATCGTAGGTTACCGGCTGCATAGCGTTTATGGAGACCGCGTTTACGTCATCGATTTCCGCGTCCGCAATGGGGCCACCTATCACCGCGGACTCTATTAGTTTAAATAGTGTCCTTGATCACTACTTGTGCTAGGCTGTGCTAATCGGTCGGGTGCATTCCCGCCCCCACCTCGCGTCTCCGTACGGTTTGAATTAGATCTATTCCAGTCCGGTCTCTGGTTCCCCGGCTCTGGTCTCCATCCGTCTCCCCCTCTTCCGCGTTGGTTTCTCTGGTAATCATTGCTCCTATCATTCCCTTGCCCCTGGTTACGTTCCGATCTAACCATATTAACATTCCCTTCATTTCTGTTCTTTGGTACGCCTGCGAACGTCAAGTCGTACCCTCCTAACACATTCTGGAATCTTTCCAGGTCGGTGTGCTGCACACTACGTAAAAGATTCTGCACTGTGACTGGGAACTGTCTCGTCAATACACATATTATTTCCTGATCGCTCATCGGTGGGGATAGCGTTTTGTATTCCATAATACGCCTTGTTGCGTATTCCCGCAAACTTCCCATGGACTGGTTGTAATGATTATTCATCAGGCTAATTTTAAAATTAATTTGAATTTCCTCATTCCAGTACCGCTCAAGGAATCGATCTTTAAATGCCTTTACTGATTCGGGAAACTTATCAAATGTATCGGCCCATATCCTTGCGTTGCCTTCTAACATTAAATATAATAATTGTATTTTACACCTTTCCGAAGTATTGATAACATCTAAATGTCGTTCTGCTGCCTTCATAAATATGCATGGATTCTCTTTCCCGTCACCTGAAAATTTTAGTGATCTTGGAGGGGTAAATGGTACCGTCCCGCTTGCTGCAATTGGGGATGCCTTGCATTCTTTTATTTGTTCAATCTCTGTTCGTAATGACACAACCTTCTCCTCGCATTCCCTCTTATTCTCCAGCATTTCTTCCTTGACTACCAATTGTATCCTTTCAATTTTCTCGTCCTGCTTAGCGGTTCTATCATCTAATTGCTGATATAGCTTATTCTCTAATTCTCCCCCCAGATTGATTACTTGGGATTCTAACTCCTTTTTTTGTTTCCCTAATTCTTCGGCAGTCCATTTTTCATGAATTTCTACCCGCTCCGTGATTTTGGTCATCTCATTCTTCGTTAACTCAATTTGTTCTTCAGCGCGTCCCATTCGCCCCCCTATTACATCTAATTTCCTATTCTGTTCTTCTGCCAGCTTCCTAATCTGTTCCTCTGTGAATAATTTCTGTTCGTCTAATTTCCTGCTCTGCTCTTCTGCCAATTTCCCAATCTGTTCCTCTACTTTCCTATTCAGTTCTTCAGCTAACTTCCTGTTCTGCTCCTCTGTGAAAATTTTCTGCTCCTCAGCTGACTTCCTAATCTGCTCCACTGTAAATATTTTCTGTTCATCCAGTTTCCCATTCAGTTGTTCGAACATCTTCCTATTCTGTTCATCAGCCAGCTTCCTACTTCGTTCCTCTGCTTTCCTGTCCCGTTCTTCCTCCGCCTTCTTCTGATCTTCTGCCGCCTTCTTCTGTTCTTCCCGCATCATCATTATTATCTGTAGTATGTCTAAATTAGTATCTTCTCCACCCCCCCGGTTTGAATTTCCTGCTGCCTGAATCATCGGTGTTGATGTAACTTGTACATCTTTATTGAAGCTGTCCCCTGACGTATCATCCAACCGACTTCCGATACCACTATCCCTGCTTTCCGATGACATGCTATTGTCGATTCCTACATTTATCTCCCCTACTTCATCCGCCTTCTCTTCCCGGTCCAGCACTACATTTTGCGCCTCCATTCTGTTACTTTGAACTGTCCGATCGATTCTCACTTCACGAAAATACCGCACAAATTTTCCACTTGCCTCACCTACCAACGATACCACAGTTATCCTATGAATTAACTATACCCGCCACAGCACTGTATATCTTTCGTGAATGGATTAATTCGCTCCTATTTCAATTGCTAATTGATGACGAACAACCCTCACTCACCACCAAAAACACAATAACACTAGGTCAGTCGCCATATAAATCTCCACTCACCTACCAATGCATAAACATACTCCTTACAACACATATATTATTACCATTTACACATATACACTGCTAATAAACTCATTAACACTATTACATAAATGCTTTCAGATTATAGTAAATCCCTTATTAATTGAAATTACTTTTCAACACACTTATTGCTATATTATGTACATAATCATCATTCACATTTACATGTCATATCTCCTCCCTGAATTTTCCTCAATAACATCATATAAATATTCACAATAAACATTTACACTGCTGGTATATATTTCCCAACCTGGTATCTTTCTATTAAATTCCCCAAACTTTACCATCACCAATAGATAATGCACTACTGAGTGAATGTTCCCAGCAAAGAGAAAAACAAATATGTGCACAATTTGTACAACACTATTAACCACCTTTATATTCTCACAAGAATTATTACTACTTCCCCATTTCTTTAATTTCCATGTTATAAAAAAATTGCCAAGCCATTCAAATATTATTAATATGTCTTACAAGATTTGGAATTCTATTACATTATATTATTTGTAACATGTACATGTATAGCCTTCATAACCTCAGTAACTACAATATTAACTATATATTGGATGCTCACAAATAATTGCCTATGTCAGCCCGTAATTAATTATGCAACAACATTTTTGTAATTATCAACATTTCATTATGTTTACTTGACTTATGCATATTTTGCTAACACATGTATTGTTACTTTTTGTTGTCTACAATAATACACTTCACTGCCTGCTTCTCATCTGTACCCTGCACTACTATACATCAATTACATGCACATTATTTTCCAACATTTCACCAACTTCCCTAAGGCCACATTTCTTAACTATACGTTATCCACTTGTTCGGGCGCCAGCTGTGACGTACCTGGTGGTGCCGGGTATCTTCACTGCAATATAACACTAAGAGAGGGTGTCTTTTACGTGAATGGGTCCTAGGATAAGTCGGTGCAACGTTGGGGAAGTTATTCATACATAGAAATACAATTATGACAAGATTTATTTTAAATCAAAGTTACTATTTACATAATCAGACACCGTTTTTATACTCCGCCTTGGTACCAAGATTAAGAGTAAAATACAACTTTCATACCTTCGGGGCCCCGTTTGAATACCTATGAGGTTCGTCGAGCCGCTCGTGCCGACAGGGTTGTCGACCTCTGCTATTGCTGCGGGCCGTCGGCAGCAGATGGCGTGGTGATCATCCACGGCTGATGCTCCAACAATTCTTCCCCGAACAGGATCTTGATACCTCGGCTGCGCACCTTCCTCGAATCACTGTCCATTAGTGGGTTTAATTACACGACCCCCGCCTACTCCGTATACTGGTCACAGTTCTGTACCGCACGCTTTCAAGTATGTTCCCTCCGTACCAACTAATAAGAGCGACGTCAATTATTTTACCAACACTAATCTTTTACTATACTGATACTTCTAATGTTCTGTTTACATGTCCATTACTTTGCGATTCCTAATCACATAACTATGTCGCGTATTACATGCGTCCATCCACCAGCGGAGAGCCCTCGCTACACGTCCGCACTGGTCGCCGCTCTGCTAACCTCTGCCCTTCGCCGGCCGCACGTCGGCACATCCTTCGGCGGCGGCCGCCTCAATCCAACTAACGAACTTTTTGCACGTGCGCGCTGCCACGCTTGTACCCGCCGTTCTCACGCTCGCCTCCCGGCGGGCACCGGTGGCGGCGGCGACCGTTGCCGGCTGCCCGCTGCTCGCAGCGCCCGGCGCTCGCACCGCGCAGTCCAGAATAGCTATTGAATTCTTACACTAATGATTTAATTAGTGTAATGAAACACATATTCTGGGTTTCAATATATATATATATATATTGTAGCGAAACCGATTTCCTCATGCCAGGAAAATTAAATTAAACAAACTGACTCGGCCGCCCTGAGCTCTACTGGGAACAGATTGCGACACAGCGTTGCGCGCGCAACCCCGCTTATCGCGACACCCATTACCGCCCCCGGCACATTAAGATAGTCGTTAAGAGGGTCGGCGCCGACAGATTTACTGTGGAGCACGTGTTCGCACGCCCAGCTGCGTGAACCTTCTAGATCACTTTTGAAATCGACAAATTCTTTCACGGACAACGCCCGTCCTGTGCGAGCATGTTCTGGAAGGGCAAAGAAAATTTTCGACGCTCACAGTTATGCAAAGAGTCGGAACTCCATCCACTACCCTTGTCACTATTGGCCGAAATAACGTAATGCGCCATTTCTCTCGGCCAATAGCGACGCAACTATCTTAAGGAGCTGGAACATGCGAGAAAACGAGTGGGGGGTAAAAGTTAACCTAATAAGATTTGACTTATAAAATCGGCATTCAAAGCAGGGCAGTCGGGAGAGAAACTTCTCTGAGGGGGAGAGCTATTCACCGACCAGAGGCAAGTTCGCCTCTGATGGACTTAGAGAAAACTTCGGTGTGGGCTATTGTAATAGAGCAGAGTAACGTGGGCAGAGAAAATTCTCTGAAGTGGGAATCAGTTGCAAAGTGAAGCGAATGTGTCGCTGCAGAATTTCTAGACTTTCTAAAGTTGCAATTGTGAATAATCACGAGTATCAGAAGAATCCGTGACTGGTTACTACGCTCTTGAAATCGAGAGTGACTGCTGGCCGACCCCGAGCTCAACCAGACTGCCAGGCGCCATTACAACGCCACACCCTCGGCGTTGCCGTCGCCTCTCCTCGGTCGCCGCCGCCTCTTTGGGGTGACGCCTTCAGACGGCTGAACAGCTGGCGCGCGTGCCTGGGTGGGCACAAGGACATTGCCCCGGCCGCGCCCCCCGGCGAAGGTCGCCGCCGCCTCCCCTCGACGGGAACGCGCCCGTTCCGGGCCCACAATAGGGTATTCATCCCTGCGAAAATCCTGTAATGCGGTGTCGCGCTAAGACACACTGATCTGTAATATTTGTTACCATTGTGATGCTAACTATAAGTCTTCCTAATTTCTAAGCTTTATACTGGCTACTAACTTTTCATCTTCTTATCTGTCCACCTAATTTTCAAATTTCCGATTCTATTTACATGTGTAACTTCCCTGGGGCATTTTGAATTATTCTGCCCAGGAATAAAAGTGATTTTACCAGTGATCCAAGAGTTTCTTTCATGTTACCAGTATTTGTTAACAATTCCTTCCATCACCGACTGAGCTATTTCAGGGCCGCTTACCGGGCGTTCTCTCACGAGACGACCGGGAGTGTTACAATATATATATATATATATATATATATATATATATATATATAAATTGAAACACATAATGTGTTTCCTTACACTAATTAGAACATTAGCGTAAGTAATCAGTATATATTTTGGACTGCGCGGTACGTACGTCAAGCGCGGCGAACAACGATGGGAACTAGCAACGGTCGCTACCGCCGCCGTTGCAGCCGCCGCGAGGACAGCGTGAGAATGTCGGTTACGAACTGGGCAGCGAACGGCGAAGATTTCAGCCGTTAGGACAGTCGCGGAGAAGTGGCCGGTAGGTACGGACGTGTGGCGAAGAGCTCGCCGTTAGTGCATGGACAAAGGGAACATGCGGTGTATTTTGTAAAGTAGTAGCAACTGTAAAACAATAGATACGTGAAGTAGAGATCGAGAATGTTATTAAGATGAGAGATCAGCGACGAGAGAACAATCGATCGCGCTTGTATTATTTATCGTGGTAAGAATAACACCGGAATTGTGTGGTGCTGAACTGAGGCCAGCACGTGTAGTAGCCGTGGGTTAAGTGATTAAATCCAGCGACGGAAGATAATCAGAGTGAGGTGCAACACCGAGGTACCAGGAGCCGAATCAGGAAGGATTCGCAAGGTCACCAGCCGAGGCGATTGCCACGCCATCAGCCGCCGACGACGCCCAGCTGCTGCGAAGGTCAGCGACCCCTGCCGACACGAGCCGTGCTCCAAGCATCGAAGGTATTGGTCGGGGCCCCGAAGGGATGATAATATGTATTACACCTAATCTTGGTACCAAGGCAGAGTGTATAAATGTTGTTAGATCATGTAATTAACAAATCTGGTTTGTGAATAAATGCTGTTCATGATTGTACTTCATTTATTAATTAACTTTCCTAATGCTATACCAACTTATCGTAGGGACCCATTCACGGAAAAGATACCCTCCTTTAGTAATTTCTTGCAGTGAAAATACCCGGCATCACCAGGTACGTCACAGCTGGCGCCCGAACAGTCTGGAAAGTGTGTAATTAAGAAATGTGGCCCTAGGAAAGTTGATAAAACATTGGAAAGTACTGTGCATGTATTTGATGTATATCAATGCAGGTTAAATATAATAGGCAGGCAATGTAAAGCTCATTATTAGAGGGAACAAAAGTAACAGTACATGTACTAACAAAGCATGCATAAGTCAAGAAAGCACAAAGAATACTTGGTAATTACAGAAATTTTGTTGTTTAATTAATAGCGGGCAGATATATGAAACTATTTGAGAGTAACCAGTATAAAGTTACTACTACAGTTACTGGGTTTATGAAAGCTATAAATGTACATATTGTAAGTGATATAGTGCAGTATAATTTCAAAGATTTTGTAAGACAAGTCAATAATGTTTGAATTGGTTGGTATTTTTCATAACATGGAAGTTAAAGAATTTGTGAAGTAGTAATAATTCTTGTGGAAATATAAGGGTATTTAATATTATTATATAAATCGTGCACATTACCTGCTGGGAATTTACATTCAGCAGTGCATTGTTCATTAGTAATGGTAAAGTTTGTGGAATTTAGTGGAAAGGATACTAGGTTGGGAAGTGTGTAGCAGCATTGTGAATGTATATTTTCAACATTCATGTAGTATTATTGAGGGAAGTTTATGGAGAAGACATGACATGTAATTGTGTGTGATTGTTGTGCACATAATATAGCAATAATTGTGTTGAGAAGTAATTCCAAAGCAAATAGTGGATTTACTAAATTTGGGAGCATTTTTGTAATAATTTTAATGAGTTTATTAGCAGTACATATGTATTCAGGTGGTAATAATATTACTTATTGTAAAGAATATGTTTATGTATTGGTAGGTGAGTGGGAATTTATGTGATTACTGAATTAGTGTTATTGTGTTTTTGTGGTGAGTGAGGGTTTGTTCTTCATCAATCAGCATATGAAATAATAGTGCATTAAAACAGTCACGAAGAGTATACAGTGCTGTGGCGGGCATAGTAAATTAATAGGATAACTGTTGTATTGTTGTTAAGAGAGGCAAAGGGAAAATTGTACGAGCATTTAGTGGAGTTGGGGTCGAACGTGAAGCTAAAAGGTAATAAAATGGAGGAGCAAAATGTAGTATTGGACTCGGAGGGGAAGGTGGAGCAGGTAAGGGAGATAGATGAAGGAATGGGGAGTAATACATTATCAGAAAGCAAGGATAGTGGAATTGGAAGCAGGTTGGATGATACGTCAGGGGACAGTTTTAATAAAGAAGTAGAAATTACATCAACGCCGATGAACCAGGCGGCAGGAAATTTAAAGCAGGGGGGTGGAAAAGTTACCGAGTCAGATATAATGCAGATGATGATGAAGATGTTCGAACAACAGAGTAGAAAGATAGAAGAACAGATTGGGAAGGCGGCCGAAGAACAGAGTAGGAGGGTAGTGGAAGAGCAGTGTAGGAAATTAGATGAACAGAGCAGGAAAACAGAAGAGCAGATTAAGAAGTCGGCAGAAGAACAGAAGAGGATGGCGGAAGATCAGAAGAGAATTGCAGAAGAGCAGAGTAGGAAATTGGAAGAACAGAGCAGGAAATTAGACCAACAGAAAATATTCACAGAGGAACAGATTGGGAAGCTGGCAGAAGAGCAGAGTAGGAAATTAGATGAACATAAAATGTTTACGGAGAGGCAGATTAAGAAGTTCGCGGAAGAACAGAGCGAGAAATTAGATGAACAGGATAGGAAAGATGAGGAACGAATTAGCAAATTACGAGAGGAGATAAGTGGGCGAATAGAACACACTGAAGAACAAACTGAGTTACAGTTGGCGGTCAAGGAAGAAATACAGGAGAATAGGCGGGAATGCGAAGAAAAGGTGCTAAAAGTTCAGCTACACCATCAAGTGGATGCTAGGGTTGCTGCAGAGGATAAAAGCGAGGGGATGACGAACCAAATTCATGAAGAAGTCAAGACAGCGGAGGGCAAAACGGTGGAGGTCCAAATCGAGGCCAAGGAGGATGTTTGTAAAGTGGAGGTGGAAACGGAGGAATTGAAGCAAATAATGGAAGAAGAAGTGGAAATGAAAACGGAAGAAATGGAGCGTATAATAGAAGAAGAAATCGAGGAAAATATACAGGGGTGCGAGAAGAAAGTATTAATACAAGATGAATTTGAACAGGAAGAAGTAGGGAAAATGTCACCGAGTGTCAAGAATGGGGTGACGCCAATTATGCCTCCAAAGTCGCTGAAATATTCGGAAGATGGTAAGGAAAACCCTGACGCAGTTATGCGAGCAGCAGAACAGCATCTAGCACTAATTGACACCGCGGAAGGACACGGGATCCAGTTCTCATACCCAACTTTAGAAGGAAACGCCAGGACATGGACAGGAATTTTTAATGTATTTCCTAAATTCTTGAAGAAATTTAATGACAAAATTTTCATTCGAGATTGGAACGAAGAAACCCGGACAAACGGTAAGATAAAGCTGAGGAACAATCATCACAACCACGTCATGGAAAGTATTAGTGAATACACAACGAAGAATATTATGAGGCCAAAAATATCATTTATTCCTAGGAACTACCAAGCAATAATTTGCGTAGTAACGCGACAGCTTTCCATCACTACGCAGAACTTATTGGGCAAAGCAAGTCATACCGAGTTAGGAAGGTATCAGAAGGCAGTGGTAGAGTATGACTGCACATTCGCAGATACTCCAAAGAAGAAGATAGAAATACTGAATGCACAACAGAGAGAGCAGCGGTCGCAGTTGTTGACAGAAAATAAACAAGAACCACCGAAGACAAAGGAGAAGATATACCAAGCATTGGTAAAATAAGGAAAGGAAAAGAAGGAGAAACCGAAGAAGAAGACTTACCAGTTTAGTGAGGGACAATCGGTACGGCTACGGGCTCCCAGAGTATCGAACCCAAACCTAAAATTATACCCAAAATTCTTCCTGTTATATGAGGGGCCATATTTTATAGACAAAGTAACGGATAAAATGTGGCCAGACTGTTAAATAACAGACAAGAAGTGATAGGACACTATAATGTTAACAGTCTGAGTCTGTGTCCAATAAACGAGGACAATAGTGAAGTGTAAATAAAGTGTAATATTAGTATTAGTCTAAACAATCACGTGTTAATCTGATTTTAGGGAATAAGTGTATATAAGGATTCATGTAGTATACAAGACAGTGCAACTATCGGCAGAGACGATGGTGATGAAGTGAATTTTTCTTAGGCAGGAAAAATCCAAAAAAGGAGAGGAGGGGGTGATGAAACACATAATGTGTTTCCTTACACTAATTAGAACATTAGCGTAAGTAATCAGTATATATTTTGGACTGCGCGGTACGTACGTCAAGCGCGGCGAACAACGATGGGAACTAGCAACGGTCGCTACCGCCGCCGTTGCCGCCGCCGCGAGGACAGCGTGAGAATGTCGGTTACGAACTGGGCAGCGAACGGCGAAGATTTCAGCCGTTAGGACAGTCGCGGAGAAGTGGCCGGTAGGTACGGACGTGTGGCGAAGAGCTCGCCGTTAGTGCATGGACAAAGGGAACATGCGGTGTATTTTGTAAAGTAGTAGCAACTGTAAAACAATAGATACGTGAAGTAGAGATCGAGAATGTTATTAAGATGAGAGATCAGCGACGAGAGAACAATCGATCGCGCTTGTATTATTTATCGCGGTAAGAATAACACCGGAATTGTGTGGTGCTGAACTGAGGCCAGCACGTGTAGTAGCCGTGGGTTAAGTGATTAAATCCAGCGACGGAAGATAATCAGAGTGAGGTGCAACACCGAGGTACCAGGAGCCGAATCAGGAAGGATTCGCAAGGTCACCAGCCGAGGCGATTGCCACGCCATCAGCCGCCGACGACGCCCAGCTGCTGCGAAGGTCAGCGACCCCTGCCGACACGAGCCGTGCTCCAAGCATCGAAGGTATTGGTCGGGGCCCCGAAGGGATGATAATATGTATTACACCTAATCTTGGTACCAAGGCAGAGTGTATAAATGTTGTTAGATCATGTAATTAACAAATCTGGTTTGTGAATAAATGCTGTTCATGATTGTACTTCATTTATTAATTAACTTTCCTAATGCTATACCAACTTATCGTAGGGACCCATTCACGGAAAAGATACCCTCCTTTAGTAATTTCTTGCAGTGAAAATACCCGGCATCACCAGGTATGTCACAATATATATATATATATATAGTGACATACCAGAATGTCTGATGTCTGGTTTAAAATAACTGTTCAAGACAGAGAAATGTTAATATTGTATTTAACAACAAGAGGTAATGTTATTATTGTATTTATTGTTATCAGTTGTTATAATCATCATATTTTTATTATCATTAGCATTATCATTATCATCTTTCAAGTCTCTCGCTTAGCGAGGTGTCTTACAGCAGACACAGGAACTTTTGGAAAACCAAGGTGCCTGCTTTGCTTGCAAACTCGGGTGGTCAGGTTTCAAAGTGAAGTTATATCAATAAAAACTTTCTCACAATGCGTGTAGTAGTCAGGAGACCAGCCTTTTGCATTGATTTAATGTGCCAGTTTTTAAGGCCGAGCCTTGCAAAACATGAAATCGGTTAAGAGATCGATCTATTTGCAGAGATGACCATAGGGACTACTTCAACAGATACTAACCGCCACATGTCGCTCAGTTGAATAGCCAAGGTCTCATATTTTCACTTCTTCTTGGCAATAGAGACAACTATATTTCGGTGTAAAGGATAGCTCTGTAGACTATAATCCCTTTCCGTGAAGCATTATCAATCCATATTATGTGAGTGATATTATGTCAGTGGTGACTGCTACATTCCGCAAGAGCTTCCATCGTTTCGACTCCAAATTGAATCCTGCTTGAACTTATAGTATAGGACCTCTTTTAGTATCATCTCCGACTTTGCAGCCAGGGCCTAATGGACTACCGCGGCAACGTCGTTGTTTCGACTCAGGCATTCTGTTTGTGTCAAAGCAGAGCACCCGCCCATTATTTGTTGAAGAGATTCACTAGGTTGATTGCAAAGGCGGCAGCGGTCCTCTACCCTTATATCCCCAATCACATATCTTTGGAAATTGCTAGTGGAGGTTACTTCGTCCTGAATAGAAATGACGAATTCTTCTGTAACGTACTAGCGAGTGAACCTCCTGGCATCTATTAGGGGACGGGCTGTAGGGGATTAGCAACATGAAACCGATTCTCAGGGCAAATAGAAGAGCACTGCGAAAGTGCCGTGACGTAGTAGGTCACGTGAGCGTCTAGTATATAAGGGAGTGCACAGATCCAGTAGATGGGTTCTGGAGACAGTGGGAGAACCTCGTGCCAATGCACAAACTTTGCGCCAGGCGGTGCAGCGGCGAGCGGGGCTCGCGAGGCATTGTGCGTGCTAGGTGAAGAGTGGTTGAGAGCCACGACTTTCACAGATTCTCAATCAGGTAAGATCGCTCCTGCGATCGAGGCAAACCATCAGTTGGTGCGCCTGTAACGACTTTGTGTTCTAGTGTGACATCTGGTCACGGAAGCTTGGCTTTCTGCACGCTTAAGATTTAGGAATGGCGAGTGCCATAATTGAAACCGATCATCAATCTGGTTGGATCGCGCCCGCGATCGGGAGATATCAGGTGTATCGGAGCTAGGGTGTAAAGTGTAAATTTAATTGCGACTATTTGTTTCGTTTTTCTTGTAAATAAATATTTGTTAATAAGAAAGCTCGTATCTGTGTTCGCTGTGAGTATCCATGGCGTCACAATTCTGTCTCAGCAAAGAGGCTAGATTTTGTTAGCCAGGAGACTGGCTCTCCCATATTAAGGTCTTTTCCTTTGAGATCAGCAGGATACATAACGTGCAAACGGCAAACGCTTTTGGGTCCACTCACTCACTCTGTTCTTTCATGATACATGGTTTTTCAGAAACCGTTTGATTCAAGTTCTGTGGGGTAAAATTCTTATCCATGGCACAAATTGCTTCATGCATGACCGTCGTTTTCCGAAGGAAGTATTTGCGACGATTGTTGATTATTTCGCACCCAGGGACACAAAATCCAGAAGACCTCTACCTCCATTGTTCTGAGGTAAGTACTCGTATAGTATTGTCATTGAGCTGTTGCGATGGTGCATATGATATTCAGTAAGAGTGGTCCTAACTTTTCAATTAAGGTCCTTTCGATTAAGCCCTCTAAAAGTCGTGAAATCCAAAATTTTATCACAGTGAATTGATGAATTCAAAAGTAACTAATAAGAGAATTTTTGAAGTGATTACCATTCATTTTTCACTCTTAGCCGATTTTAGAGAAAGCGTCAAACTTTAAAACAGCACTCCTGTACAATTAGGTTTAGTTGTCTCATCAACTTCTTCAAGGTTGCCATCCAATTGTAAATTTCACTACGGATTTTCGCGACTAAATGGAAGGTGGTTGCGTCATTTTGAATTCCGATTCAGCGCGCCGACATAAAAATACATAGAGAAACGTGTGTCAAGTCATTGGGTCTGACAACTCTTTTTTATTTTGGGGACCTCTCTAATGATTATTTCTTTTTAAAATAATTGCATCTTGCTGTGTACCTCACTTACGTTTACTTTACCTTGCATGTCATTCGTAAAACCCATGAAGCAGCAACGTAATTTAATTAGATTCATGTCAAGAATTTCGAAACACACAAAAGTAAATTATGTTCCTTCATCAAACACCGTGAGGGAGAATATTTCTTTATAACGTAAAGTACGTACGAACTCTTTAACAAATTGCATAAAATATACCGTTGACAGACATGGGTAAACGTAGTAACAAGATGAGAACGTAATAATTTAGCGTTCAGGTGAACAGACACTTGCCCCCGGCGTGTAGGGAAAGATATGTGAATACAAGACAAACAATACAACAGAGACCAACCATACGACAGCCATTATTTTTCAATATATTTACCAAATACGTTGATGCATTTGTCACAACTCTGTAGAAGTTTGAAAAATCCATTTGCCAAGCATTGATTGACTATCATACGGAAAAACTCCTTTATGGCGCATCCAATTGTGTCACTTGCACTTTATCATTTTGTCTATCCAAACGTTTCCTCTCTTTTTAAATTTTACTTGATCATTTTGTAAAAATTATGTACTAATTTCGTAACAAAATGAACAATTTGTACTCAGTTACAAACAATTAAAAAGATAAGTAAAATTAAAGAGATGCAAAATTAGTGGTGGCGTCTGGTAGGCCCTCACTTGCAAAAAAAATCAAAAATGAAATATGCTACAATATTAGGTACTAACGTAAAACTGTTCTCAGTTATAAGAATGAAACAAGTAAACTTAGAACTGAATTATTTCTAACTTTGCAATTTTCGAAACCCAGGGACATGAAATGATGAGTCCCGGAAATTCCAGAATTCGTTTCAAAATGGTAGAGCTTCGGGTCTGGCCAGATGCTTTGAGTCATATTAATGTTGGGAAAAATCCTACAAATAGTTCAGGCGGTAGTGTTGATTACAAGTGGTTAGACAGATAAACGGACGGACGTTTTAAAAAGAAACATCACGTTTTCGTTATTAGGTGACCCCAAAACGTGTATTTCCTTTAAAATCTCGAAATTTTTTTTCCTCAGTATCGTAAACTATTATTATTTACTACTAAGTATATTATTCCGCACTAGCTATCGTAACCCGGTCCATCGGGATCACATTTGGATGAGTTTAGAACGTACATTTGGGTGGCCCTTAGCTACAGAGTAATTTTTTGCTCCCATCCCCCATAAATATTTCCCGCTCTGATCCCCGATTCCAGTTTTATTCGACAAGAAAACAATCTGTGGAAAATTTCAGCCCAATTGAACTATTTCCATGCGACCCCCAAATGTCTGAAGGTTTGAAAATAGTTCACGCAACGCATAATTGCATTAAAAAGTGTAAAAATATCAACTGAGACTAACCCCCCATTTTTGTGAGTCATTCAGGCATTCTAAGCAATTGTTTAAAAACATTCTAAATATAATTACTCAAGAGTTCATTCAATACTTTATCAAGAATAATGAAAATTAAAGAAATATTAGCTTTTTAATTATGCACGCATCTAGAAGAAAAACACCCAGGGAATCTATAGACATTTCTGCAGAATTTCTTTATGAACAAACTATTTGTACAAACTAACATCAAACGTGTTTATCTAAGGGAGGATTTAGAAGCAGTTGTTTTTTTACGATCTTCGACAATGATTCGTGAAAGTAATTGTTGTAAGTTTCATCTTTTGTTAGGATTTTATTATAATTCCTAATAATTCCTCTTTCCTCAATGTTCTTCACAACAACTGTCGTCTCAAATTTTTGATTCTGAATTTGATAAGAGAGATTTTGTACCGGACTTACAAAAGACGAAAACTCAATGTTTGTAAAGAAAGTATGATTACTTAAATGCAGGATGAATTTCTTAGATTGATTTCTTCTACTTATTTTTCATCACCCTCTTCTTTGTCTGCTTCCACAACAATATGATCCTTTTCTTACCAACAGACATTTTTTTTTAAATTATTTATTTAAGGCAGCTTTAGAAAAACTAGGTTATTGACGACCACAGTTATAAAATACAGTACTTACAAATATACGAATAAATTGCAAGGATTATTAATTCATTTGAGATAGAACGTTCATGAAGTACTTGTACACGAGATTGCCAATTTATAATCAATTGATACACACAATTTATCAGATTAAATTTGGTAAGGAAGTTAATCTTCATGTATCATTTTTGTGCTACTCCTTTATATTTCTAATATATAATGAAACAACGAACTAACGAACACTCTTTATTAATCATTTACGACATGGTATAAAAATATTAAACTCTTTGCCTTCTATTTAACAAGACTCGTGCTAATCTCATGATTGCCCTAACATACCATCAAAGAGGTTTGTTTGTTGATATCTTCACATTGATAATAGGCAAAAATGATCACAAATATATGTGCTGATAAACATTATCCTTTATGCAATTGTCTATGCATCATTTTACGTTAAACGATGTGAGAGATTGCTTCCATAACTTTCACTTTTGCTATCATTTGGAGATTATAACATTCCTGGTGAACAATCAATTATTAAATTATAAATTGTTAATATTTGTCTGTTAGAATTAAATAATAAAGTTTTAAAATGGCCACTGCTTTAAAATATTGCTTAAGAGTCGGAATGAGCCTCAACTAAAAAAAATACATACAGAGATGGATACAAAGGTGGATATGCAGCAGCGTACAGAAGAACGTAAACAGTGAGTTATGGTCATTAGCCTAAAGTATGGGACTTATTTAAGTGAGAAAAGATTTTTACAGCATTAGACGCCCCAGCATTCAATCTACGCCCCGCGTCGTGCCACGTCGTTTTTCTCCCCTCTCCGAAAAGCATCCTACTCCCTACTACTTGCACTTTCGGCTTTCTCGCGGGCAGACGGTCGGCTCGTAAGTGCAGAATGCCCGCGGGAGCAGACGTTGTGCAGGCCTGCAGTAGGAAATGATGAATTTATTTAAAATGTAATTAAGTGTTAAAAAACTGGTTTTGGTGCATACTTTTCCTCTTTTAATTGAAATGTTTTATTTTATATTTTATTTGTGTTTATTTCTTAATTTAAAAACGAAATACATATGTAGATAAATATTTGAATTTGCTATTTGACATAGAGTATATATCGATATCTCCTCACTTATTCCTAACATATCTCAAACACATAAGCCCGCAGTAATTCCGAAATTTATCATACATTTTGCTGAAAAAAAACATTCGGAGTAATGACATTTTCGTCAGATACAGAAGAACATCCTAAGTAACGAAATGTCAAAGGTAACCTGTATAAAGAAACTGTACTAAATTAAAAGTGATAACGTTCTACTTGAATTCATTAACGTAATTAAAGCTCATACTGCCAGAGAGAAAGTGTTCAAAAATCACCTTGTACTTTTTAGAGTACGCTGAGCAATACGACCAACCACGAAGTGACGCTGCCGACCATTGCTGAGACAGCTGTGAGGTCCGCCGGCAGCAGGACAGCTGAGAAGCGCACGGGGCAGCCCGAGGCGTGCATGCGCAGCAGTTGAGCCTCGCGCGCAGCAGGCCCCTCCGGCAGGTTCAGCATCACTCGCGCAGAGAGATGAGCCACCTCTGCTGCAGAACGCTGTACTGCATCACTGGCAGCTGTCCACGTTAACAGCTCCAGCACACAGATCGCTATGCACGAAAGTAAGTCGAAAAGGAATATTGCAATAAGTGGTTGATTTTCCTTGGAAAACGATTCCTTTAACACTATCATAAATAATGGTATAAATAGGATCCGAATAAATAAATAAAAAGATTGCAGGAGCAATGGTGCCTTATATGAATCACGCACTCCTGATAATAGTTCACAAATTACAAAGTGAATACTCCGTACTTCATACAATTCCTTAGCAATCAGATCTATGTCTACAACATTTAGATTTTCATTATATATAGTCATTATTTTTTGAGGTTGTGTGTATTCTTTGTGAACTGAATTTACAACACTCGATATATTGTTAAGCCTCTTTTTGAGTAAATTTAAACGATGTCTTATAAGTAATGTAAAATTACAATATTGCATTAAGGAGCAGGAAATGAACATTTGACAACAAATTCGCGAAACAATTCCCAAAGGATGTTCACATAATTCCGAAGAAAGCATGTCACTTAAAGTCATCATGGAAAATATTGCAAAGAAAATTAAAACTTCTGCAAGCGCTATCAACTTCAGAGAAAGATATGATTTTGAGATATTGGACAATAACAGCTTGTCAATGAGAGGGATGGTGTGAAGAATCCTTCGTAATGTTTCTCTCTTCTTGCGTATTAAAAATAGCAGGATCACGACATGGCACCACGACCAAACATCTAATCCAACTCCACATATTAAGATCAACATTGGATGTTGTTTATGGTATTCGATGTGTCGAGGCATTGCAATTATTCCAGACACTAATATGAATACTACCAAAGAATAATTCACTAGTATCCATTGTATCCAAGATGCAATGCAACAACCTTGATCTCGTTGTCCGAGGGAATATGGCGCGAGACCGCTGTATTTTGATAGGCAATATATAGGTTGTATTGCCGCAGTAAATAATTCATAATGCTCTATGCTCTTCATTTGGTAACGAAGAGAGCTGCCTCGGCTGGTAAAATAGGATTATTCGAGAATTTTAAGGAATAAGAGATATTACAATGATCTTCTGAAAACGTAACCTCGGTTTTCTTCTACGTATTTTGGAAGCCATTAGCGGTAATATAATGTACTAGCTATTTCCACGATGTCAATTTAAAATTACATTAAGATATTAAATTATTTCGAATTACTTAATTTTATAAAGTAAATAATGTGACAAAAGTACTTCGTGAAGATTAACACTTAACGTAATTCATTACAACTGTTGCTATTTTGTCAATACATTAATAATAATTTCTGCCGAATCATTTCTCTAAATATCGTGTTGGATTTGAATTTAATGGTTGCATTTTGAGCGAGCGTGTCAATAGTTTTCTTTCTCGTTTTATATGGAATCTCATTTGACCAACTTGGAGTGTAAACTCCAGGATTAGTAGATACCAATACTTATCTATGAAAGAAAAATAAATTTATTTCATTTCATGTATTAATTCTACTTATAAGTATTGATGAAGATGTTTCCTCGATTCAATATTATGTTGCTAACTATATATAAAAGACACGCGGACTAAACAAATCTGGAGTGTCAAGGCCAAAACATGTGTTTCTGTTTTAGAGATTGGTGTTATGGTTGATCAAATTCTTGTCTGATGCGTAAAACAATTACTATTCCTTGATTGTTTTTAAAGACTGTGTATAAATGTTCAGAATTTAGGAGTAGTTGATACTTTTGTGATATCTTTTCTGTGAATTCACATTTTTCCATCAGTATACATTTGATTATAAGAATACATTTGTTTAGACTTGTCGGGATATTTTTTCGAAAATGCTTGTTACTAATGTAAAAAAATCTTATTAAATTAATGAGGCGTTCCATATTAATTTGTGAGAAGATAGGGATGATTAACGGTTTTATTTTGAAATAAGGTCAGGTGCGATTTTTCGAAAAATTAAGTACTTTTCGTGTAATTTTGCGTAAAAGTACGGGCGAGAAAGTACGTGCTGTTTTAACACCACTAGTTTCATAATTGGATTATATATTTGACGTTAATTGTTCTGGAACATATATACGGACAATATTAGGATGCCTGGGTTGAAATTGGGTATAAATGTTGCTACAAGCGATAATAAATGTTGCTACAAGTGGTGGAAAAGGTAGGGATGAAGCGCTCAAGGACGTGGACGAGCAGAACGTATGGGACATGGGGCATTCAACACGAGACCTGGTCAAAATTGGATATCAATCAGTAAGAAATCAAACACTTTTGACACAGATTTTGACTGCTCCATGGCCTCCAGGAGTATCAGAAACTTATATTTTAAACTGTGATACCGTTTTGGTAACTTATACTCGTACCATTTTTTTCATACACGTTTGCACCTAGGTCAAGTAATTTTACAAATTATTAATTTTGTCTGATATGGTCATTTTCAAGCAAAGAGAAGTGTCTGGTGTGTCTGGTGTTAGAGAGTGTGTCTGGAAATGCCTGAAATATACGGTAATAAATTTAGTTGTTAAATTTTAGCAGTATTATTTATTATTTGTAAATACTTCAAACTCAATTTTCTCAGAATTTCATTAACGTAACTTGTATTGCCTTTTTTTACTGAATTTCTCAATTAAAACATTGCCTATAAATAATAAATCAGAAATAGTAATTGATAAAATTTCATTAACAATAAAAGAGAGAGTAAAGAAGTGAGGCTGCGTTGAAAGGTTTTTTGTTTGCATTTTTTTAAACTACGGAAAGCTGTAAATATTGAAACAAATCTTAAGTACTTCTCTACAATGGTATTTACTAATAACAGAATCTGATATGATATTTGTTTATTATACCTTTTGTGTATAAAAAGTCAGAAGGTTTTACAGTTGAAGAAAAGAAAACCTTATTCTAACGCATATTACATTACATGGTTTTATATAATGCATTATATCTTGATCTGTTACTATTGTAAAACAAATCTTATTAAATTAATGAGGCGTTCCATATTATTTTTTTATAATAATATTTTATTTTGCAATTTGTTTGGGTATAAACATTTGACAAAATTACATACAATTTTAATATCTGAGAGGAGTAAGGTCCATTGCCTGTGCTCCTAATATTACTTTTTTTCAGATTAACACACACTAATCACATTTGATAACTAAACAACAACAACATACTAAACATACTAAAAATATACGATGATAAGTATATATAATAATAAAACATCAAATAATAAAACAAAATATAGTCGATATGTCAGGTCTAAAGTATGATATCGTTTAAGTCGATTGGTGGTGTCACTATTGTCTAGTAAGTTAATGGCAAGAATATTTTGATAGTTATGTAGTCGTTGTAAGTACTTTGCGCTTGTCTTGTTAATTTCTTCTTTTATTGTTGTCATTTGTAAGCACCGGTGTATTGTGGCGTTCGTTACGTACCAAGGAGCATTTACATTATTAATTTGTGAGAAGATAGGGATAATTAACGTAAGATTCCCTAACCTAAAAGATTACATTGTTCTGTGCACTTTCACATCGCAGTGAGTAGCACAACCAGCCACGTCGCTCCTCCGCTTACAACGAACGCCACGAGCGAGAGGTCGATGGGATAAATGCCTGCCGCGCAGAAGCGCACGGCGCAGCTAAGCGCCTGCGCGTGAAGCAGCTGCGCCTCGCGCGCAGCAGGTCCTTCGGGCAGGCGCAGCAACAGGCCCGCTGCGCGTGTGGCCACCTGGCCTGCGGCGTTTCGCGCTTTGTCGCAAGCCACCGTCAACACCATCATTTCCACGATGTAAAGGACCACGATCATGATGAGGTAAATCTTAAACATTGGGCCAAAGCGTTCGTCTATCCACTGTGATATCATCCAGTCGATTGACTGGATCCACGAAACAATTACGGTAAGTAGACGAAGGAATATATTGAATATTTCGAAACATATCTGATAGTCGTATATAGAACTGACTTTAAGTGATATTTCGTATATTGTGTAATGAACTTTTCTCAGCAGGAACAATTCTTCGGTAATATCAAATTTTACGTCTGCTTCTTGGTTTCTACTGGTAAATGCATTGTTTTCAATAACTATCGAGAGTCTTTTGTTGAGTACATTCAATACATATGTGATTAAAATTACGAAGTTAATAAACTGCACAACACAACTTGTATTTATGAAATACATGAAACTTTGAGCCAACGATGGGAAAGTTCCAATGTCGTGTGAAAATATCACAATATTTGCTCCTCCAATTAATGTGAAGAGAAGGAGAAAAATCAATACCTCAAAAATCATTAAAGAACGAATGTACTGATATTCTTGTGAGAAGTTCTTAAAGAAATAAATATCGACAGACGAAATAAGTTGAAATGTGGCTTTCATTTCAAATCTTTTCCTAAAAAGTCTGACATAAATAGTGACTACTTGAATCCAAGACCAAATTTCCACAACAGTTCCACTTATTTCAACATATATTGGAGTCTGCAGATGTCACGCTTTTCTTCTCCAAAAACACATGATCGTTGTAAGAATTAAAACGACGGGATAACAGTATATTATTTCAGTGATTAATGAACGAATCGATGATTTACATGGCGTGGATCGTTGTTTTATGGAGCATGGCGCAAGAGAAAAACTTTTGAAGAACCAATAAATTGGTTGAATAGCTGTAAAGAGTTAATTATTTTTTAAAACCATTTTCAAACAAATGTACTTTAGAGTCTTTTTCAGTGGTTTATTATAGTCAGTTAACTCGTTGAGAAACAATAGAATTATGTAATATATTCTCGCTTCCAATACTTTATTTAATATTGTTTCTCAACAAAATCTTTGAAATTTTGGGCATAATTCACGAACTTTTTATACGAATTAACGCGGCCACAGAACATTAATAAAAGAGGTATCACTTCATGTAACAAAATTCCATTGAAGAAATTACTGCAGATATGAATTAGAATATCACAAATATAAATTTACAATTATAACGTTCGTTTAAATATTCGTTTGCTTGATGCTTGATGATTAATTGCACCAGTCACTCGCAGATAAGCTGGTACGTCCATAAAGGTTATTGCAACTCTCCACTGTATGGGTACAGGCTCTTTTTTGTACGCATTTTCACTAGGGTTGAAAATGCCTCAAGAACTAAGTGTAAAGAAACATCATTTCACAGCTATAATGTCTATGAACTTTCACAATTTTATTTTCACGATAACTGGAAATGATTAATTTTCTTTTGTTGTACCATTATTTAATAATTTTCATTTTTTGAAATCTATGTTTCATCTTGCTGTGTACCTTGCTTAGGGTTGCTTTACGGAGCATATCATTCATAAGATTAAGTAGGTAGCAGCAACGTAATGCAATTAGGTTCATGTCCAGAATTTCGAAATATATGTAATACATTATGCCCTTTTTACAACTAATGAAACTCCGTGGCGACAATATTTGTTCATAACTTAAAGTACTTTCGAACTCAAACATGTCGCGTGAAATATACTGTTGACAGATATGGGTAAACTTATTAACAAGTAAAGATCGTGATGATTCCGCATTCATGTGAACAAATACTTTCCCTCAGCGGGTAAGGAAAGATATGTCAATGCAAGACAAATAATACACAACAAACATGAACAACAAGACAGCCTTTATTTTTCAATAAACGAACCAAACATATCGATACATTCTTCACAACGCTGTAGAAGTTTGAAAAATTATTTTGTCAAGTATTGATTTACCCTCCTCATGACCACATCTCCTATATTGCGCATCCCATGTCGTTATTTGCAAATTGCTGTCACCCAGAGGCTTCTGCAATATTAGAAATAGATGAATGTGCCCGTCATTTCACGCTGAGCGAGCGAGACCCATCAAGCTGGCATTCTCACTTCTCAAAAATTTTAACTTTAACAATTTATTCTGTACTAATTATACACTAATTTCGTAGCAAAATTTTAAAAAATTGTAATCAAATACAATTAAAAAACAAAAGAGATAACAAGATACAAAAATGGAGGTACCTTTTTTATGACCGCATGTGTTAAGGAAAACTAAAAGAGCTACAACAGCACATATTTTCTGGCATTATTGAAAATAGTTACATAATACTTCAATATTGTAATCTATGCTATACTAAAACATCAGTTATGACTTGATAAGTCTAATTCACACGAATCGCCTCTCGTATTTATCTGCATTTATTTCCATTATCAGGAAGAGTTGTCATTTCTTACTTTCAGAAATGAAATGATCATGAATAAACTTAAATGTTACATATCTACAAAACATAATACATAAAATAAGAATAATTTCACACAAGCCTAACTTGATTTCCTTTGTCATAAGTTTTCAATTTTTTAATACCATAATCAACAATTAAAACTTCTTAATGTATAGAAGTATGTGTGCTAGTTATAAATTAAAATTTATTACCTTCCTTCAATATATTTTTTTTTCAAAAGAATATTATCTACATCATACAATCATGTCCGGCAACATTAAGATGAATTCGAAAAATGTTGAAACTTCTGTGTTTGTTCAATCTCGCAAGTCTGAACCCCTAAGTACCTTCACCCGCACGGCCACAGGCTTTCATGATGTCCAGAGTGCATCTGCGCATCCAAAGCATTCATAGGCAATACAGTAATTCATGCAGAATGTGTCTTCGCATGAGTATTTCTCACAGATTCATCAAACTGCGCCGAAGCCCGTACGAACAAAGGGGTAATAAAACTGTTGACGGGCTTCTAGCAAATTCGTAGAACCTCTCCGCGGGCAACGACTGCCGGAGAGGTGTCATTAGAGCAGCGTCCTTTCTCAACGACGAGCCGTTAGCCATTTTCACGCCCCATCGCCGACACCTGCCAGATGTTTACAAACCCCTCTGAAACGAGCCCCTCTCCACGAGTACATTACTTAGCATCTCGCCGACAAACGCATCTGCTTTCGGACGAGGCCGCCCCCGCCTTTCTCTCAACCGGCCTGCCACGCCGCGGTTCCGTGAGAACCGAATTCAAATACAAAAAATGCCACGTGACGCCTCTTTCCCCGCGCCCGAAGGCGCCAACAAATAGCGAGCAACTATCGCGGACGCCTGCATACCATTCGATAGCTGCTATTGTCACGTGACCCTCCCCTCCCTGCGCTCTAAAAAACATTTGCTACTTTAAATATGGCACGTTCGCTCCCACGCGACTGCAGTGACTGTCACAAACGTGTCAAACAACACCGACTAACAAGTGTCAAACAATACCGACACCAACAGTCCAACTTATCGGACAAGTACAACTGCTTAACTACTAGCAGAACTAACAGACGGACAGACGTAAATAGCAACTCATTTCAAACTTGGACATCAGCTGTGCTTGATTAAGTCGTAACCGCCTATTGCTGTCATATGTCAACAACGGACGAATACATCCAAACTCGCTCCAGGCAGACAACTGGCTAACGAGTCGGCTGCTCCTATTCCGCCTACCATTTCGCCATCAATCAACCAGCGCGACCAACGGGCCGCTACTTCTAACTTCCAGCCACTCACGGGCATCAGTCGTCATCTGGCCGAATCTAAAAGACACTACAAAACCGGGCAGCTCCAGTCTCTACCGGGCAGCTCCAGTCTCTACCGAATCAGTGACATCAAGGCTGCTAGCCGAATCGTCTAGAGCCAATCCTAATTTAGTTCGGCGCGTACACACTCAGCCCTCTGATTCGGGTTGATGGCGGCAGCACAACTATAAGTAAAGTGAATTTAAACTTTAAGAGAGAAGAAAAAACATAAATTGTACAAACTTGCATTGCTCCTCCGACTTAGTACTAACTCATTTGATTCATTTGTATATATCAAAATTAAACTTCAATTAATTTATAACTGTACATTGCCTTTCATTCACCTCAAAAGAAAATAATCCCCTGAATCCCACTCTGATCCATGTATGTAGGCGCACTCACTACACGGCATCTCCTCCGAGTGGTATCTCTTACAGTGTTGCTACGAAACGCGCAAAATTTGAATTTACAATTCCAAACTTCAAAATATTCGCAAATGCAGAGTGCGCCGAAAATATGATCATTACCATTATCTTTACTGTTCTTTGCTTCATACCCGGGTAAAAATGTAAGACAAAATTTTAAGTCGTTTCTGAGAACATTGTTTAAACTGGTTTTAAAAGTGCCTATGTTTAATTTAAAATTCCCCCAAAAGTACTCATATTTTCGAAATATTGGACATGACATCTTTTGAAAAACTGTTTTTTGTCAACACATTTCACTGAGAAAAAATGGTTTCTTCAAAATTGTAGCTGTAGTAAGACGGCAAAATGTTTTTGAAATTTTGCAGCTTTGGAAAAATTAGGGTTATTCCTGAAAATGAGATCTGCACCTTTCTCTCAAACGTCCTTCACACTATCCAACAACAAAATTTAATCAAAAACGATGCAGATATTTCTTTAAAACTTTGAAAATGTCTTAAGGGCTTCATATAAAGCACCCCACAAAATTACATATCAGTTTCAAATAAAAGGGGCCGCAACATCAGCCAGATCAATTGGGAAATATTAGTTTTGGAGAAAATCGGCTGAACGGTTTAAACGACAGCGTTACTCTCAGACGGACGGACATACTGACAGACATTTTGCCATCATTTGATTTTTCGGTATCAAGGACCCATGAAACATGGATGTGTCGCCACGTGTTAGAAGATTTTTTTCTAAATTTAGCAACCAGATATATCCCCTTTTTGTTACCAGGATCATCGTGCAATATGAGTTTTCAGCCGCAAATTATTTAATAATTTTTGCAATTTTCTGAATCCAGAGCCTTAACGTAAAGTATCCCCAAAAATCTAAAATTATTTTCAAAATGCTAGAGCTTCAGTTCGGGAATATGGATTGAGGCATATTAATTTTGGAAAACAATCCTACAAATGGTGTAGGTGTTTGTGATGTTTTGAAGTAGAGTTAAATTTTCTTTCTGTATTAGATAACCCAAAAAATATATTTACATTAAAATCTCGGAATCCATTTTTCTCAGTATTACATAATATCATTCCAATTGAACTGTGGTGGTGTAAGTACGTATCACAGAATACACGATTATTGAGTAGATTGTTATTGGAATACATTTCCAAATTATTGAAAATGAACCCAAATATACTGGGAAACGTTTCACGCTCGATACTATAACGATCATATAATAAAAGTGAAATTGACAGTTAACATCAAATATGAAATAAAAAATAAACTGTTGTCAACATACAGAAGAATGTAACAATTTTATAATTTTAATTGACGTCATGTAAGTTATTGAAATTTTGCTGCTAGCAGACGAGTAATATATCAAATGATAAATACTTGAAAACAAATGTTCTCAATTATTATATCTAGATATTCTGCTCGTGACAATAAACAACACGTCTGTTTTGCATGTGACGAAATTCTGTTTAATCCCGATGTAGTGGCAAGTATACGAATCAGGAAAGTTCAAAGTTTACGAAATGTGAAACATAGATAATAAGGTAAACACACTGAACACAAATTCGCACTTGTAATTTCAATATATAGAATGTGTGTAGGTGAGCCATTGGCTGTATATTCATTCTAAGGAAGTTACCATAACTCACGCACAATCGTCACCAGAGACCTGGCGGCATTCTGGCAACCGCGTTCAGACGCACAGCAGAAATGAAGGATGTGACGTGTGTTTTTGAAGTAAAGTGTCCAGACTAAAATGCGTTCGTAATGCATGTGTTACATGACGGACATTTAGTGAATTTCAGGAACAAGTGAATAGTGAACAAGTGAGTAACATGTATCATATTGACTAACTTATTTGTCGTTATGTTATATTGCGAGGTTTAAAAATTATCAGTTGACAATACGTTGGTAGGTATAATTTTCAACCAGTTGGAAGAATGAGTATATGCTCAAAGTTTCTAATTCGTTATTAGGGAGCGCCAGTGAACAACCCTTAAGTAGCTGCCCAGACAGAGGCACCGATATGACAAATTTGCAAGCTGTGTGGAGGATTGAGATCCGATAGAAGGGCCTTTTGCCTTTAACACGCCTAGCACAAAGTTTAGGGAAACTGGTCCGTTAAGAGAATGGCCGTCAGGCTGGCTAAATTTTTTTAAAAAAAGTATAAAACATACAAAGGAAAAATGTTAATACATTTTTACCGTTTTAGAAAAACATAAGATGTACATATCAACTGTCGCAGTTGGAGGCTCGTATTTATTAGTCTGGAATTGATTACCAATTTTAGGAAATCAAAGCATCGTCCTTATTTCGACTTTGTGTATAAATTATACGACTGTATTAAAAACATTAGATTAGAAATTTTACTTATGGTGTACTTTTTGCACATTCGGCATTTTGAAATAAACGATGAATTTATTTAATATCCAGTTGGATTAACTTAAGTTAATGGAAGGTAAAAATGGTCTCATCTGTAACTGTAAGGTTTCAGTTGTATTAACTGTTTTAATCTAGCTTACACCATGGAATATGATGTAATGTGTTTGTTCAAAAAACTGTTATATAGATACCAATTACATATTTAAATTCTTCATTTTCTATGTTCTTCCCATTTAATGTGATTCGTTAAAATTTAGGGACCCCCGACTGAGGCAGTAAATGAGTACATCTTAAGACTTCCTAAGGCAGTAAAATTTATTAACTTTTTATTTTTTCACTTACTTTATTTACAGTCAGATTTTATATTTTTAAAATATGTTTTACAACACGGAACGTTTAACTTGCAAAGAGCAATACGTTTTTATGAATAATATACGGAAATCACAATGACAACGTAGAAGTACGCTTAGGCAGTGGTCTTGGGACGTAGTATGCCACGTCTCCATAGACATGCCATCCTACGTCTTCTCTACACTTTGTTTTCGTAACTACTTTTGTTGTCATTACTGAAATCCATTGATAAATATTATATATTTTCTGTACCTTGAAGGAAACATACTAGGTACATGTTTTGGTAAAATAGAATATTGCAAATGTGTACACGCTTGTTTCCATTCTAATGCTGCAGATATTCCGAACAATGTTCAAAGATCTTCAATAACTATGTTAGAGTCAGTAAAACCATCATGTCCACTTTTATTCATGGAAATATAAAACTTCTCAGGTGGAAAAGTATGTAAATGTAATGAAATGGTTTCCATCCGAGGCATATTAAAGTAGCGTAAAGAATTCAGAAAATCTGTAAGTTACACCCATACGCGATGGACTGCAAAAACATTCGTTAATTTGGTTTGTGTTGTAACCCTGTGGGTTCCCATGATCGATCGATTTGAGGTCGCCCATAGGGCCTACCCTGTAGAGTAGTTGGGGCAAGGCTTGTTGGAGGTTTCGGCTCAGCGCAAGTGCGTTTCTGTTGCTGCGGCCTTCCACCTCGGCGGGCGTGTTGCTGGGCGATGTTACCTTCGCGGGGTACTCTCGTGCGCCAGGCCTTACTCTAAGATTGCGTCCCCCACACAGGAGCGCAGTAGCGACTCAGAACCACACGGAGGGCTCATTAGCGGTAGATTTCATAGCTTGTTTAGGAGCCTGCGAGTTTATATATATCGAGATTACTTAGCAAATGGTTTGATGGAAAATTTAATAGTCTTGTAGAGATAATACTAATCCTACCGTGTCCCAGAACACATATAAATTTGACTTCTAGACAATTTAAAAATCAAATATAATGATCCGAGAATTTGGAATACAGTTTCTGCTTTCTGGAACACGCAGCATACTGTAATACAACAGCCCACACAAAACAATTTTTACTAAGCATGTCTATAATTTTATTTTATCGTCGTAAATCGCGCAGCCCAAACGCTGCAGGAAATTTACTGTTTGAATGCTGAAAAAGCGTTTTAAGGCCCAGCGGAATACGAGCGCCGCCGCCACCCTAGAGAACAAAAGGCCTTGTTCGCCGCACCTGCCAGTCAGGTGTCACAGGCCAGGAAGCAAATGGCCGAAACTTAAATCTGTTACAAAACAGGGTCTGAATTTTAGAATGTCAACCCAGCAAGAGACCCTACACTGCCGAGGACGAGCACTACTTTAGACATTAGTTAAGTCCATGCCTTGTCGTGTTGCGGCACTCCTGTGTGCTCACGGGGCCCTTACATGATTTTAGGCAGGTGTACGAAATTTTTAGCTTTCCAGTGTAATAATAAGTAATGACAATATAATTTATCATAGTCACCTAATGTTTATAGTAACAAACATTAAAGGGAATTTAGCGTGTTTGTAAGTTTGACTGCATTAGAAGAAAGTGCTTATTGTATACATTGTATTTCAATTTACTATTCTGTGATTTACGAAGGAGAACTTACCCACATTCTAAATTAATTGGCATTGTTTACGCAAAAGAAGCGCAAGGCGAAAGTTAATACATTGCCTTATATTCTTGATCCGAAATTATTTTTCTACTTCTAAGAAGACTACAAGTTATAGAAAAAAATGGTTGATGTGGGTTAGATTAAGAAAGCGAGGAAAATATAATTAGATAATAGTTTTTTGTAATAATGTTCAGTATTTCCAACAAAATAAATTTCTTAATGTACAGGTTGGAGAGCCATTAGCACTATTAGCCAAGTCGTAACTCCGCATAGTACTGAAGCTACCAGTGACAAGTCAACAGGCACAAAAGAAGCAGCCGAGAACCGCACAGGGCAGCCAACTGCGTGCATGCGCAGAAGCTTCACCTCGCGCGCAGCAGCCCCCTTCGGTAGAAGCAGCACCATGCGCGCAGCGTTTGCCACCACCTTCTCTGCTTCTTTCTGCGCTCCATGACAAACCCCAGTAAGTGACAACAACTCTACAACATTAAAGCTAATTGTAACAGCTATAGTGGTCTTCCAAAGAGGACTGTAGTTCTCTGGCAGTCCTTCACATGATGACCAATCAAACGCGACGAAGGTGGCCAGAATGAGACTACGAATAAATAAGCAAAATATCTCCATAAGCATACCAACTCCATGCAAACTGTCTATGTTTTCAGCACTTCTACGTAGATGATAATCCAGTACTCGCAGCGTATATAACTCTTGTGTTAAGCTTTCTGGTACTGTCGTCAGAACTTGGCTGTCCTTCGCAATATCGTTGCTAAAATTATGCTCTCGATGCGAGGCCAAAATCCTCTGATAAACACGATCTCTTCTTTTATTGAGAACTTGGAACCGATGTTTCACCAATATTATCCAGCTGACGTAGTGTAGAACGTTACACAGACACACGACATATGTGAAAACATTCAGAAAAATATTCCAGAGGGACACGTACGGCACTCGTAAGAGCATGTCAGTAACAAAATGCCAAATAAATAGAGTCAGAATTATTATAACCTGCGACCATGTAAATAAATACATGTGTTTATACACTGAAAGTATATTATTAAAAAGTTCATTATCAATGAAGCATATTTCTTCAATAACTGACATTATTTTGAATCCAGGAGATAACGAACGCAGCCAGAGAAGCCACGTCCGAAAGTTTTCTGTAAATTCTATTATTGCAACACATATATTTACAATAAAATGAGTTCTGTTTGTTTCAGTAAAGTTGGCATCATTAGAATTATTCGCTTCATTATTGTTAAAATATGGAATGAAGCTATGCAAGCTTGTGCAAATGAAAATAATAATACGGCACAAATTCAGAACAAAACTGACTTTTCTATGACCTCGCACGTAAAGTGAAGGAAACGAGTGAAGACCTAGAATTTGTGATATTCTAAGTAGTGGTTTTATCGCCGCAAGAAATAGATCCACGTTTTTCATTCGTAGTGTATTTGCCATTGTAACTTCACGAATGAAACACTGAAGTTGTTTACCGATGTTCCAAATATCGATCCTTATTAAGGAATTGCTTGTCGTTTGGTAGGGAAGCTGATTAAAATTACCTCGAAACTGTTATTCGATGTAACAATATATCAGTTTGTCACATTAATCTCTCACTCAAGAGTTACGGGCCTCAATATTTTTTTAAAAAAAAGCTTGTTCTACAAAAAAAATTGGTTTTGTTTGAAATTAATTTTTGCATAATTAATACCACTTACTTTCATTAATGTATACTTCTGAAATTTTCGGACAATTTTGGTACGTTCTTCGTGTGTTATACGTTTTGGTAATGTGGTTCAAAACTTGGTAATTTGAACGTGGTAATTTGGTAATTTTCATTGTCAGCTGGCTTAGAAAATGCAGGTGGGATGTCGGAAATGATATATATCCATTTGTAATATTGTTTGAAACAGTCGGCATCACTAGTCGAATTGCTTAATTACGCTCGTTTTATTCTTGACATGGAGAATCGATTGCCATAATTCTTAGCTGGTTCACTCTATTATTTTGTGAAAGATTTCCGCAAAGAAGTATTATTGGTGGTCTTGTAGAATGGAGTATTGTGTGAGCCGGACGTTGTTAGAGAATCATGTAAAATATGATGCCAGGGCGAGACAAGTAAAGGATGTACAATGTACGTATTTCAATGTAGAAAGAATACCTTGAAGCCCGACGGATTTTTAAAACGTAATACATTAATAAATTGTATTATGCTTCTTTGGAGCGCTCGGATTTGAGAGTGGACGGTCGTTTGTGAAGAGCAGTTGTGCTGGAGGAAGGCGTGCACGCAAGGACCCCAGAGACCACGCGAGCGATTCTCGGTCGGGTCAAAAATAAAGCAGTAGCTCCCTATTCCTATCGTCTCGGTTTCTGTAGCTGTATGACGACAAAAGAGCTTAGTCAGGCCAAGAATGCAAGATAAGGTGAACGGAATGCGTTATACATGTCTCCCTGAATCCCAGACGTGAACCTAGGAACATCTCTAGCTGTCAGCAAGGGAATCCAACGCAAAAAAAACGTTAAATACGTACGCTATTGTACACTCATAACAATTACTTCCCATTATTTTTCAATTAGTAATGTTGCGCTTCTTTCAGAGCTTGAACGTCTGACATTTTTCTTGCAAGCTGTCGAAATGTCCTCTCATTCTATTTTTTGTGTGGGATTTATTCAGAAAATTATGTTCGTAATATTTGTTAACTACGTTCTCCTTTCCTATCTAATCGCCATAGTTACTCTGACTGGCAACTGCTCCTGGTACCTCTTTCTTACTTATTCTGCTTAAATTACTATTTGAAATTTCACCCGACAGTAGCCCGAAGGTTGTACCAACACTTGCCCGTCATGATAAAAATTGATATACGTGAGTCCGATTGACCGTCTATAAAGATGTCCGGTGACGAAATGTTTACGTTTGATCATTTATTTATTTCCTCTTTACGTAGGATTGGCAACTCAGAGGATAGCTACTCAGAAATAATAATACGCGTACTTTGATTTATTCCATTTCCATCAGTATTAGGCTGTAAAACATGTAAATACATATTGATACAAATATTCCATTTGAAAACAACAACAATTTCAAAGACAATTTTTTTGTTATAAATTCCCTTGTTATCAATACATAATACACTTTCTATATCCTTCCCTTTGCATGCATAGCCAGTTTTTTCTTGTAATTGCGAATTCTTATTTCAATACAAGACTTGATCTTTCTACAATGATGAATTAAAAACTGTCCCCTGTTTTATTACTTTCCTTTCGTAGAGCCACCACTATCTTCAACGTTGTCCAGCCTCCATTTCGACTCCATTTGCATTGAATTTGGTTTACTCCAATGGTATCCACGTTCTCCACACACGCAAATATATTCTTTCTCTATTATACCTTTACCTACTTATTACTCGCAAAGAAAAATATTGAGTTGAAAAATATTGTCTGCAATCGAACATTATCGCGTCAAAATTCCGTATTCTTAATTATATCAAAAACATCGCCTTTACGATTTTATCAATACAGTTCGACTCCGACCGCGCCAGGAGATTTCCCCCCCGTTTTTTTATCTTGCGCGCCCTTCATCGGTCTCTTATCTGCGCGAAATTATACCCAAACACGCCTGTTGTTCGTTTCTAGTGCGCAGACCCTTCGATTCTTCGCACAACATCTAATTCCTGATTAGTCACGCGCATTTTAACATAGTATTTGTTTATTCTTTCCTTCTTGATTCATAATAACTTTCTTAATTTAGTTTCTCACCCACCGACTTGGCACACGTATCCTTTCGTTGCATTTTTTATCAAAACATTTCAAAATCATTCAACCTTTTTACTTTTATTGTGTAATGTTGGAAGTTCACAACTGTTGAGCTAGCAACAGTTAAAAAAATTAAATTAAAAAAAATATATTCAAGATAGTAGATTTCTTTACCTTAGAAAAGGAATGTACAATGAAAAAATTTCCAAACAATAAAATATATCCTTGAAAGAACACAAAAATACCCGTAGTAGAACAATGGGTATTTCGAGCAAAGGGTTTTAGCAAAGTCAATAGAGAAATGAAATTTGGGTCTTCTATTCTTACAAAAATGAAAAGAAAAAACAAACAAATGAAAATCCAATGTCACAATCTGCACAAACACACACAATTAAATATTTACGATGTCAAGAGTATTTCTGTCTACAACTCCCTAACTATCACTACCATAAAACAATTTCAATGAAATTTCTATTGAGATTCATTACCTGAATAAAATAACTTCAATTAAATTTATAATATTTCACACATTTCAGTTTGAATGGTGTGGCAATTGTCATTACAATACAGCTAATTTACCAGATATACAATTTACAATCGTTCTACTCAATGCTGGTTTAATTCAATTGTCTTTAAATTAAAAAAGGTTGTCCTATCTTAACAATGTTTATATCCAATACCAAAAGATTGAAAGGACTCAAAACCTCAACTCATTAGGTAACAAGAAAGTTTCTTATCCCCCGTCTCTCTCTCTCTCTCTCTCTCTCTCTGCAATTTCACCTAATTCTATGACCAGCTTATTTTTTTCCCCTCTAAGCTACCACAAATTACCTTTATGCTGGCACCGCGCTCACTCTGACCTTGTTGGTATTCTGTCCTCGCGGAATTGCTGTCTCGTCAGCGCGTTGCGAAATGTTATATTTTTAATGTGTTTCCCATGAGTGATTTGACACAAAAGCAAAATAACTACACAAATATTCAATAGCAGATTCAATAGCAAGTGGAATACCTATCTCACAATTAATTTCGGAATTGCGATTCGCTATTGTTCGGGATCAAGTGCAGTCAACAATTCCCTTCATAGGGCGTTATATTACCGCCACAGGACGTTGATTCTAACTGGGTCTTCTCGGGCGTCGTTGTAGGGATTTTTCCACCTCCGGAGTTCCTTATCATTGGGTTCTGCTGTCCATGTCTCCAAGAGTATTCTTCCAGTAGATAACGATCCAAAATTAATGGTTCGTTCTCTTTACCTCTCACGGCTGATGAGTATTCTTACCACTTAGGTAGGCACAGACGCTATATTCCCAACTCTCCAAGAATATTTGTATTAATAGACGTTTCCAACCTCTTGGAGTGGGTTACGCCCGCGCGATTTGAGTAAAGCATGCTTGGGTATTCGTGTCAACCTTCGAAAGGTAAAGGTGACAATATTCTATATCTTCCCCACCATTAATTATATTGATCTTTCCATGTATTCTTTCCAATTAAAACTCACCTCTGTTACTTTTCTATACATTGTTGCTACTGGCCGTATTTATAATTATGTGAATTTATTGCCCCTGTTTATCCATCTTTGTGATAACCCATCCCATTACTAACATTTCCCTGAGTTCCATTTCAAACTTTCTCCACTCCCCCACTTGCAGATTTACACAAAAGTGATTTCACACAAAACGTGGGTAAAATCTTATAGAAGTTTGGAATCTCTTAGGGATTTCACATTTAATACATAGATGTATTTTTGATTACTTTTAACATTATTTCTGATATGAAGTTAAAAATATATTCATAAAAATTAAGTGAGAAGTTTCTAGTTGCAACTAGAAAAAGTGCAAAAATGCACTATACTTACGGGACTAATGATCTTGGCCGTTGACGCACCCGACGCAACTTACGCAATTACTGTACTGACTTACTTACAAACGCAAATTACTGGCAATCAATCTAGTAGTATAACTATCATCAATCTTTCATCAATTCAGTTGATTGATTGATTGGTGTTTGTGGCGACCGGCTGCTCTGATCGGTAGTTTTCCGTAGCTTTTTCGATCAATACCAGGTGAATGCCGCAGCAAGACCCCAACAAACGGACCGCGCGCGATCTTTCCTTCCTCTTCCTTGTCCTATTCTCATCCCTTACACTCGCTGCACAAGCTTTAAGGTTGCTTCCAACGTCATTCGTTTTGAGTGGTTTAACTCTAAGCAGTCGCTACAAATGATTTAACTCTTAGCAGTCGGGCACGTTAGGTCGCTGATAATGGACGTGTTATTTTTCAACTGTTATTAATAACCGTTAATTCAGTCGACTGTTATTACGAAAACTCTGGTAAATGGTTAACAGGATTTTCTTCCCGAAATATATTCCGTTAAAATTCTTATTCAGTTTGAAGTCTCGAGGATTTGCAAGATTTTAATTAAGAACGGGACACTACGTGCAGTGCATCAAAATATGCAAATGTTATGAACATTATCTATTTCTTACTTCAATATTTTTCGAATGTACGGAAGGCATTGCACCTTACGAGAGACTGTAATTCAAACATTTGATGCCTTGAACTCCTCTCTCGTTCCCTCACTATAACTATTATTCACTCGCCCTGAGTTGTACTATTTGCGCTTACCACTCGTGATATTTATTCATTCGTAAGGCAAGATACAACAAACAATGAACGATTGTTCACTTACCCGCTTTCACAACATTATGTTCTCGCTGTTTAGTGGTATACATTGTCTCCTATTCCCTTCTTGTCTCACAGTTAACAATTATTACTTTCGTAATGATTAGTTACTGCAATTCAGAAAATTATTATAATATTATTTATTCTGTGATATACTCACGTACGTTGGCCTTTTATGCGCCTACCACGTTAGAAATACTTTCTCTTGATGTCCTTTCCTAGGAAACCATTGCTTAAGTCCCCATTACATGCGTCGCCTGCCTGACCTTTCCCAAGATTTCAGAAGCCGCGAACTTATGACACCTTCTTTCCTTTGTTTTGGAATATTATCATCATTAGATTACTGCGTTTAATAAATCAAAAAATCAGAATTATAGACAAAATATTTTATTTTAATTTTGTCATCAAAAAATTTATTATATTTTAAACGCATGCTTTTTAAAATACTTCGTTGTATAAGCAGTTATTTATGATCCTTATGTTACTTGCTTCTTACTAATTGTTAACTCGCACCTACACGAAGAAAGAAGATTCTTTCGATAGTTTATTATTTAATGCAAGTGAGGAAATTTAGGACCCTTTTAACACCATATCCGTAAACCTAAAAGTATTAAAGGCGATATATTTCTTCAAACATTATTTTCTCTTTTAATCGGAAGCCATTTGCTGTTTCATTTTCAAATATATCTTGCAGGCTGAAGAGAGCTAGTCTCCTAATGTACATATAATGTAAAAACATAAAATTAATGCACACATTTATTTACTACAATTCCAGAGTAGTCGATTATCTGTTTTATCAATGGTTTTATTATCATAAAGTGGCCAAACTAGTGTACTTCATGGTTGAGAAAGTTACTTCATTCGAGGATATTTTTAGATGTTCGTAATCTAATATTTGAGTGGAAAAGAATATAAAGGATAATACATATTTATTCATTATAATACATATATAATTATAATTATCATTATAATTTGATATAACTGCTAATATACATGTAGGGGAACAATTAAGGAACCAGATAGAAGTGCGTGTCATGTGATTTGTTTCCCAATTATTTAATTCAATTGTCATTACAATTAATCGTTATATAATGCAAAAAAGGTTTAATTATTATAATGTTTAATACTTTGTTTAAAAACAATGATTAACAAGGTTGTAACTTCTGAAAGGTATCTGAGTAGAACTTCGTCTAGAGTTCTGACAAGGTAATCGACAATTGAAAAATTGTAAGCGTTTTCCTGGACTTTAAATGTTTTCGAGTGCACAGATATCACGTGAAAACTCTACACTCAGATCATTGCCGTCCCGTACTCTGCTTTGTAGTTAGTTACAATTAATACATCATCTTATACTTTTTGTAGTGCATAAATTTGAACCTTGCTGTAGTGTGTTCTTGGCTTTTTTCAGCAAATAACCTTATTCCTTTCTACCTGACACAACTTCGTTTACTTGACAGTGAGTAGCACGACAAGCCAGCCAACACCGCCGCCACCAGGGACAGGTCCAGAGGCACGACGCCCCCCGCAGAGAAGCTGACCGGGCTGCCGGCCGCCTGCATACGCAGGAACTCCGCCTCTCGCGCCACGGGCCCCTTCGGCAGAAGCAACAGCAGCTGCGCCGCCACATCCGCCACTGTGGCTGCCTCCGCGCTCACTTTGTGGCACACCCACGTCACGAGCAGCAGCTCTGCTAAGTACCAAAACATTGCCAGGAATACGCCGTACGATTGGCCGTCAGTCATGGTTGCGATAGATTTGCAACCAAACACGTCATAAACGAAGAAAGAAGATATTATTAATAAACGTAGAAATAGGCAAAGCACCTCTGTCAATATTTGAAATCGGTACATTCTATTTCTGACGCTGCCTGCCGTAAATAAAAATCCGTTTTTCTTATGTTGTATAGCTCTTTACGAACACCAATTATTTCAGATGAATCCTGTCGACCTTTTCCTGGTGAAAAGTTCTGCATTTTCTGACAACGATTCAATAACAGTATTTTATGAAGAGCCTCGCATGTTTTTTTCTTGAGAGTACCAAAACGATGCATAAGTAAAGCGTCCAAGTTTGTGTATATAATGATAAGAAGATGTATAAATATGGTTGAATAGAATATTGTGATTATAGTAATCAAAGCGCTAAATGTTAACATAAAATTTAGGGTTTCACTAATATAAATAGTGTAAAATAAGGTAAATAAAACCATCTCAACCCAAACAATAGTGTTGATTTTTCTATATGAGGAGTCAACATCTGTTAACAAATAATCGTCAGCAGAACATATTAATCTAATCATTTTTAATAGTTTTGGACCAGAAGAAACAGATACAAGCCAAAAAACACCACTTTGAATATAATTTGTAACTCGCAGACACCATACAGATAATTTCACAACTACTGTTGTTTCAACGGGAAGAAATGCATCGTCTGATGTTGTTAATGTAAACACTAGAATAATGCACATAATTGTAGGTACACCACCAATATTTAAAAAGCGATAGATATTACTATTCCAGGTACACGATTTTGGAAACGCTCTTTCGGCAAAAATAGGTGTACTACCAAGAATTTCAGAAAGTCGTAGTATTGGCTTGACGGATGAAATAAAAAAATCAACATTTTTCTGAGTATTCATTTCTGTAGTCTTCAAACTTCAACGTTGTTGTTATAGTATTGACGAATTGCATATCATTGATGTAATGATGAAAATTTGAAGTGATATTTCATGTTATTGTACACATATCTTCATTATTCAAAAACGTATTTGAATTGATGTTGTTTGTCTCTTCTGACCATTGTCTAAAAAGGGAGCCTTGTGAGTGACATATAATCTATAAGAAATTCTCTTTTTCTTAGAAAGGTTCCGGCAGCAATTATTGTAATAAAGTTTTGCAAACAAAATAACTTATGTCATTCAAATGAACAATTTGTCAAAGGGAGAGGAAACCATATATTTCATGGCAAAATTGTTTTTAATTCTTACAAATTAACTATGCTATATATCATTCACATCAGGAGATGGTTTAAGAAAGTAAGTTTATTACTAAAACTCTTGAGAAATATATTTGTTGTAAAAATATCTATCTTTAATTCTGTAGCTGTAGAAAGACTCAGAAAAAATTCAAACTTTTGAAATTTTCGAAAATTTGGAGTTCACCGTGAAAATCGGACCTATGTCACCTTCATTAGTGTATTTTACTCTATTCTTACAAGAAATTTAAAGAAAATATTTGGAGCCTATTTTGAGAAAATGTTGAAACTGTTCCTGGTGCTTCATGTTAAGTACCCCCAAAAATTAATGAATGATTCAAAATCGCAGAGCATCGACTCAGCCCAAATGGACAGGGGTTTCTTCAACTTGGAAAAAATACTACTCTTAGTTTAGGCGCTAGTGTTGTTCACACACACAAGACAGACAGAAGGACGGACAGGCAGACAGACGGACGTTTTGAAGAAACAACTTCTTCGTTATCAGGGGCCTTAAAACGTGTATTTCCGTTGAAATCTCGAAATCGATTTGCCGCAGCAGTACATAATCTTCCCTATACTACGTATATTACTCGTACGTATTACCGAATGTATTAAACTTTAATTATTACTCTACTAGCCATCGTATAAGTTAGTAAATTTGTTCGATTCCACCTGCGTATTTGAAAAGGAAGATTTATAAAGTGTTTCCAGAATTAATGGTGGGTGCAAGAAATGTTCACCGCCTAAAATCCGTATTCCAGAAAATTCCCCTGATGAGATGTTATAATTCAGAGTTGTATTAGGGACTTTTTGACAGGTCATTAATGTTTTTCATATGTTCGAAGAGTCTTGTAGTCAACGTAAGTTTAGTTTGGCCAAAGTATGATGTATCACAGCTTTGCAACTGATTTGACAGACAGCATTGTTGAAGTATAATTTTTCTCTACCATCTTTAAGATTTGGACAATATAACACCTATTGATTACTGTATTAACTAATTTGAGTTGGAATTTAATTAAAAGTTTTTGTTTAAAAATGTATTTATTTGCGGGATATAAGGCAAGCATAGCGCTATATTCATAATTCCCTCACCTCGAAGTTGTGTGGCAGCATTTCTGCGAAGTTTCCTATATTTGATTGAGTTTAGTCTTTTAGCTATCATTCTATCCACATGATTTGAAGGGTAGTCATTAATGTTCAAGATCTCAACAACATTACGTAAATTACTGGTATGGAACCAGGGAGACAACATTTTTATTGCACTATCAACTAATGAAACAACACCTTTTGACCACAGCAGGGTGGTGTGACAGATGGAAAGGTATTAATCAAATCCACACATGTTCATCTTCAAAGTTTTGAGGGAATTTGTGAGAAATTTGTGGGAATTTGTGTGTTTATTAATAACCTATTATTTATATTTTGTTCTGAATATTAATATGGATTAATTTAACTATATTAACCTATTTAATACGATGATTTCAAATCTAATAAGGTAAACTAACTCGTAATTACAACTTTAAAAAAGACATGTTTTTATTTGATTAGATTTAATGGACATTTCATCTTTTGATTGAATGTGCAATGGACATGTTTGCTTTTGTTTAATTCACTAAAAACAACTTAATGTTTACCACTTATTTATTGTTAAAATTAATCCTACAATTCAAAAGACTTTTAAGGCATTTAAAACAATTTTAAATATGCAGACCAACATCAGATTGTAAACAGACACATTCATTAGATATCTCTTCTTCTCCATAATCATAATCATTGTTATTATATTTGTCACCACACGCCGTCAGGGTTGCAAAATTGGACGGATTTCCGGTTTTTGGGTTGGAAATCCGCTCTCTCTCGCGGGACAAAAATTGATTTCGCGGAATACCGCTCAACGGGCAGAAATGCATCAAAACTTTTGCGGTTTTGAGTGGTAGCAGAGGTAGTACAAGCAGCAGACTGTAGATTAAGAGTTATTTAATTTAAATACTTCCAATTATCCGTCACTTCTTCCATAACTGTGATGGACCGCCGTGGATTAAAGCCCATGAAACTTGTTTCTAGCTGTAAAGCTAATTGATGGAGAAATAGTTACCGTCACACAGAAATGAAAACACAAAATGCAGATTAATACGCATAATAAATTAATTAAATTGTTACAGATCAAAAATAATATTAGTATGCTCCATAGAAACATATTTTAATGAAGTTGATGGAAGATGTAGTTGAACCTGGGCAATATGTGCCATGATTGATAGTCATCTAAATAACAGTTTAAACACAATTAAATGAATATAGAACTGTGAAGAATTCACATCAAAATGAACATGTATGTAATGTAGTGCTGAAGGATAGAGAAAACAATTTTACGTGTGACGCCTGGTAGACCTGGCACACGTTGACGTTGTAAGCAGGACACTTACAGTGTCCCAAATGAAGCAATGTTTTTGCTAACAAATTCGAGAGGAAGGTTGGCAGACCTGTCAACCGTCAGCCAATGTTGCGAAGTACATGAAATGTTGGATTGCGTGTTCTCGTTGAAAGCTTGATCACACAGTCACTATATTACTGAAAGCATATAATGTAATATCTCTGTTGAGTAGACACTAATGAAGTTATTATTATAACAATACGATTGTCACAGTTCACACGTTGAGTGATACAGTTCAGATGATTGCGGTTGCAATGTTAAATAACACGTTCCACTGGAGAGGCTGTAACACAGTTCAGAGATTATTAATAATACACAGTTCGAATGTTGTTAGTAACTCTGATCAGACAGAGTTCAGATGATTGCGGTTGCAATGTTTTAGAAACACGTTGTACTACACACAGTCGAAACACAGTCTTTCACTCGCGTATAAATACAGGAATGTGAAATCAGTTGAATGAGTATAATTAGCAGTACACGAGGGACGTGGCGTCTTATGATGTGATTAAACATAACAAAATTAACAGGAGGTCCAGGAAAAAGCTGTTACACATAGTTCCAAGAAAATGTGTTTGGCACATTGCGATGTAAAAAGTAAGTGAGCTTGTCGCTGGAGCGACAGGAGGTCATTCACCGAAGATTTGCGACGAACTGCCTGGCACTCCCGGCTTTTTGGATTGTGACCAATGAAATCAGCCGTATCAAATTATTCGAACTCAAAGATCAACGCAATGGTTAATTCAGAATTAAAATGATTTACAACACTGATTGCGATTTTGAATTACCAAAATTATGGTGCTAGTTTTGTGTTGACGTAAGAATATTGCATCGTCTTGCATAGCCGTTGCGCAGGCCGCACGTAAGAGCTTCTGGTGTGGGGAATCGGGGGAAAAGGGAGGTGGTGTGGGGAATCCCTAGAATCCCTGCTGCCAGCCCAAGCTTACGAGGCTAGCGAAATGGTACAAAATAAATTGCACTGAAATTGCTCGCATCGCAGTGTGTGTTAAAAACATTAAAATTAAAAGTAGACAGCTTGCACGAAAAGGCGGGTTTTCAGATTACGTCGAAAGTTTCGAAAAAACAACCACAACGACGTTGCCAGTGAGTTGGAGTTTTAATTTTTTACATTATTCTTCATTTGTTTTTATTATAATAAATTTACACGATAATTAATTATTTTCATTATTTTTCATTAATCATATATAATTTATTCACATTTACTTTAAGAAGTGAGTAATGTTCGTTTTTAGATCTCTAGTATAAGGTGTGTTCTTAATATTTTAGCGTCTTTGTCATGCAAAACATGAGTAAATAATGTTTCACTTTGGCAGTACTTGAAGTTAATTTTAGAAGACATCATTTAAAATTATTATTAAAATTATTATCTGTACTACATGAGTGATAGAACAAACGTGATTTATACATTGTAAATAACCTAATTTTTAATGGGAACATTTACTTATAAATAAATGGGTTATCAAAGAACAAGTTTATGTAAATTGGTAATAATTAAATACATAATTATCAAAATGTTTTAATATTCTCACAAAAATGTAGGGTTGTCTCTCACACCTACAATCAAATTACTAATAAGACCAAGGTTCCATTTCGTTTCAAACTAGTCCTATGGTATATTTAATGAAGAAAGTTACATCAAATTTCCACTTTCTTATCAGTTGTTATTGTTCCTCCTGGTTCAATTCAATTCTAAACAACAATAAATTGCAAGTGTGTACCCTCTGTATGACCTTACAAACGCTTTTTAGCCGACATACCAAACACAAAGATGATTATAGGTGTCATTCATTTTAAATATATCTATTTCAAAGTCAAACGTCACAATTTACTTGATACAGTACACAAATCACTCCAACGTATCACTAGAGGCGGGCATACCCAACACCTCTTCCCTGTTTGAATCACCTGTCACGCAGTTATTCGACCAGATCACATTCAGAACCTTGCAACATATCGACGCAATTCTCAAAATTTACCTATAAAAGTCAGAGGTACCAACAGCATCATTTGTTTCGCATTGTCGCGCAGAAGGAGGTCGTAGCGGGGCCGAGCTCAGCTGACGCTGAGCAGCACGACGAGCCAGGTGGCCGCGCTGCCGATCACCGCGCTCACCAGCGACCGGTCGATGGCCAGGAAGCGCGCAGCGGTGAGGCGCACGGGCCGGCCGGCCGCCTGCAAGGCACGGCGGCTCGTCATGCTCTCACCAGCGCCCCCATTTACGCACAGCAATTGCACATACGCCTGGACTGAGAACGCTTCAAATATGAAGTCAAATGTGCCTAAATTAAAGATCAAAGTAGTGAAAGGAATGCATTATCTGACGCTTAAGTTACATCATTAAATTAGTCAAAGAGCTTACTTTTAATATTAGTAATACTAACATCTTCCATAATTTATTGTACTTATATAGACTAGACATTTTTGAAATCCTGAAAGTTATTATTTTCATACTTTTCGGATAATTGTCCATTGTCTTAGGGATGAGGGATGGGAGTTGAAAAGAATTATACTATCAATAATAATACTGTATAAAACAATAGTGTTAAGAATGTCTAAATTTTGTTAGATATTTGAAGTTGTGGGAAAAATTTTAAACCTTCACTAATGTTCAAGAATAAATTTTTAAAAAAGTAACTCGAGTCGTAATTCAGATAAAATTGCACTTAAAGTTAAAAAACAATACTTCAAGATTAAATTGTATAGAATAAATGTCGTTTATATTCCAAATAAAATCCCGTAATAAGCAACAAAATGAAACCTAGTCCTTAATTATGAGAAAAATCAACTACTATTTCCAAAACTATGAACGCATATGTATAAAATAAATTTAATGACTTCAAAAACCTCAATTCGTAAGCATATGACAAAAGTTAGATTATAACTAAATGACAAGCAAGTAAGTAATAACATAAAATTGCAAGCTTTCGCAATTACTTGAAATGAAAAGCAGTGAGGACTGAAGTACCCTCAAAGTGAATAATTTTATCAGAAAATAAGCATTTTTATGAGATAAAATCACGCAGTGATTACTCGAATCAGATCTGAACGTAGGACACAGATACCTGTTATATAAGAGGGGCCTCAATTGTGATACGTTTCAACGAACACCTATCAATAGACTATATGATTCGTGTAACCCACTCTCATTTAAGCGAGTGCTTCCCCATCGGCAGACCATCCACTCTCACGGAATCGAGTACTTCCCAACATGCAGACAATCATATTTCAGTGAAGCAAGTAATTCCCCAACTTCTGACTTCCCAATCTCACTGAAGTGAGTGCTCCCCGATCTGAAAATAATCCACTATTACTGAAGCGAGTGCTCCCCCACCTGCTGACAACTTTCTCTCTCAGAGGCTAGTGCCCCCAACTGTACAAAACCTTCTCTGAATGAAGCGTGTGCTTCCCCACCTGCAGATAATACACTCTCTCTAAAGTGCATGTAGCTAAAATGCATTCTCCCTGAGACGAGTTTTCCCCAATCTGCAGACAACTTTCACTGAAGAGAGAGCTCCCCACCTGCACACAACCTTCTCTCACTGAAGCGAGTGCTCCCCTACCCGCACATAATCCATTCTCACTGAAGTGAGTATTCCTCCACCTGCAGTTCATGCACTCTCACTGAAGTGAATGCTCCCTCATCTGCGCATAATCCACTATTACTAAAGCGAGTGATCGCCACTTGCAGATCATGCACTCTCACTGAAGCGAGTGCTCCCCACCTGCATGTGCAGCAGCTGCGCCTCGCGCGCAGCAGGCCCCTCCGGTAGCAGTAGCGTGAGGCGCGCCGCGCTGCGGGCCGCCCTTTCAGACGCCCCGCTCGCCGCGTCGCAAGAGCCAGCCAGCGAGAGCAGCTCGACGGCGATCAGCACCATCGTGAAGCACAGGTTGGCCTTCACGTACACCTCCGTGTCTATGAACGACGAGTAACACGACGGATTCTGGAAGGCAAAAATGAAGAAAAAAGTGATGATGAGCGTCCGTAAAAATACGCTGAGGACTTCGACGAGTACCGGCAAACCAAAGACTCTGTCTATTTCTGATGAAACCAACTGCAGGTTGTGGTATGTTTTGCGAAGTTGATATATATCGTGGGCAATTTCCTGAAAGCGTTGCGTACTGGCTGGTTTGTAAGGAGCATTCAGTCTGTATGTAGACCGATCGATGTGCAATTGGGTTTCTTGTTCTCGTATATTTTCTACCTTTTCTAATATTAACAATATTCTTTTTTCAACAAAACGAAGGTAAAATACTAAAAGCAACACTAGGTCTACAAGTTGTATTAAATTCAGTCTTGAAGCAACGATCATATAGATTTTCACAATTCCAATCCATACTGATTCCATAGGTTTATACGCTCTTACATATATTATTCCGTAAATAACTGCCGACACACATGTAATAGATGTTTGAAGCACTACAAAAAAGTGTATCCGCTGATAAAGTCGCGAAACATCATACTGTAAAATATCTGCGACTTTCGATATCTGATGCAATATATTTAATATCTTGATACTATTTGACAATGACAAGAATATGTAGAGTCCTCCTTGGAATAGCATGAGAATATTCACAACATTAAAACAAGTTTGAATAAGAAGCTCCAATCGGAGGAACTTTAATTTCATTGTTTGCACAACTGACGAAATTGCTGCTACTGCTGTGACACATAAAACTATAACTGTACTAAGTGCATTGAAAATTCCACGTTTTGATTTACAATAATGTCCGGCGGGAAAATGAAACACACCAAACAATCTAAAAAAACAGATGATTGGATAAATAGCCGAAATAAATATTTCAAATTTATTTGTTGGGTTCACTAGTTCTCTTTTATAAGCCGCCATCTCGAATCTACAAAATTGACAGTAGTACAGTGCGTTCGCTGGATCATACTATTTATTATGTTTCATTTGAGAAAAGCTTAAAATCAATTCTATTCAAAAATTCAATTATCACGTTTGTCATTTTCCCAGAACAAATGATGATTTATTTGCCATGAAACAATTAATTAGAATTCCAGTAAGTGAAAAATTGCAATAAAATATCAGAATATCGTAATCTTACGAATATCATAATATTCAATTATTTTTGCGAATGTGTTTACAAATAATCTTAAATGCCAACGAGAATATCAGTCAGAATAATGAATTGTGTTTATAATAGCACCCGTCACTTATTCTGCTATATTTTATTCGTTGCGATTTTTAAAAGGCCATATTTTCAGAACCGACTTCGATGTTGAGAAACAGGAGTTTTTCCCAGAACGAAGGGTAAGAGTTGTGTTACCTCCGTGCACGTGGAATTAAAGAGTAACAAGTTAAGGAAAGAGATATTTGTTGAACCCTTTGATGTAAAAACGGAGTATTTTAGGCCCAGGCCCTCATTTATTTTCGCAATTTTCAAAAACTGCGAAAACGCCTTGAGGAATGGTATTCTGGTATCCTTTTTTCGTGAGCTTTGTATATATGTTTTGCGATGATATGTCATTTTCTCACAATAATATAATTTGTTTTTATAAACGTGTCGTACTCTACGGAAACGGGCCCTTTCCAAACCCACTGGCGCCCAGGAGAGAAGCGTCTTTGTAAATATATTAATTAAAAAAAGTAAAAATTCAATTACTTTCACAGCATTTCAATTTTGTGAAGTGTTAAGAAAACTATATGATATTATTTTTCTCAAAGGCACGCAGGCGAAGGAATATCATTAATTTCGCTCACAGTGTTTATATTTCTTCTTCAGCAGCAGTCGTTTCGAAACGTCAGTTGTGCACGTGCGTTTCCATAATATAATTGTTTGCATATTAGAATTTTTACAGAATTTAGAATTTCTAAAATACTGTTCTATGAAGAAAAAATTAAAGAGTTTTGAATCTGAGGCCAGTGACATTGATAAAATCAGTGGAGATGGGAACAAATTATTCCACCTGGAACATATTTTCAACTTCAAGAATCTGTGAAAACAAAGATGAAGATACTGATGAAAGTGGTACAAATGAAGCAGATACATTATGTCCGAATCCTGAAGGCACTCGGGTAGATTCAATGACGGTGTCGGAAAAGGGTTTTCATTCTTCAGAGTAGTCGTCTAGAGTAATCGTCTAGAGTTCAAAATATTTTTAAAAAATCCTCTAAGCCCTGTAAAAACATCCGTTTTTGAGTTTCCACTCTGAAAGATCCCTTAGATTTGTTTGTTTCGAAGGAAATAAAGGAAGAGATGATGTGCTGTAATAATGCAGCAATTGTTAGGGTTAAAAGTCACTGTTGTACAGGTTCATACTGTGGTAATCCTAGTTTCAGCGTAACCTCCGAGATATTGTGCAGTAAAACAAAGTTCCCTCTTCAAGAAAGATGGATGTAAAATTTTTTCGATATTTGTACTAATAGTATGTCGTCTATGGCGTTTAGCTACATTAGCGGACAAACCACAACACAATTTTGCTACTCAGCAAAACTTGCTCCATTACACCGCGTTGCTGGCTCTAGTCTCAAGCGGATTATAGAGGGTAGCTAGATGGCTGCAGGACATTGAATTAATAAATTAATCTGAAAATATTAATTAAAGCAACTTGTAAGAAGTGCAACTTAAGAAGTGTCATAGTAGGTGAATGCAATAAAAACATAATATAAGATTTTAAAGAAACGTGATGTGATGTGGGAAAAGTAAGGTAAGATTCTGATTCAGGGTGCAAAAGCAATCCTAAAATCCTGGAGTCGATGAATACATTGCAGACCAATGAAATCAGGCAATCAGTGATTGTGAAAAGAAGAATCATAAATGATATGTTTCTATAACAAAACCAAAGTTGGAGTAGACCTAATGGATCGAATGGTTGATGACTACACTTGTAGAAGACCCACCGACGGCCAATGAGACTTTTCGTCAATGTGATGGACGTTGCTAATCTCAATGCTAATATTTACAATTGTACCCGAAATAATAGAAAAAAGGAAGAAGGAGAATATTTTAGGACAAATAGTGCCTCGAAGTCTCACGTCAAAACATAAGGAAAATATTAAACAATATTTTTGTCTATGCTAAGACACTATCAGCTTTGAATGTGCTGCGATTCGTGAGAGATATTACAGAAGCCATGGAGACAACCACACTCTAAAGAAAGTGGTGTTATTTATGCCCTTGGAGTCAGCCCCAAAAATCAAAATCATCACGCGTATTGTGTCATAAAACAGTATGCAAAGAAAATTAACATATCGTGTGCGAAAATTTTAAATTATTTATTTAATAAACTGTTAATAAGTGATTAGTTTACTTTTACATTTTTAAACAATATATAAATACAGGAATATAATTCATTCTAACTTGTACAGATTTTTAAATAATCTTTAAAATTTTATTTCACGCGTAGGAGTACTGGGCCTAAAACACCCTGTTTCACATTACTGGTGATCGGAAACTTCCTTCATCAGCAAGTTAAAACAATTTCTTGTTTAAACTTATCCTAGTAAGACATCTTCAATACGGAGCATTTTTTTATTAAGAGTCAGAATTTTACCACTTTTGAGTTCCTTCCCACGGAACCACTCTGTAGCGCTTTTAAGTGTCGCTGCTGATGGCAAAGTCTTGCTTTAAATGAAGTATTTATTCGAGCAGCGCAGTGAAGCAATTGTTGCTGTTAGTGGCGCACTCCCGCCACCAACAGCGCAGATTCGCTTCCGCGCCACAACCAACAGTGCTTCCAAGTGGCGGCCTTCACACTGCGTCACTCGGAAGCCCTACTGAGCTGAATCTGATTGCGTTGAGGCCTCTGACATTCACAATGATGGCTCATGAATTCTTCCTTTCTCACGGCCAGTAGCGCAGGTCGGTGGCTGTGGGTGGAAGGCGACGGCGATTCCCGGTGGCACTGCTGGGTCGCTTCGTGTGAATCCACCTTCGGTTTTTGTATTAGAGAAAAGATTTTTTACGCTTTCTTCGTGTGCTCTTCAGTTGTTCGCGTGTTCGTTGCCTGTCAACAAAGTAGGTAGCGGCTACGGCAGTAACCATTGCATCAGTTAAAACCTCAACTCGTCCTGTTTTTGGTATTTCTTTTTGCCTCGGGAACGTAAATGCACATTGACCGCAGTGGATGAGGATGGCCATGTAATCTTCTACAAAATGTTGGTGAGCACGACGCACCACGAGACGACGCTGCCGACCATGGCCACCACCAGAGTCAGGTCGACGCTCGAGAAGCAGAGAGCGGAGAAGCGCAGCGGGCAGCCGGCGGCGTGCATGCGCAGCAGCTGCGCCTCGCGCGCAGCAGGCCCCTCCGGCAGGCGCAGCAGCACGCACGACACGCGCTCCGACACTTTGCACGCTTCTGCGCGCGCTCTGTGGCTCAGGACCGTGATAAGAAATATTTCCAGCACTATCACCGGAAAATAGAATAAGGAACCCCATAAAAGTTTTCGTTCGAACAAATCTCCCTTGGCAGTGCAACTCACACCTCTTAATCCGAATATGAAAGAGGTTAAGCAAAAAATAATTCTGATTGTGAATGATACAAGTTCCAGAAATAGTTGGTACTGGTATGCGGCAGTTAAAAGTAAAACTGTTTCACTGAGATAATAATGACACTTACGAAGTGAGTAAATTTCTTCACTTAAATTTTGAGTGTTAGATGTTAATACAATTTTCAATTCTTCATTTATCTCAAATAAATTGTCAGATCGTGTGGAAGAAGTCAGTTTTTGTGCTAAATATGTCAGTCTTACATTTATTATTCGAAAACGACTTTTCAACAGATATATGAAATTGAGATACTGTACTACAACGCATATGGTTCCATTATAAATAAAAGATTTCGCCAAACTTTCATACAAAAATTCCTTAGATGGTGAAGAGAAGAAATTCATCAAGATCCCAATAATGGTATAAACAACGATCATACCTGTTTGTACGGAAATAAAATAAAACATTCTGCTGTATACTTTATCATTTATTGCTAAAATTTTATCAACGCAGAATAAATAGTAGAGAATTTGGCGTATTCGTGAAGCCCAAATTGAAGGAAATAAATAAACTATCAATTCAGCTAAAGTGGCAATGAAGAATGACGTACTTAGGATTTCCAAAATACGGGTTTGGACTAAATCGTTATAGTCTATAGAAAAGGAAGAATTTTCATGAAATGCATTCTCTGCAAATTTTTTAAACAATACCAAAGTAACAATCAGCCAAAATATTGTGAAATAAACATTGGTGATCCAGCAACGAAGTTTATTATTTCTGGCAAGATTAAGAGTAAGATTAAAAGGCGCGACACCAAGAAACCAGGAAAGCGAAAATAATGGCTGAATAGTGGATATTAGCAAGTGCGTGTCAACATTTTGATTCATTATCTCCCGATTATTAGTCACTATTTAATAGATAATTAGCTGTGTATTTCAGCGTACTGCTTCGTCAAGAAACGAATTGATACTGAGAGAGACAGAAGTAATTTATCATATGAATCATCGATTTTAGAAAAAATTTATTAGTTGAAAGCGTTTCAAAATAATAACAACCTGACGATTTTACACATAATGAAAATTAAATTATTGAATTTGACGTCAAAATACTGATATGTACGATGTTACATCATGCTTCGAAAGTCCATAGTCTTTAAAATTATGAATGTGCAGAAAACGAACATAACATTACTAGCAGAACAACGAAAATTAAATTATTAGAAAATAAAAAGTAAGTTACCATTACCTCAATATGTTGAGAGTAATTTAATACAAATCTCGTTAAAATACAAAAATTATAACAAATAGTTAAATTGTTTAAAATCTCTCTAGAATAATTATAAAACGTAAAATTGTTAAGTATTAAATTAGCCTCTTGATATTAGCAGGGTATATAAGCAGAAATTGTATATCTTACAAAAAGACTGAGGAAGTCTGTTCTACGTCATAGCACTACTGAGTGTCTAGCAAAGTCAATTTCAAATCAAAGTCAATTTATTGAACAAAATATATAATATGCACACATTTATTTGAACTGCAATTGGGTATGACGCGGTGACAGTTAATTATATAATAATAATAATAATAATAATAATAATAATAATAATAATAATAATAATAATAATAATAAACCTATCTCAATACTACCCGATCATTTGCCTTTCCACAATGTACAAAAGTTTGACATCATGCATTACAAATAAAATTCAAGATTATATTGGGGTCAGTGAAATAATAAAAGAACAACAGAATGGTTACAGACGGTTACGTAAAGGATGTAAATAATAACTTCTCGCAAACATTCTCAGTCTTCAAAAAAGCACATACAAACCATACCAATTTGCACCTTGAATACACTGACTACAAGAAAGCATTTGATAGTGTTCCTCCCACTTGGCTTATTGAAGTTCTCCACATATACAAAATTAATGATACTATCATCAACTTTCTGCAACAGATCATTACTCATTGAAGACTAACGTTGTCTTTAAGGGAGCAAGCCTTTACAAACACAACAGAAGATATCAGAATTAAGTGAGGTATCCAAGGAAACTCCTTGGTGAGGCTGCGAAATATTCGTAGATATGTTGGGAGAACAATTAGCTGAAACTGCGAGGAACATCGATAATATTTCATCAGACAAGAGTGTTCTGGAAAAGAAACGACACACAATTGACAAAGATTGTTTCTTGGAGAAAGCATCAACGGGTATTGAAGAAACTGTCATGGTTACCTCTGTTTAGACGAAATCAAATATTTCGTTACGAATTTCGTCATTTTTTACTGTATCTTAGGCTACAGAAAGGTTGCCTGGCATACCCTGAATCGAACCTTGAAACGGACCAACACGTTTTTACTGAGCTTTTTGCACTTCACCTCTGATGACAATGTGAGCTCGTGCCGTCTAAAATAGAAATCGCTGGATTTTCAGAATTTTGACAATTTCCAAACGCCCAGGAGCTGATGCGATATTTCGGTGACGCTCCGATCTAACAGGAAACAGTTGATAATCTACGTCAAGTAACTTTGTACGAAATAAGTGAGTGTTTGGTCAACTGGGAAGACATTTGCGTGGCTTTTTTTAATTAAATGAGACTACCTCCTAGGCCCGAAGTTTGAAATGTATGATCCTTTCCTCTGAAATGCTTTCAAGGAACATCAAAAGTGCTTTATTCGAAACGAGGCGCCAAATTTGAAACAATTTGAATGTCAATGCGCTGACACTCCTTAAGCCCATTTTTTGTTATCTGGCCCTAAACCTCTGTCAGCACAACTTAATAGAACTCACTATGGATTCCAAATTTCTTAAATCTAAGAAAACTATCCACACCTTATCGCATCTTATATACATGGATGACATCAAACTTCACAGTTCGACCGTCGGACAGACAGTTAGCTTCAATATAATCTTGAAATAACTCGAACATTTTCTGAAGACATCCATATGAGTTTTGGCATTGACAAATGTAAGACACTTCACATAGTTGGAAGAGGAATGTTACAGAACATAGACAGCACACTCAGAGATTAAACAATGCACGATGCCAATGACAATGCAGACAATGCACGATGAAGAACTATACAAGTATTTAGGATTCGATCAGACAACATTCGCAGACAACAAGGCAATCAAACACTTTGACAAAACAGTACAAATAAATCATCAACTGCACTCCTGAAAAAATTAACAGGCAAGAAAATGCTAAAAACTATCAACACATTTGCAGTACCGCGGTACACACACTCATTTGAAATCATACTGTGGAGCGACATAGACCTCGAAGACATTCAAAGACTGATTCGCACAACTTCGACAAAATTCAGACATCACCATCCAAATAGCGCGAGCGATTAAATCTCCCACGAAATGATGAAGGAAGAGGCCTAATAGATATAATAGCCTAATAGATATAAAAAATTGTGTTTCAAGTTAATCCATTTATTATGGAAGATTTATAAAGGAAAACAGGCAACGACAGAACTACACGCTGCAATAATTAAACCAGATACTAAATCAACCCCTCTTAACCTTAACAATGAACAGATGGACATTTCTTGACGAGTTACAGAGAATAACAGCAAACTAGACATCTATTCAAGAAAGGCACTTCATAAATGCCATGCAAATGATCCAAAACAACCTCGTGTAGACTCAAAAGCCTCAAACACGTAGCTAAAATATGGTGATCTGCTTGGGGAAACAAAAGGGTACATGGTTGCCATAAAGGATCAAGGGACCAACACTGAAAGCTATAGAAAACATATCCTCAAATAAACAATATATGACAAATGTAAAACAAAATGCTATACAACAGTTCAGAAGATACAGGACATCACATCAGGATGTAAATTAATGGCGCACATTGATTACACCTATAGGCACAATCAAATATTGTGCCTATACTTGCAATGCCAATACTTGCAAAATCCAAAGTACAAGTGACTGGTCCATATCATAAATATGTTCCCGATATTGTACTTGAAAATTCAAACTATAAGTTGTATTATGACAGAAATTATCACGGATAAAACAATTCATCATAACATCATCACTGTTGGAATCAGCTCATATTTAATGTATTTTTATAAACATTATGCATATCCTATTATGCACGCCTTGCCATGGAATACTAGTAATATCGTACAAGCAAAATTCTAATTGTATTATATTATGTATTTTGTGTTTCAACATGCAACACCTCGATCACACCAAGTCGCAAATCACTACAATGGGTCTACCACTCGCCGACTGGCCAACAACTCGCCAACAGTTTGCCGACTGGCCATTACGCCACGTTTCGAGGAATTATTGCACCATAAAATTAATTTGATTTTAGCTTCATAATACTTGCCAAAATTCCTAATTTTGAATTTGCTGTATAATTATATCACTTGTTTAATTTACAAAATAAGCTTACTTCGCCTCAGCGGCGACATAACGAATCGCTGCCAGTCGAGCTCTGATACTACTATTACGAATCACGCCCATGTTTCGCTGTTCCACACACAACCGTATCTGTATTCTCTTTTCTGTTACCTTCACCGCAATGTTTAGTGCGAGTGTGTAAAACCTATTAAATACTGTTCTTTATCTATTCAGTGCCCTCTACGAGATACTGAACTAATTAAAAATGAGTGTAACATAATTTTGTTACATGTGTTGCACAATGTCTCACAATGACTGCTCAGATTCATAACCAGTGTACTTTAATTCACCGCTAACTTGTAAAGTGCGTGTGTAAAGTATTTCTTTATATATATATATATATATATATATATATATATATATATATATATATATATATTGTGACGTACCTGGTGATGCCGGGTATTTCACTGCAATATAACACTAAAGGAGGGTATCTTTTCCGTGAATGGGTCCCTGGATAAGTTGGTATAACATTGGGAAAGTTAATTAGAAATGGAAATACAGTCATGAACAAGATTTATTTGCAAATCAAATAGGTTAATTACATGATCTGACAACGTTTATACACTCTGCCTTGGTACCAAGATTAGGTGTAGTATGCATTTATCATACCTTCGGGGCCCCGACCAAATACCTTCGATGCTCGTAGAACAGCTCGTACCGACAGGGTTGCCGACCTCTACAGCAGCTGTGGGCCGTCGGCGGCTGATGGCGTGGCGATCGTCCTGGGCTGGTGACCTTGTGACTCCTCCCCGACTCGGATCTTGATACCACGGCGTTGCACCTCTCTCGAATCACCTTCCGTCGATAGATTCAATTACCCAACCCGCGCCTATCACGCGTGCTGGTCCCAGTTCCGTACCACACAGTTTCGGTAAAGTTTCCACTACACTAATTACTACAAGCGCGATCGATTGTTCTATCAACACGAATCTTTTATTCTAATGATAATCTCATTGTCTACTTCACTTATATACTGCTTCACAATTACTATTGCTTTACGAACACATCGCATGTTCCCTTTTGTCCATGTGCTAACGGCGAGCTTTTCGCCACACGTCCGAACTCTTCGCCGCTCCGCTAACGTCTGTCCTCTTCGCAATTCTCCTAACGACTGCCCGCACGTGCTCGCTGCCCAGTTTGTAACCGACATTCTCACGCTGGCCTCCCGGCGGTGGCACCGGTGGCGGTAGCGACCGTTGCTAGCTCCCGTCGTTGTTCGCAGCGCTTGGCATACGTACCGCGCAGTCCAAAATATGTATTGATTACTTACACTAATTTTCTAATTAGTGTAAGGGAACACATTCTGTGTTTCATCACCTCCCTCCTTTCTTTTTTTGGATTTTTCCCGCCTCCGGAAAAATTCACTTTAGTATCATCGTCTCTGCTGATGGTTACACTGTCTTGTATATTACATGAACCCTATATACACTTATACCCTAAAATCGAATTAACACGTGATTGTTTAGATTAACACTAAAATTACACTTATTTACACTTCACTATTTTCCATACCTATGGGACAGGGTCTTAGGTTATGGAAATTGTAGTGTCCCACCACTTCTTGTTTGTCATTTAGTAACTTAGCCACATTTTTATCCGTAACCTTATCTATCACATATGGTCCCTCATATAATGGGAAAAATTTTGCATACAGCTTCAAATTTGGGTTTGATACCTTGGGAACTCGTAGTAACACTAGATGCCCTTCACTGAACTTGTAAATCTTCTTCTTTAATTTCGATTTCCTTTCCTTCCCTGACTTCACTAATGCTTGGTATATCTGTTCTGATGTTTTAGTTGGTTCTTGCGATATTTCGGGTCTCTCCAATGCGTATAAGATGTGGGGCGGTTTCTTTTGAAGGTGTGCTTCCCACGGGGAGATTCCTGTGCTATCGTGAGGGATGTGGTTCAGCCAGCGGTTAATGTCCGGAATTAATTTGTTCCATGTTGTATGGTCATTCTTGCAGTAAGTTCTGAATAACCTTGATAGCTCTCTCATTATCCGTTCAGACGGATTAGATTGAGGATGACGCACCGTCGAGTGGATGGGAATTGCCCCCATTCTGCGTATTCCTTCTTCCCACTTTTCACTCGTGAACATCGTTCCATGGTCGGATAATATCCTTTTATATGATCCGGCGATTTGAATAAACCTCTCCACTAGTTTTAAGCAGTTCCTTGAATTTACCTTATTGATTGGGTACACTTGGACAAACTTTGAAAATACATCCAGGATTACGAATATGTATTTATTACCGTGGTCTGTACGAGGCAGTGGTCCGTACACGTCCAGTGCAGCCAAATCGTTTTTTTCTGTTGGTATTATGTTCTGCATCGGGCCGTCATATTTCCGATTCGGATGTTTTGCCTTCAAACATGTCATGCATGAGTTTATCACCTTTCGGATTTGTTTCCGCATTCCTTTCCAATAACATAGAGACTGTAATATTTGATGGATTTTTTCCGCACCAAAGTGTGCCAATGATGTGTGTGCAAATCTGATTAATTCCTTAGTGCAATCCTGAGGTATCCAAATCCTCCATATTTCCGGGTTATCTTTGGTTTTAATTAGTACTGCTTCCTGTACTACTTTCCACCTGTCCTCCTTTTGCTGTAACATTGCGAATTCCGCCTCTTCTTCCGCCATCTGTCCTTGCTTGAATCTTTTAATTTTGCAAATCTCGTCGTCACTTTCCTGTAGCCTGACGAGATCATTCCAGTCGAATACCGGTGATCTCGAAATTCCTAGATCAATCGCCATTACATGGAATTCCCTGGCGTTGGCGTATTTACTGTCCCTGCCTGGTTCGTGTCTACTTAAAAGGTCTGGTAAATAATTTTGAGTCCCGCGACAATGTTCTATGTCAAAGGAAAACTCCTGTAATGCTAATACCCATCTATGCAGTCTGTCGTTCTGCAGATGACATCTGCTTAAAAATGTTAGAGCTTGGTGATCAGTTCTTATTGTAAAATGTCTTCCTTTTAGGTAGGGTTTGAATTTTGCTACTGCCCATATGATGGCGTTCGCCTCCTTTTCTGTCGCCGAAAATCGGAGTTCGGGTCCTTTCAAAGTTCTGCTAGCTATTGCCACTATTTTCTCCTGTTTGTCGATCACCTGATATAGCATTGCTCCCATACCGAAATCACTACTGTCTGTCTGTACCACGCACTTTTTTGAAAAGTCCGGATGTGCAATAAAGCAACTGTTATAAAACATTTCCTTTACTTTCTCGAATGCTTCTTGATACTTTTCATCCCACTTCCATTTTCGGTCCTTTTTTGTTAGTTGGTAGAATGGATGCATTGCTTCTGCGAATCGTGGGCAAAATCTGGCGTAGTAGTTACAGGTGCCGATGAATCTGCGTACCTGTTTAACTGTTTTCGGTGGTGGTATGTTCTTGATTTCCTCGATGGTTTCCGGCTTCATGCTGATTCCTTCTGTGATTATTACGTAGCCCAAGAACTCTATTTTCTTAGTGAACCAAGTTGATTTCTTCACATTCAGTACTAAATTATTTTCCTTTAATATGTGAAATAATTCTCGTAGGTCTTCAAAATGCTGTTCTATTGATCTAGCTTGTAAAACTATGTCATCCACATATGTTGTAACCCTGTTCTGCAGCTTTCCTTGCAAAATCTTGTCCACGCATTGAATCAACGCAGCTCCGCTATTGCGTAACCCGAATGGCACTCTACAAAACACATAACATATTCCCTCAAATGCGAATCCTGTATACTGCTGGTCCTCTTCCGCCACTTGCATTTGCCAATAAGCTTTACTAAAATCAGTACTAGAGAAAATGATGTTCCCTCCAAACCTCTGCAATGCTTCTTCCACCGATAACGGAGCATCCCTGTATGGTTGTGTTACTGCATTTAGTCTTCGTGCATCTAGGCATAATCGTATTCCTCCATCTTTCTTTTTGACGATCACGATTGGGTTAGTGTAGGATGTCTGTGCCTTTCTTATGATTCCATCATTTATCATTGATGCTAATAGTTCAGAAACATCTTGCTTCAGCGCTGCTGGTATCGGATAGTTACGCTGTCGAAATGGTGTTGTATCTGTAAGTTGGATTCGAAATGTGAATCCCTTTATTGGGGCGCGATTCTTCTGGAATACTTCTTTATTCTCCATCAACAGCTGCAACAATTGCTCCTTGTGACGCGTATTTAATATCTCTATCTTCTCCGTCTGCTGCCTCAGCTGTTCTTCTAATGATTCTTCTGCCACTGCGCCCGTGCATACTTCGTATCCTTCGTCTATCCCCAAGTCGAATCCTATCGCCTGGCTCCCCAACTCCACCACTTGCCGTTCTAGATCAATAATTGCTCTGTGATCGACCAGAAAATCCGTCCCTATGATTATCGGGTGTAATAACTTTTTGACTACCAGGGCCACTATCTCGTATACTTGGTCGCCAATCATGGCTCGAAACATTATTTGTTTTGTGATGGGGCTTGACTTCTTCTGAGTAGCTCCAATCACATACGCCCTATTCATAGGCAAACACATTATTTCTTTTCCTTTTTTTTCTTTTAATTCCTCGTACATTTCCTCCGACACTACTGTAGTCGTGCACCCTGTGTCTACTAATGCTTCTTTAACTACTCCCTCACATTCCATCGTAATCGTGGGACATTTCCTGATTCTGATCGCTGAGCTCTTACTTCTCTGCCACGGTTGGGCATCGTGAGTTACTGGCTGTATAGTATTTATGGAGACCACGTTAACTTTCACAATTTCCGCGTCCGTAATGGGGCCACATTTCACCACGGACTTTATTGGTTTAAATAGTGCTCTTGTTCTCTACTTGTGCTTGGCTGTGCTGGTTGGTCGGCTGCACTTCCGCCCCCGCCTCTTGACTCCGTGCGGTTTAGGTTAGGTCCGCTCCAGGCCGGTCTTTGGTTCCTCGGCTCTGGTCTCCATCCATCTCCCCCTCTTCCGCGTTGATTTCCCTGGTAATTAGTGCTCCTATCACTCCCTTGCCCCTGATTCCGTTCCGTTCTTATCATATTAACGTTCCCCTCATTCCTGTTCTTTGGTGCGCCTGCAAAAGTTCGGTCGTACCCCCCTAACACGTTCTGAAATCTCTCCAAGTTGGTGTGCTGCGCACTACGTAATAGATTTTGCACCGTAACTGGGAATTGTTTCGTTAGTACACATATAATTTCTTGATCGCTCATCGGTGGGGATAACGTTTTGTATTCCATGATACGCCTTGTTGCGTATTCCCGCAAGCTTCCCATTGACTGGTTGTAGTGATTATTCATCAAGCTGATTTTAAAATTGATTTGAATCTCCTCATTCCAGTACCGCTCAAAGAACCGATCTTTAAATGCCTTTACTGATTCGGGAAACTCATCAAATGTATCGGCCCATATCCTTGCGTTCCCTTCCAGCATTAAATATAACAATTGTATCTTACACCTTTCCGAGGTATTGATGACAGCTAAATGTCGTTCTGCCGCCCTCATGAATATGCACGGATTTTCTTTACCGTCTCCTGAAAATTTTAGTGATCTTGGAGGGGTGAATGGTACCGTCCCGCTTGCTGTAATTGGGGATGCCTTACATTCTTTTATTTGTTCGATCTCTGTTCGTAGTGACACAACCTTCTCTTCGCATTCCCGCTTATTCTCCTGCATTTCTTCCTTGACTACCAACTGCATCCTTTCAATTTTCTCGTCCTGCTTAGCGGTTTTAGCATCTAGTTGTTGGAATAACTTATTCTTCAAATCCCCCCCAGACTAATTACTTGAGATTCGAGCTCTTTTTTCTGTTTCCCTAATTCTTCGGCAGTCCATTGCTCATGAATTTCTACCCGCTCCGCGATTTTGGTCATCTCATTCTTCGTTGACTCAATTTGTTCTTCCGCGCGTCCTATTCGCCCCCTATTGCATCTAATTTCCTATTCTGTTCTTCTGCCAGCTTCCTAATCTGTTCCTCTGTGAATAATTTCTGTTCGTCTAATTTCCTACTCTGTTCTTCTGCCAACTTCCTAATCTGCTCCTCTGTGAATATTTTCTGCTCCTCTGCCGACTTCCTAATCTGCTCCTCTATAAATACTTTCTGTTCATTCTGTCCTTCCAATATCTTCCTATTCTGTTCCCACATCATCGTCATCATCTGCATGAAGTCTGTATGGGTATTTTCCCCACCCCCAGATTTGGATTTCTTGTTGCCTGGATCATCGGTGTTGATGTCACTTCTACTTCTTTATTAAAACTATCCCCTGACGTATCGTCCAACCGGCTCCCAATTCCACTATCCCTGCTTTCCGTTGAAATGCTATTATCGATTCCTACATCTATCTCCCTTACTTCATCCACCTTCTCCTCCCGGTCCAGCGCTACATTTTGCGCCTCCATTCTGTTGCTTTGAGCTATCCGTTCGATCCTCCCTTCGCTAAAATACTCGCACAAATTTTCCTTTTGCCTCACCTAACAACGGTACAACAGTTATCCTATGGATTTACTATGCCCGCCACAGCACTGTATACTCTTTATAACTGTTATAATGCACTAATATTTCAGATGCAGATTAATGATGAACACGCCCTCACTCACCACAAAAACACAATAAACATATTCTCTATAATCAGTAATATTATTGCCACTTGACTACATATATGCCGCTGACAAACTTATTAACATTATTATAAAAATACTCTCAAATTTTAATAAATCCACTATTAATTTAGAATTACTTCTCAACACAATTATTGCTATATTATGTACACAATAATCACTCACAATTACATGTCATATCTTCTCCATAAACTTCCCGCAATAGTACCGTATGAATATTAAAAATATACATTCACAATGCTGCTATACATTCCCCAACCTAGTATCCTTTCCATTGAATTCCACAAACTTTACCATTACCAATGGACAATGCGCTGCTGAATAAACATTCCCAGCAAGTAATGTGCACAATTTATACAATAATATTAACCACCCTTATATTTCCACAAGAATTATTATTACTTCCCAATTCTTTAATTTCCATGTTATTAAAAACTACCAAGCAATTCAAACATTATTAACATGTTTTACAAAATTTGGAATTCTATTGCATTATATCATTTACAATATGTACATGTGTGGCTTTCATAAACTCAGTAACTGCAGTAGTAACTTTATACTGGTTACTCTCAAATAATTTCCTATATCTGCCCACAATTAATTTCACAACAAAATTTCTATAATTATCAAATATTCATTATGCTTACATGACTTATGCATGCTTTGTTAATACATGTACTGTTACTTTTTGTTCCCTATAATAATAAACTTTACATTGCCTGCCTATTATCTTTAATCTGCATTACTATACATCCAATACATGCACAGTGCTTTCCAATATTTTACCAACTTTCCTAAGGCCACATTTCTTAATTACACGCTTTCCAGACTTGTTCGGGCGCCAGCTGTGACGTACCTGGTGATGCCGGGTATTTCACTGCAATATAACACTAAAGGAGGGTATCTTTTCCGTGAATGGGTCCCTGGATAAGTTGGTATAATATTGGGAAAGTTAATCAGAAATGGAAATACAATCATGAACAAGATTTATTTGCAAATCAAATAGGTTAATTACATGATCTGACTACGTTTATACACTCTGCCTTGGTACCAAGATTAGGTGTAATATGCATTTATCATACCTTCGGGGCCCCGACCAAATACCTTCGATGATCGTAGAACAGCTCGTATCGACAGGGTTGCCGACCTCTACAGCAGCTGTGGGCTGTCGGCGGCTGATGGCGTGGCGGTCGTCCTGGGCTGGTGACCTTGTGACTCCTCCCCGACTCGGATCTTGATACCACGGCGTTGCACCTCTCTCGAATCACCTTCCGTCGATGGATTCAATTACTCAACCCGCGCCCATCACGCGTGCTGGTCCCAGTTCCGTACCACACAGTTTCGGTAAAGTTTCCACTACACTAATTACTACAAGCGCGATCGATTGTTCTATCAACACGAATCTTTTATTCTAATGATAATCTCATTGTCTACTTCACTTATTTACTGCTTCACAATTACTATTGCTTTACGAACACATCGCATGTTCCCTTTTGTCCATGCGCTAACGGCGAGCTTTTCGCCACACGTCCGAACTCTTCGCCGCTCCGCTAACGTCTGTCTTCTTCGCAATTCTCCTAACGACTGCCCGCACGTGCTCGCTGCCCAGTTTGTAACCGACATTCTCACGCTGGCCTCCCGGCGGTGGCACCGGTGGCGGTAGCGACCGTTGCTAGCTCCCGTCGTTGTTCGCAGCGCTTGGCGTACGTACCGCGCAGTCCAAAATATATATTGATTACTTACACTAATGTTTTAATTAGTGTAAGGGAACACATTCTGTGTTTCAATATATATATATATATATATATATATATATATATATATATATATATATATATATATATATATATAATGTCGTATACGTATGTTACAACTCTATTGTCAATCAGTTGCACCAATGAGAGAGTTGAAACTATTCACACACGTTGTGCAACGCCTCGGGATTCTTTTGTCTCAGCTTATAAACAGTGAAGGTTCGTGCGGGCTACTATATGAACTGTATTTATGTTACTGCTGCATATTTTATAGCACACAGAATGACGTTGTTCACTAATTACTGCTACCGGTTGTGTAATGATCACTGCATTGCTCGGTATGGCAACTACTAAAAATTAAAGTTATTAGTCTTTACACTATGTGCCTATATGACCTCATGGAAACTTCTCTGCGTACGCATACCTAGCAAAGCTCCAGTGAGTCGCTGGAACAGCTAACCTGGGTCGAGACGTATTGAGCTCCCTCGGCGTGCACGTTCTATCGCGAAATCACACTTGATGCATTTCTAAGTCACTGCTAACATTATTACTGTTTTATTTGTAACATTTTTTGTATCCTTAGTGTAACCTTCGTGTTCTAATGTGCATTCTGATTCCAGCCCATCAAGGTCATGTAATTTATAAAATAACTGTGATATTCTCACTGTACGCTATTTAGATTTCCATGGCTTATTGGTACTATTTAATCTCAATCACACAAACATTGTATTTTAAATTGCATAAAAAATATCTTTACATGGTGTTTAAATCTCAGTTTACTAATTCAATGCATAACATTCAACCTAATTATATATCTCTTAATTCAAGGGATGCCTTCTGAAATACCCCGAATGATAGCAACCTTCCTAGATTATTACGTTCTATATATCAGAAACCTACAGCGTGTATGTTCGCTACTAAAACATATTGGTCCTTTCAAACGCTATTGCTACTCGTAGTAAGTGGTCGGGCTGGCAGCTATTATAGGGCATACCCCTAAACAATTCCGCTACTCACATTTGCTAGCTCATTCACTTGTGAGCCTTCGAGTCGTGAATTCTTGTTCATATTTTATATCTGTGCAGGAATCAGAACCAGCGATCACAAATTATTACTCATGGTCTCCGAGCTCCATATCATGCTCTCAATTTGTTTGTATTCTATCTGAAATATCATGTCATTGCGCTTGAAACACAAATCAAACTGTTATCTATGCAATTTAATGATGCTAATAAATTTCGTTCACATTAATTTGTAAAAAAGTTGCATCTTATTTACAGTGTTAGCATTTCAATGCACCTTTTGTCATGTTATATTATTGCTAACATTAAGGGAAATTCAGTATATAATGTATTGTTTGTAAATGTTATATAATACTGGTTGTAATTTGTTTTGCAATAACTGAGTTGGGCTTATACCTTCTGTTCAATGTTTCATGTTTAATTTGCTGTAACTTCCTTGACCACTCCACATACCAGTATCAGCTGTTACCTGTATTCGCTGTTTTCATCAACTGAAAATACCAATATCCCTTGCTCTTTCTATGTCAGCGTGTGCGATTCAGTGCTCCAGTGTTCAGTGTGCAGCGCTTAGGTTTATTGATCTGTGCAATACAGTTATTCAGTGTTTAAGATACAGTGCTTTGATATTTATATTTCAATTCAGTATCTAGTGTTAGGTCTACTCCCCTCATGACCCGTGCTAGCATTTTGTTTTCTTTATGTGTGTATACGTTTCGATTGCAAGTTGTACACTGAAAACTTGTTATATGGAGCATTTATTTTTTACCACATTAACAAGCTTATACAAAATTACTACTTCATACACACCTCCAAAAAATGTGATCAATTTGACAATCCTATTAAACAATAAACTGTGTTGCTCTTGGTATTTTTCTAGCAGATAACAATCTCCTTACTTCATTTAAATACCACGAGTTGTTATCCAGGAAGGATGCACTTGATAAAAGTGGATCCATCATCCGAATTTTCCACTCATTAACATTACGATATTCCTGAAGTTTCAAAACTAATTGATTTTAATACGTTGTCGTAGTAAATTTCTTAATATTGTGTTTTAGGTCCGAATAAAATTAGAATGTAATTGAAATTTCGTGGTCACGTGATGACGCCAGTGCTGTAATCTAGGTAACACCGAATCGAAACGTCGGCATTTGCTCATTGTTGTCTCTTAAAATTAGCGAACAAATGAATTTCGTGGCTCGAACGTTGTGGTCAATCAGCTGAACAAAGTCTAGTATCGAGTGTGCGGTTATTGTTTTAAAGTGAGTAGTGTGCATTAAGTGCGGAATTTATGTGTAGTGGTGTTGTTACATTTGTTCTTATTGTCATAATTGTTTTAAACCTTCCTTGTTGTCGTTGTTTGTTTTTTATTTTTTATTATCGTCGTTCTTAATACTGTTTTGTTATAATTGTTTTTATTGTCGTTTTTATTTATTAACAACTATTTCCCGGAGATAATTACTTTTCAGATTGTACAATTTTCTTTATGGTCAAGTACAAATCAGGACCATAATTAATTGTAAGCGGCTGCTACACCCTTTCGCGTTGTAAACCACTGCATGGTGTGATAGGACCCATCTCCACACAGTGGATGCGAATTTCGCAGTGCCGGTCAGGTGTATTTGTTCACACCGAAAAAATGGGCGTTATTGCGCGTTAGCGGCGGTCGCAATAAATATTGTGACATATAAAAAACCCTAAGGCATTTAATAAAGGGAAATATGCATCGAACGTATGAATACTTCAGAATTGGATGCATACTAATAGTGTAGACCAAGCAATACACATCGTCAGAACATGTCATCAAACTTAGTTATCCTTGCATGAGGGTCTTATGAGATATTCTAGGGGATATTCTTTTGCGAAGGTTGGCCCCGCGACATAATGTTGAATAAATGACAAGACGACATTGAAAATCATGGGTCTGAAATTATTTAGAATGGTTCGCTCTCTCGCTCTCTCTCGCTCTCTCTCGCTCTCTCGCTCTCTCTCGCTCTCTCTCGCTCTCTCGCTCTCTCTCGCTCTCTCTCGCTGTCTCTCGCTCTCTCCCGCTCTTTCTCGCTCTCTCTCGCACTCGCTCTCGCTCTCTCTCGTTCTCTCTCTCTCGCTCTCTCTCTCTCGCTCTCTCTCTCGCGCTCTCTCTCTTTATCTCGTTCTCTCCCTCGCTCGCTCTCTCTCGCTCTCTCTCTCTCTGCAGCAACCGATGTACATGAAGCTAATTTTGCAGACTTAGGCTGAGTAACATTGTGGTTTTAGGACACGGGAAACTTACATTAAGCGATTTGTAGTATATAATTTGTATTTTCAGGGTATCATTTGTAGCTTGTGTTCTAATTTATGATTTTGGGTTTCATGTAAAATAGACTTCGTACGTGGGAAATCAGTTAACAATAGATCCGTAACTGGCCTTTATATATTATTTTAACTTAAGGTAAAAATAACAGGCAGTCGCGAGTAGGCGCTTCATCCGAGGCGCAGGAACGAAAAGTCACGTTTGCGGACTGCATTATTGAATAGATAGGATTATAGAATATTATTATAAAATAGTTTGGATTTTCAAGGAACATTACAAAAATTCTCCCACTGCCAGAATTTACAAAGATAGCAGGAGCCCCGCGAGAACACACCACGGACGGCATCCAGACAGAAGACATCTTGAAGACCAGCGTAGATTTCCGTAAGCTTACAAACATTTATGCAGAAGAAATACCGAACAGAATTTGTGAATAAACAAAGTAAAGATAATCCAAGTCATAAATGAGTTCAAAGGCAGAAAAATATAAATTTGTACAATAAATGTTAACTTTTTATGGCCAAACAAAGTAAAAAAGAAGTTGCCAGTTGTAGAAGTTGCCATCATATTTTTATAATATGATAATTCAGCAGAACTTTCAGGAATTGCGGCTCTATACAGAGTCGTACTTTCACATACAATAGTAAAATAAGACGGTAAAGTATTTTTGTCGAGCCGAGGTTTGTAAAGTCAATGGAATTTTTTTATAAGTTGAACTTGTAAAATTAATCAAAATGCAATATTAAATGCAATATTACCCGAGCAACATAAATAATTAACATTAGTAGAAAAAGAAATTCATCTCAATATGTATAGTTTTAGATCTAAAGCTGTCATGACTTGCAAAGACTTGGAAGAAAGTTTTGGAGAACATTTTGTAGGATGAAGAAATCAAATATCCGTCAACAGTCTACTCTCTCCCGGCTTCTGGCAAAACAGTGAGACTGATGAGGGCGGCAAAGCCGTCGACAGACGGCTCTCTAAATAAACATATTAAGTCGACGGAAACATCTTTTATTTCTTCATGTAATCATTTTAACAATCAAGGCATCTAGAAAGAAGACTTCAACAATCAATCAGTCCATTTAGTACTATCCGCGAAAAAAATTGGAAGAAAATAATCTGGAGCGGTTTTGGACAAAATGGCGTTTGAGCATTTCTGAAAATGCAAAATTTTCAGCATATTTTAACAGAAAACGTTTAGGGTATTCGAGAAACTTTATCAGACATCATTTGAAGCACTTAGAATAATAAATGCAACAATGTACACAAATCTTTGTGAATGTAAATGTTAACGGTGAGATCGCAAAAAACTGCATTTGGGAAAATGTACGCTCAAATCGAGTCATCTTACGCATTGCATTTAACACTATTCCTTCCAAAATTTTAAAGAAAAATATTAGAGATTTTTCGAGAAAATATTGTTTTTACTTACTCACTGTTACTTTGTAAGATAAAGTATTTATTTTATTTAAAAGGTAATTATTACAAACAAATTAGCTTACTTGATCCTATGTGGCTAGGCCGAAGGCCTTTAAGCCATTACAATACCTACATCCTTTCGCGTTCTAATCTTTCGAATTCTGGTATTCACCCCAAATGGTCTCCATCGCATCAAAGCCGCGGAAAAGAGACCATAAGGTACGGCTCAGGAAAAAACCCCTGAAGGGGGAAAAACCTGCCGTCAGAAGCTGAGTACATTCTAATCTATCCGACGTTTATTTTAACTATTTATTTTCTGGCTCGGGCGTCACGCCGTCTCCTTCCAGTGCTTGGCCTCCTCAGCACCTGAAATCAAACAGCGCCACAGAAGATCGTCCGCACCAGCGCCTCTGCCCTTATATTTTCGATCCTCCCTTACCTCCCCCCCCCCTAATGTGCTTATTACTATGCCAGTTTTATTTTATTTATTATATTGACCTGTTACTTACCAATTGACTACGACTTATGACTTATTTCTTAACTGTTTACTAACTTAACATAAAATTACTGATTAACTTACATATTGTTAGCTTATTGACTTATTTATTTCTCTGCTGTTTTCCCACTCCCTAATTTCAGTTTCCCTAATGGTCCGAACCTTTCCTAAAAATGTTCTTAATTCTTTCATGAATTTAGACCTTTTATCACCTAAAATGTTGTGGGCGAGCGTTACGTTCCTGTTTAGGAAGTAGTAATTTCCCATTCCCATCCATTTTTTTCTCCATGATTCGGTTGCACAGCAAATTAAGAGGATGTGAATCCATTCTTCCCCATCACCGCAAAGCACACAGATGCCATTACCACTTGCGTCCTTTAGTGTACGCTGCATCCACCCCCCAACCCTGAACCAAGCGTATCCCCCTCTTGCGTCCTTTCCGAGAGTATGAACGTAACTTTCGCAACCCCATAACGGACTCGCATGGATTTGAGCTACTAGCGAACGTTTTTCAGCCGTTGCTGCCCAGATCTCTTGTCTGTTAATATCCGCAAGTCTATTGGAAATCAGCCGTTCTATCTCACGGGTTCCCCTATCTTCCACCATTTCCGGAGAGACGTCTCCCAACCCTGGGCGGTCAAGTAGCCGTTTAATTTTGTACGCCCAGTAGCGATGGTCGCTTCCCTGCCATTGCACTCTAAAGCACCTATGTATAAGTGTGTCACCCTGTTCATCTGCTAATTTAATCCAAAGTTTAATAGATTTCATTTTAAAATCTCTCCAAATTCCTATACTACCGACCTCTCTTACGACTCCGGCATTTGCTGCGCATCTAGGAACTCCTAGAATTAATTTGAAATAATCTGTTTCGATACTTTCTAGTCGATCTATCCTATCCACCCCCCAGATTTCTGCCCCATAGTTCATAGCTGGGAGAACTAACGATTTGAACATTGTATCGCACACTTTTACCGGCAATTCCGGAACCCTGTGCACTGCGCAAACGATTTCTTTGAGTAAGATAAAGTATTGTAATCGTGCTTCGGGAAACGGCAGATTTAGGAAGAAAAACTCTTTTTGCCCTGATAACGGTGGATAAATCCTGCTGCTATTCATAGTAAATTACTTTATCTAACACGTGGGTAAGCCAAAATTTATATATTGTGGGTCGTTGATACCGAAAAACGGATTGATGGTAAAGCATCGGTCTGTCCGTTGATCCATTTGAGTACCTAAGCCGTTCAGCCGATTTTCTCCAAAATTGATATTCTCCCATTAATCTCAACGACCTCAAGGTTTATGGAGTTTCAAAAGGATACTTTAATTTTTAAAGGTACTTTACATGAAGTCTAAAAATATTCAATCAAAAATGGCTCCAAATTATTTGATTACACGTTTTCATCTGATAGAGTAAAGAACATGAAGGTCTGTGAAGAAAAGGTTTGTTCAATGTACCTTTTTTTCGTTTCTTCCTACAACTAAAACACTGAAAATTGAAATTATTTCCGTTAGTAAAATCTCTTCTTTAAAGACTGGTATTGAAATAAGACCGCGTTCAAATTTTTCGAATTACAGTAGTTTTTGCATAATTTTGCGTGTAATGTAATCAATTTCTAAATCTTTTCAAACACTTTCTTTGTCCAAAACAGACCAGGTTTGTTTTCAAATTGTATCCTCCTATGTATAAAAGGGCTGTAAAAACTGTGGTACTACTCCCATTTTCGGCGAACTCTTCATATTTTTGAAAACTGTCAATATTTAACATTTGGAAACTACAAAATTGAAGAAATAGATTTTTGACTTAAAGTCTGTGGTAAAAATTGAGGTCTTTAAAAAAGTTCGTGTACATTTTTAGAAACACTAGTACTTTTCGGGTAATTTGTGATTGAAATTTATGCAATTTCTAAAAAGAATATTTTCTCAGACACCGCTCCAATGTTTTCTTTACATTTCCTGTATGGAATTTCTGTAATGTAGGATAGTAAAGAAATATGGTACCAGTTCCATTTTTGGTGACCTCCGAATATTTACAAAAATTGTAAAAAGTGAAGATATTTTGCCTCAAACAATACATACTTTAAAAAGTAAGCTCTTCAAAATGTTCATGTAAAATTTTTTGTAATAACGAGTAGTTTTTGTGTTAATTTTGGCAGAAATTAATGCAAATTATAATAACATTTTCTCAAAAACTGGCTATCCTTTTATCTTTATTACTTTTTCTATGACCAAGGACGTTTCAAAGATTGGTGTAGGTCTTATTTTCCTCAACTCTGAATTTTAGGAAATTGGGTGTTGGAAATATTGTGCTAAGACAATTAAATCACCAGAAGGAGAAAGAGGACAAATCAAAAATGGAAAGTAGCTGTTTAAGGCAAGTGAAATTGACTATGAAGAATATTATCACGTCATAACAGCGTTTACGCCTTCATAGTGAATTCACACAGACAAATGGCCAGGATAATATATATGGGCGAAAACCAGAACGGTATAAGTGACATTTTATAAATTCAAGGAAATCTATTGAAGTCAATATTACTGTAAAGTCATGGTGCTTTGTTTCATCATTAAAACCACGGCATTTCAATTGTTCATTAAAACCACGAAAATACAGTGCCATTGAAATATAGCCTAAAATAAACACACTCGGAGGACCTGCTAACATATTTTCATGCATTACAGTTATTTACAATTACAACACTTGTTCATATTCATCAAGTAACAATATCAACATTTTATTCTCGTACATGTACGTTAATTTACAACAATGTGAGACATTAAAAAGTTAAAATCAAGAAATAAGTTTATGTGCCAAGTAAAATATTTTCTGTTGTGAACTATAAACAATAAGAGATACAATAAATGTAAATAATATTTGTTTTAATAACGATGAATAAAAACAAGTAATGATGAATATTAAATTAGTTACTGTATACGTAATTCGAAAAGATTAAATATGACTTCACACGAAGTGTACTCAGGTTGGTCAACCATTTACATCTTAATAAAGCAAATGCTGAGATGGCTTCTTATTCTTTGTCTGAGAATCGAAGTAGCTTCACTGCGTTCACATTGTGTTGAGTTCTCTTTTTGCTTGTGGTAGGAGTGGAGTCGCGAGATGTGGTTCCTATTACTTCACCAACACCATAAGTGGAAATCTGTAGGAGAAACACCTTGCCATTGGTCTTTCCCCTTGCAGGGAAGTCCTTGCTGCTAACGAAAATGTAGAAAGGATGACGGTAGTGGCGCAAGGATGGCGGAGAGAGCGGGTCAGTGTAGTGCAGAAACATAATATTAATAAAATGTACAATAAATACCACGCGAATTAATGGTTATATAATTAATAATTAATAATATATAATTAATGGTTAATTAATTGTTATATAATATTTAAGAGCAGTCTTCTGAGAACTCAGCGTCGTACGTCAGAACTAGAAGAGATAATGCAACAGAAATTAGATAAGTTTAGATTTAGTGTGGGATTTGGTAGTTCTGCAATTTAGTATGGGAACTTGGAAAAATAATATGTCGGCTGAGGTAGCTCAGGGCTTCAACTGAGATCATAAATCGGGTTGCCTTAGCGTTCGAATCCCGACAGTTTCAGAAATTTCGATACTAGCTAATAGTTACGTCGCATTCAGCCGCTGTCTGGAGGTCAGCTGCTCTAATAGGTAGTTATCCCGAGTTTCTCGGATCAACACCAGGCGGATGCCCGAGCAGTACTCTTTCAAACAGGCATGGACCGGGCGCAATATTTCCTTTCTCTTCCTTGTAATCTCACCCCTTACTTACACTTACACTTACGTGAACTACAAGTCCATATATGTCGCGGGGCTGTCGGGAGCTGATAGCTTGTGCCGACTGTGGCGGTGCCCCGCTGGTGAGAGATATCTGGATTGGGATAACCCCGCAAGCCCACGGATAGATCGGCGCCGGATCTCACTATCCAGCGAGGGAAAACCCAGCCATAGTAAGAGATAAAACATGATTTTACTTGGGAAAGTAACGACCATTCCAGTTGACGCGCCTGGAAACGCTAATCAATCAGTGGAATAAACGGAAGTGATACAAATGGTCGGAGGTGTACTACTGTATCTAGGATGAAGAAGCACCTTGGCCTTGGGCGACCTCTCCACCGTTCCCCGCCGCCGACTGTGTGTGTGTGGGGGGGAGGAAAGCGGGGCGGCGCGGCGTGGCGCGCGGGGCCTGCGCGGCGCCGGGGGTGGAGGGGGCGTGGCGGGGGGCGGGCGGGCAGGCGTCTGGCCTGGCTGGCGGGGGCGCGCGCCGGCAGCCCGCGCAGTTCGCGACCGGCAGCGTCAGCGGCCGACAACGACGACGACGGCGGCGACGGCAGCGCCCGGCCACGGCTCGTACCTCCCGCTCCCGCGCGACCACCACCTCCCCAGCGCGGCCATGCGCCGGGCGGCCGGCGCGGGAAGGCGCCACGCCGCCAGGTAGGACGCGCCAACGCGGCCGCGCCAGCCGCGCCAACGCCGGATGCGGGCCCGCGCCACGTGCTCCCCTGGCCGCCAGCCAAGCCCGCGGCCGTGGCGCGCGCTGGATGAGGCAGGTCGTGCGGCCGTGCGGGACTCCACGCCGCGCCGCCCGTCCCGTCCCGCCCCGGCGCGGCGGCAACGAGCGAACACGCGGCGCACAGTGTGTAATTTTAGACAAGTACCTGGAAAAAATTAAATTTTTGACCGAATGGAAATACTTAAATTGTTAGGTTTCTGTGTAGTTGTATCTGCCGACTATGTGAGAACGATGTTAGTTTTCTCTTGAAGGTCACATGAACCCGACGGTGCATGTTCAAATACGACAATCGCCGATCCGGAAGTTCTCAGCTCTGAATGACCCTCTTTGGTGCGTGATGTTCTCATGGTCTCAACGCATTGGTTCGTTTCCAGTGGAAACAAGTTTCAAGATGTTCTGGCGTGGCTTCTTAAACTGTTTCTGTGAATTTATATGTGATCTATTGAATGTTTAACTTACAAGTTCGTTTTCGAAACTTCTGTGTCTATGACTAATCGGATGAAATGTTAGTGATTAAAGAACTTCTATCAGAGAATACGAGGATATTTGTCATGAGAGATGTAAAAGAATCAGCGCGGTTTCGCTATTCGTGAACATTTCTAGAACACAGAAAGATACTGGTTTAGTATATCTAAATACGTTTGCATTGCGATTTTATAAGGTACAAGTAATTAAGAGATGTAATTTTTTTACTCTTTCACGTCCTATAATTAATTCGTTGTCCCTTCGTGTCTTGTGCCTCTCGTTTATCTCGTAATCGTGGTTCATTCACCGATTTGTACGTTACTATTCATTCTTTCGAATGATACACTGTACAGTTCTACTTGAGTATGTGTTGTTCGTCGGCTGACGAACCACAGAAAATACCCCTTCATTTTGACTGCGTATCCCTTTTGAAACGTAGACACCGCTGCGGTACTTTCAGTATACCAGAACGTGCGAAAAACGTGAAGTTGCGCTAACTTTATTTTTCTTTTTTATATCACTCGTTTCCTTCCTATTTTTGTGTTCGTCAGCAGTAAGATGTGTTGTGTTTAAGAGGATTCATAATGGGAGCGTGTGTACAGTTTTTTTTCTGAATATATGTGTGATAATGGGTGACCGAATGTCAGGATGAAAGTCTTATAATCCATCTTAGCACGCCTTTGTCGAGATGTTTATTTTTCCTTTGCCGGTTTAAGTTTGGAACGTAAGAAAATTTTTCTTTATCTTCACAAAAGAGAAAATAAACGAGTACCAAAAGCACATACGTGTTTATCGTGAACGAAATGGAAAATTTTACTTGGTATTGCGAATGGGTACGATATCGGCGAGAGGGCATTTTATACCCGCATTTTATCTCTCATTAGAATGCAAAGCTTTGTACTTCCTATATTCATACGTTTTTTTAAAACATATCAATAGATCGATTCTAAACATAACATGTTATTCCTGCTTCGTACATAGTACCTGGAAGCTCTTTGTGATTCATTCACGTGTTAAATGCTTTTGTCCCCCTAGTGAACATTCAAAGAAGAACTAACCATTTCCATTGAAGTGTGTATAAACACACTAGAGTTATTTGGGCTATAAATTTATCTCTTTAATTTGTTTAGCATTTCATCAAAATTAATATAACTTCACAGAAGAATACACAGAACTGAGAATTCTTAAAACAAAAGCATAAATTAATGAATCGTTTACAAAATTTGAACATAAATGTGCCACGTCAGAGCAGGTTTGTCAGGTGAATGTGCTATTTAATAATATATAATAGCCGTAGAAACAGTATATTTTGAACAATAACTTTTTTTCAAGATGTCATGATTTGGACACATTAAGACCACATATTGAAATAGTATCTATGAATTGTCGTTTAATTATCTGTCCATCAAAACGAATTCGTAAAGTTCGCCAAAGATGTTTTCAGATTCCATTGGTCACAATATTCAACTTAATGATTTGGCGCCAACTGACAGATATCTCGTGATATGAAAGTTTATTGATCATGTTAATTTTTGACATGTGAACGTGCGATATAATTTGGATGTTAAACGTTTAAAAAATGACCACATCGCGAAAAATTTTATAAGATTTCGTATATACCACACATGTGGAAATCAACCGAAAACGACAATATATACTGCATTTACACTTGTTAGTTATGTTTTCCCTTCGTGTGCTTCCATCTAACTAGCTACCACTGTTCTGAGAAATATGGATACGAAGGTGTTTTACTGTATATACATTTTTTACTATTCAGTAAACGTAATAAATTTGAGAGATATTGCTGCAAAATTCGCAATCTATTCTTACATATTAATTGACCTTTTAACAATATTTTTATTAATTGATATGAACTTAATTAAACGTTTTAAAACTGTATATAGCACGAAAAAGTGTATACGATTACATACGAAGAGTGATATTGATGGCATGTCAAGGGGTTATTACAACGAGTAAAGCATCTGCGCTGGTTGAGTATGTCTCCCTTTTGTGTTCTTGTATCCGCCAGTTCAAACATAACAAACGTACGAAGGTGTTTATTAATTGAATACGTGTTTAATTTTTGAAGTGTGTAATGAAAGTCCCCAATATTGCTGCAATCACTGCAATCTCTTACATCTTAATCGACACATTTATGAATTGTTTTCTCAACCTGAGTTTGTGAACCCAATCTTCGTTCTAGATGTTACTGGAGCTGCCAGTGAAAACTTTAAAGACAGCATTTCACCACTTAACCTAAGTTTGCATGAATTGAAGATTACTTGCGTGAACTTTAAAATGTCTCACACATCAGACGTCTGATTTAACGAATTTGTATATTATACACCTTATAAAATTAGAGTTATTTGTACCAGAAATGAATATCTTAAAGAAATATCAATATATTTTGGGATGCTTCTTTAAATATGGTTAGAACAAAATTCGAGTAGGAAGCAGGGTCACCCAGAAGGGGGGCAGCTGGGGTAACTCACCCCAGGCTCCCCCTTCATTGAGGTCCGCTAATGTTTTTCCATTCGTTACAAATAAAAAATGTATTCAATTCTAATTCAAATCAACCATGGTAAGAGATTTTTGTTGTATCTAAAAATTAATTGTTTACGAATTGGATTTGAAGCATTTGAAATTTGGGGTTCCCAAGGACCTACCAACCCAGCCCCCGGTTTTCTCTGGTCACCCATGGTCGAAAGAAACGTTTTCCGATAATTTAATTTCAAGCGAATTACATTTACTGGATTTTCCTATCCGATTGCTCAGAAGGCAAAACATACAATTTAATTTAATTTATACTGTAATATTTCTCTAAATAGTTAAGTTAAAATAAATATTTTATGTACTGTATCAAGTGGTGTGAAAAACTAACTTTTAACCAATTAGTTTGGTCTCTGCTCCCGCAGCAAATTCCAAGTCGTCCTTCGCAAGCCGAAGTGTAAAAGATTTTCATTGAATCATGAATCTACCTTATTGTAAGGCCATTGAGAGCTATCCAGATTGATCGCAGGCTGATAGAACGTATAGTTTCTTTATATTTTGGACAGGCCTGCACAATACCTGCTCCCACGGGCATTCTGCACTTACGAGCCCGACCGTCTGCCCGCGAGAGAGCCGAAAATGCAAGTGGTAGGAGTAGGAAGCTCTTCGGGGAGGGGAGAAGACTGACGTTGAACGACGTGGCATGTAGATTGAATGCCGGAGCGTCTAATGCTTTGAAATCAATTCCCGACTTATTTAAATGGATGATGTCTCGTGTTATAAGCTACAAGAACCTTAAATTACTGTTTACGTTCTTCTGTACAGTGCTGTGTATCCGCCTTTGAATCAACCACTGTATGTAATTTTTTAAGTGATGCTTATTTTAAAGCAGTGGCCATTTTTAAACTATATTATTTAGTACTAACTGACAAAAATTTACAATTTAATAATTGATTGTTCACCCGGAACAATATAATAATAATATCCAAATGATAGCAAAATGAAAATTATGAGAGCGATCTCGCACATCAAGATTGACGTAAAAATGGTACATAGGCAGTTGGTAGAAGAATAATGTCTAGCAGCACATATATTTGTGGCCATTCCCTCCCATAATGAATCTGAAGATATCAACGAGCCAACTTTTCTGATAATATGTTACGGGCAATCACAAAATAACCATGGGTCTTGTGAAATAGAATGAAAAGGGCTTAATATTTTTATACCATATCGTAAATGATGAATAAATAGTTTTCGTTGATTGATATTAGAAATATGTAATGAACTCTTGTCACAAATGAGAGCAGAGAATAATCATGCATTTTATTAACAATAATATATTTTAGCTTCAGTGAACCGTTTTATTCAATTAAATACAGTTAATAAAAAAATAGTTTCTTGCTGACATCATCAAACCATATCAACTCAATATCATTACTTTATGTTTAGCAAAAAACTATATTTGTGATTGCATTGTAGCAAAGTCATTTTCAGCCGTAATATCAACTACAATATTTGATGTACAATTCAAATATGTATAAATCGTTGTAGTTTCATATTTCACATTGTCAAATATCGACAACAAACATTTTCAATATAATGCAAAAGGCAATGTTACTTGAACTGAATGTAACCGTCATTCTTGTCGATTGCTCTTTCAATATACGCTCTATGGTTCGCATTTCACATTCTAATTGGTGGTACCCTCCTCTAGAGTGTGTCGTATCCCCACCCTTCAAATTTCTTCGCATTTGCACTTGAGTGGCAGGCGGCTCTAAAGGCCAGACAAAGTGCAAAATGCTGTGCAGGCCTGAACTGGGAAGTTCACCGTGACACCGCGGACACGGTGTCTGTGTGACTTTTGGAATGGAATTCCAGAAATGCACATGTAAACATGTCCGGGCGGATAGCAATAGCACTATGAAAATTGGAAGCAATTTCACTTATAAAGACATAATTCCGGATGAATAATGTAATTTGTTACCAGGATAGGGCTTCAAAATACACGTATACCAAGTTTAGTGTATTAAAATAATGTAATGTAGATTCTATATTTTTCAAATTATTTAAAACTTGTATTTAAATTTAACAATTTGTGAATGAACATATTTCATTTAAAAAAAATTGTGTGTACATAATTTTCAACCAATATGAGACAACACCAGTCTTGTAAACGTCCTTCAAACTATCCAGCAACAAAATTTAATACAGAACAATGAGCCGGTTTTGAGAAAAATGTTTAAACAGAATTAAAAATTGCGCATAATTCACGCAAAATTATGCGTTAAATTCTCAAATTTTAAAAAAATTATAATTGACCTTATTTCAAAATTTAATTTTACGGAACAGATTTTATTTAGGAAAAAATCTCTATATTTAATATTTTATTTGGGGAAAGACGCCGAAAAATATTTTGAATTATTTCAATTTTCAAAAAATCAGAGTTTTTAACCAACTTGAGACCTGCGCCATTCTCTTAAACGTCCTTCAGACTATCCAACAACAAAATTTAATCAAAATCAATATAGATATTTTCTTAATTTTGAAAATTTCCCAGAGGCTCATGCAAAGTATTCAAATTCAATGGAACGCACAACAGCCAGATCAATTGGGGAATATCAATTTTGGAAGAAATCGTCTGAACGGTTTAGCGCTAGAGTTGTTCGCAGACAGACGGACAGACGTTGTGCCGTCAATTGATTTTATGGTATCAAGAACCCACGTAACATTGATTTTGGCTACCCCACGTGTTAGAGGATTTGTTTTTCTATATATAGCAACTGTATTTATCCACTTTTTCGTTACAAAGGCCCTGTAATAAGCGTTTTTCAGCCGAAAATTAGCCGTATTTTTGCGCAAATTTACAGAACTTCCTCTTTTTGAGGAGTTCCTTCTTAAGCGCGAGAAAGTGAAATATTTTAACTCAGCATTGACACTGACCGCACTACGGTGTTTGTGTGATTCGTATCGCACTACGGTGGTTAAGAGTAAACCTTCGGACGCTCGCGCGAATTAGTGTCACGTGCACGATCACGGGGCGGTATTTTTGCCGTCGACAAACATCCTTCTCTTTTCCCAATATTACTGCTTCTCTTTATGCCACTCATGTGAAATTTATTAAATAACATGAACTGGGAATTTAGTATATTAAAAATTTATTGAAACAACTTTAATGGACCATGAGGTATTTCCTATGCGTGATTCTGTCACTGCCTTCACTTAATGACCGAAAGCAGTGGCGTTTGAGTAGTTGTCTGTGCCAGCAGACAAGCAACACTGCATAAAATAATTGCAGAAATAAATGTGGGACGTCCGACGAACGTATTTGTTTGGACAGAGTGGCGAAATTTGGCTTTAATGCGTGATGATAGCAGAAGATCGACTCGAGTGCTTTTTTGAACAGAATGACATCTTCTGCAGCGTCTCTGGCGGGCTCATGACTATATCGATTGGCCACACTCTAGATGATTGGTCAGATGAGTCCAGATTTCAGTTGCTAAGAGCTGTTTGTAGGGTTCGAGTGTGGCAGAGACCCCACGAAGCCATGGACCCAAGTTGTCAATAAGGCATTGTGCAAGCTGGTGGTGGCTCCTAATAGTGTGGGCTGTTTTACACTGAATGGAATGGGTCCTCTGGTCAAAATGAACCGATCATTGACTGGTAATTGTGATGTTCAGCTACTAGAAGACCATTTGCAGCTATTCATGGGCTTCATGTTCCCAAACGACGATTTATTTTTTATGGATTACAATACGCCATGTCACCTGACCAGAATTTTTCGTAATTGTTTTGAAGAACATTCTGGACAATTAGAGCGAATGATTTGCCTACATAGAGGACACGACATAAATCTCATCAGACATTTAAAGGGCAAAATCAAGAAGTCAGTTCTTGCACAAATTCTTGTACCGGCAACACTTTTGCAATAATGAACTGCTGTAGAAACAGTATGGTTCAATATTTCTACAGAGAAATTCCAATGACTTTTTGAGTTCCTGATACTCTGAGCAACGGAATTTCGCCGAGCAAAAGAATATCCGACACAATATTAGGAGGAATCTCATCACTTTTGTCACATTAGTGTATAAACTAGACATATCATGAAGCGGTATAGTTTAACAGCATCGTACTACTAGCACCTTACTAAATTGGAAATAATTGATCATCAAGGAAATTAAATTGAATTCGTCTGGCAATGAGTGTCTTGCCATAAAATAGAGTAAAAACTGAGGAAACTATTTTAGTCAACCACGAATGCAAAAAAGACCTGAATCCGTACGAAAGCAAAATGAGCTGTATCATTAATTCGGAATCACGCTCCCAGTGTTGGAAGACGTGAATATTTCATGGGAAATTGATTCTTGGAAGCGAAAGGGCTCGTCAGAAAATGCCTTTTTAATTCATAAGTTTCCAAAATTAGAGCAGTTAGCAAGTTACGCATCGGAATCGAGATTGATTTTGTTATAGCCAATTTCGCCATGTAGAAGCTAGAGTTGAGACTTTGACACTTTTATTGAATACAAGTATTGAAATTGGATACTGTAATTTAGTTGACTTTCATTTCCATTAAAATCCAGACTCTTCGGTATTCGACACTTGAATTGAATTGAAGCCTTATTTTACGTGGCAAAACTCAGGCCATCAGGCCTGCTCTTCCGTCTGACCACGCAAATTTTGTTACGCTCCTTTCACCCACTAGCGAAGAAAGGAGGTATTTCTTGGGCAAGAAACAGGCTATTTGGATTTAGCTCAGAGGAGTCATTTAGGATCTTGTGGATATTTTACATGCAAGTAAATATACTAACATGGGACAGTCGTCTTTAAATCTCCTCCGAAGGAAGGCGTACGAAGGATTTTGTCGCCCTAAAAATCCACGGCTTCGATCGGGTTTGAACTCGCCAACGTGGGTATAACAGTGCGATTGGGTAACCATTGCACACTTTTTATTGACATTATTTGAATATATTGTCCTTATGTTTTATTATCTTGTCTGTATTGTGTTAAAAGTTCAAACAACATATTCAACAGTAACAGAACAGGATATGAAGTAGGCTACACTGGAACAGTGTGCAATTAAAACGGGAAATGTATACATGTGACGATTTTTTGCTTACAATTGAATGGATATGAAATCCGTTTATTGTTTGTTTTCAAATGTATGTAAAAGCAGTTTCTTTTAAGTGTAATTCATAATCTAATGCTGATAAGGCAGCTAAATAAATTATTCACATTACGACCTTTTGAGTTTCTAATATTGAGAATCACGTAAAGACTAATAAATAAGGACGCCCGACAGCGACAGTGTCGGTAAGTCAGTAAACATGTCAACATTTTATATTTTACATGTTTCATTCGCAGTGTTTTTTATACTTTAACCTACAATCACTACGCCAAAACACGCCCAAATTATGTACTTTTAAGTAATAAACTGTAACAACTCTTACTTTGGTTTGCCATTAAAAAACATAGGAGATCGAAGTGCACATTTCTTCAAGCAGGACTGCTCTATTTGCACACAACTCCTCTTTACTTAACTTAAGTTCGATTATAATAAACGTTCGTAGCATAAATCCACCTGCTAAACAAGCTCATTATTGGCAAGGGTCTGACGTCTTTGAGCATTACGCCAAGTGATCTGGTCTGTTTTTCATGTTTACAAATGAGCCCAGGAAATCACTGTCGTGAAACTATTTGTATTTGCAAAAATGTTTTAATTAGGGCTGGTCTGTGGGGGATGACGCTTTAAATTATCTTGTGTTAAATTTTCAGCTAAAACGACTTCATAGAATAATGCAAAAAGGAATGCAATTTTTCCAGCAACAGAGACCATTGAAAGAAAAAGAAGGAAACTTTTTTCTCTTTATTTTTAGTGGCATGAACGACTAAGGTTATTACCTACTACTACGATTTGCAGCAAACGTTTAGACAATTATAATTTCATCCATCATTACATTAACATAAGTATTATTACATACAGTACAGTATCATCATATGCTTTTAATAATATTACAATTTTCACAAAATGTTATCAATTGGTTCTGATATTCGGTTGAATACAATAAGGTATCTAAAGCTTTACGAAAGATATGTAGATTGTCTTTGATTACTTCATTTCTGTGCGGCATTGCCAATTGGAACGCGTTGAACAATATTTTGTCCTACACTCTGCGATGGGCATGGCATACTAACAAATGGACTTCCTTCACAAAGTCGTTCATTTAAAAGTTGATCACCGCATTTGAAAATAAAATGACTTGGTAAATCTAGAAAGAAAATTGTAAATAAGCGGATTGGAATTCAACAAACGGCATGTACCATTACAGTATACTATATTCAGTAAAGAGTTGCTCCTAGAATTAAGACTTTCAATTGTTTTGTATACACGTATTTTCATCTTCAATTCTTTGGGGTTTTGCAGGTTTTTAGGATCCAGCTCAGCTATGCGTTTAGTAATTTGAACTGTTTACACTTGACTCATTAGACACTGTCATTAAACTGGCTCATCCAAATTACAGAATGTTTTTCAACATCATTATCCTGCTTTTTTGTAGCGACATTTAGACAAATAAAACCTTAATTTTTTTATTTCATTTTTATAACAATCTATTCTGTTCATGGAGATGT